>CM076569.1:54362106-54534419 GCA_034641835.2 Pinus albicaulis | reverse complement strand
TTTTTTTCTAAATTGAGCTAATTCTATTTATGTATAAGTAATAGTACAAAACTTCCTCAGTTCAGCTGCGTTAGCCTGAAACTGGGCCTGAAAGTCAAGCATAGTTCTGAAAAGATGCTGCCCATATAGGGAAACCAGCTCTTTAAAAACAGTCTCGCCGCCCTTATGAAGGGAAACCGACGGAATAGTTATGATTGTAATGACACAGTAACAAAAAGCTAGCACTATTATAAACGAAAACCAGTGAGCTGCTATGTGATGAAGAAAACTAGCGTCGTTACAAAAATAAGCAAGATCTAAGACCATACTGCTCCAAGTCATTGCTGAGTCAGCTGGAGGTGACGGGAGAAGGCTGTTCCTCCAGAATTGGGCAGCCGTAGTAGTCCTCAGGATCATCCGCATCAGCATCCATAGCGCCCTGATCCATAGCGCCTTGTGCCTCCGAAGTTTCCACCTGCAAGGGAGAGAGACCACGGGGGGAATTGGCTGTAGCATCGGGCTTGGCCAGGTCTTCAAGGGGAGTAGCAGCCGAAGAGGAGCGAGGTGCGACAGAGGCAAGGTGGGGGTCGGGAGAGGCGGGAGTGGAGACATTCCAAGAAGGAGAACTGATATTGGCATCCTCTCGCAAAGTAATGGTGATGTAGGCAGTAATTGAAGGGAGGTTGGAGGTGCTATCAAACCTCAGCTCCGCACGTTGAGTGGTCTGGCGGATGAAAGGCCTGCTAGCGGGCAGAGGAACATGAGAGGCGGTGAAATGGGGGGCTTCATGCTGAAGGGAGGCAGGAGGCCGACCATAAACAAAATCAAAAGGAATTTCAGAGGCAATTCTGCTGGAAGAGGGGCGCTCCCCAGCTGAGCCACCGCGAGTGCTACCTCTACGGGCTGTCATACGCTGCCTGAGTCGAGGCATGGCAGGCTCGTCGTCGAGAGGCTCTTGAATATGGATAGCAGCAGCAGAGGAGCTGGGATTGAACAGAGGCAGACCACAGAAATGCAGAGCGACAGACGGGTTAGAAACAGGTTGAGGGGCAGCGATCCCACCAGAACAAAACTTGCTGTTAGAGAAGTGAACACCAGGTAAGACCTCAATACAGCTATATAACGAGCAGCGCCGGCCTGTGACTGTGCGAGCGCTTGGCTCAGCACAGTGGACAGGGCACGCACCGGCCAAGGGCACCATACAGACGCGGAGGGAGGCGAGGAGCTTGTCGAACAGAGAGTCGAGCAGAAATACAGTGTCCATAATGCGCATACCAGGCGAGACAAAACTATAGAGGCGCCGGCTCGATGGAGCATTGAATGAGGTTGCAGGCGCAATGAAGGCGCAATTAAAATTTCCGTGGAGAGCCATGTGGCCACCACGCTCGAAGGGCGTTGGGAAATGGCCACCACGCGTACCAGTTGTCCCCATGGGACTAACAATCATCCGCATCCAGACAGCCAATGCCCGTATTGACATCGACGGCAACGATTAGCACGGGGGGGGTAGTACAAGTGAGCGAAAGCTTGACTGTAGATTGAAAGGGAGAAGGGCGGGCTTACGATCTTCGATGTGAAAGTGGTGTAGAAGATAGCATGCATACTTGGGCGAGGGCATTGGCTTCCTTGGATTAATTCCTTTCATGTCAGTGTATTCCCATGCATATGCAAAAGTGTGTTTTTGCAATGTTTCTATTAATTTATTCATTTGAAATTCTTCCAAATTTTAGTTTATATTTAAAGTTTTTCCTGGAAATATTTCTATTGAAGAATTTCAAAATTCTTCCATGGAATATAAAGACATTTGTCTGGATGATAAATATTTAATGTTGCATTGTTTTTTAAATTTTTGACTAACCTCATAGATTGAAGATGATTCATTATTTTCTATTGAATTTAAAATTCGATCTTCTTCACTAACTTGTGAGATAAAAAAATTGTATATAATTATCATGATCCATCCATTCTTCATTTTATACCTCTATCATTGTTTTTGCAGGTGGATATAATGTGAATTTTTTTGTTGAGCTTTCATCTGAGATAAACATATCACCGGATCTACAACTGATAAAAGTATCAATTGTAGCTAGCCAAGGTCTCCCTAAGATTAATGGACGCCCCCATAAGTTATTCTTGGGTGTCAAGATCATAAAATAAACTGGGTATTCCCAATAATCTAAGGACACATAAATGTATTCTAACACACCATCAGGTTTGATTACAAATCTATCTGCTAGTTGTAACAATGTTTGTGTATATTGGAGATTAGGAAGTTTTAACTGATCCATAGTTTGTTTACTCGTGATGTTTATAGCTGCTCCTAAATCAATCAGTGTGTTTGGTATTTCAATACCATTTATGTGTGTTTTCACAATGGGACTTCCTGGATCTAAATATTTTTGAATTGTTGTTTTTCCCATCATGATATCTATAATTTTTCCAACTAACTGAATTCTTTTGACTTATTTTCTTTTTCTTCGTGGTTTTTTAATACCTAACTCCCTAATTGTTTTTGCAAGAATTATAATTTCTTTGATAGCTTGTAGCAAAGGAATTCTAATGCAAACATTCTTCAACTCATCTAACATATCATAATCAGGCATTATGATTTGTTTTTCTACCCATTTATCAGTTTGTAATCTTTCAGGGAAAGGTGGTTTTGAGACAAATACTGAAGGTTGTTCCATAATGGGAGTTGAGTTTATTGGAGTATTATGTGTAGGAGTGGATTGTTTTTGGATATTTTCTATATGATGAAGATATGTCTCTTATTCAGAATAACTACTTTTCTTTTGAGGATTTTCATTTTGATGAAGAGATATCTCTTCCTCAGAATGATCATCCTTTTATTTTTCCTGATAACAATAGATGCTAACTTATTTTCTAATATTCTACTAGATTTAAGTTGAACATTGTTAAGATCTATTGGAGTTATCATGTAAGTCCAGAAATTTTGTCCCTCCATGTTGTAAACAAGTTGTGCATTTTTACTATTTGGGTTTGGAAGTGGTTGAGCATGTAATTGATTTGATCGATGTGGAAATGGTAATGAAAGTTGTGGATTTTGATTTTGAAATCGAATTTCAGGTAGTTGAATATATTGAGGAAAATTTTGTGATGGAAAGTTTGGATAAGGTCGTGGATATTGGTTATATTAAGAATATCTACCATAAGTATTTTTCCATCCTCATGTCCAAGGTTGCCATGGCATTAGTGTAGTTCGGTTATTATGTGGTGGATGAGTATACATTTGAGTATTGAAACCTTGAGTTCGTGATCCTTACCATGGTCTTCTAGCAACAAAACAAATAGGATCCTTTTTATTGGAACCACTTCCTCTTGGTAGACAACTTTAAGACATGGTATTGAAGGAAATTTTTTTGTATCTGTTACCACTCTATAATTTAGAAGATTGGAAAACTAAACTATAAAGCACAACATCAAACTATTTTGGAGTCAAGGACCTAGCCTTCCTAGACTCAGAGAGGGCTCTCCTTGTTTTATGATTTAAATCGATTTAACTTGCTGGTTATAAGTACTGATATTAGGCTAGTTATAGAAATAAGATTGTTTGTTTGATTGATTGTGTGGTTGGACAGATAGGGCTGCAGAGGCTATTCCATTAGGCGATGGATTCAAAGGTTGGGATGGAACATCAAAATCAAGAGAAAATCACAGGGTAAGCTAACTGTGCTAAATGGATCTTAAGAGTTGTATGAATTATAAGGTGAAGGAAACCGTAAAGTTTAGTAGTGACTAAAGATAAATTAAGAATTATTTAATCAGACTTCATCAGAAAACATTTAGATTGTAAATGTAGACAAAATTAAGGCGCTCTGACAGTGAATCTTAATCTAAAATTTATGATTTACAATTAGATGAGCAGATACACAACAGAGAAAACAATGGAAACATTTAAACAAAGAAGAAAAACATCACCATTTTAACACAACTCAAGAATCCTGTAACCGGCCTTTGACTATCGATGTCCAAGTCCAAAATTACAGTGCTCCAATAGTAGTTCTTACAATACAGGTGCTAAAATATCCAACCCTTGATAATGAGAATTCTAGCAGTATTTAACTAAAAACTAAGTCGGTTGCGCTAATCTACTATGGCAACTTCATTTATTACAAATAACTAAATTTGCACAAGTGTGGCCATGCAAGGCCCGAATAAAGAAAATATTTTGACAACACTACCTGCAGAATTAAATTTCGGTAACTCTTCAAGAATGTAAAAAACTCAGGCGACCCTTCCTGAATCCAAAAAATGATTTGGAGGTGGCTAAGATGGCTGTGAGGAGGCAACACATGGTGCTTCTAACATATGGCTTTATCTCTAGGCTGCCACTGCATATATCATAAAGGAGGATTCACTGCTAGCACTGCTAATCAACTGATGGTTGTGCTGATGTGTCTATTGTGCCTTTTCAATCTTGAAATGTACACAATCCATTCCACTCTCTTTGGCCAAGGATATTTGTGCTTATAACTTGTCAATATAATTCTTCCACCTCTATGTATTTTCTGAAAGTGGGTCTGGCAAGGAAAACATGCTTCAACTCATGTTGAATAAATATTTCATTACTCAAGAGATCCGAGATAGCTTTCCTAGTTACCCTTCCTTGTATGCTAGTGAATTTGGTGGTATCCTTAGCTGTTTCTCTGAGTTTGGTCATATAATCTTCCCTTCATATCAGCTTGTTATTAGTCACAATCAGTGAGGGAAATCCTTTTTCTATCAGGGCTTCAATATTATTCAGGAATCTGATGACGACCATGTCCAATTCACGACACTTCTCCTCCAATTGCCTTACTAAATTTCTCTTAGTGAGGATCCTCTTCACTTCTACTATGGTTGTTTTTCTGTCTGGTACATCTAGCACTTCAAGCTCATAGTTGGTCTTAGAGTTCAAGATATCTACAATCTTAGGGGTTATTTTTGGCATCCTTCCTAATTCCTGATTTTCTTTATCAATGGCCACTCCGCATTTGTCTAGCAACTCTTTTTGTTAAAAAATGATGCTGATAGGGCGCTACATTTATTCCAATGACTTAATGATACTACCCCAGATTATCAACTTCATTTGGCCCATAACGCTGCTATCTAAAAATTCCTTCTCTGCCTTATCCAATCTCTCGATCAGGTTTTTGGCTATCTCATGGGCAGTTTCAGTCTTAGCCTTTTGATCTTTTAGAATGCCAATCTGTGCTTCCAATTTCCGGATCTCCTGTAACTGTAGGGTCATTCTTTCCATGGCCTTTGACATCTGTTCTGTCATACTAGGTGTTCCAGCAGCTGTGGGAACAACTGATGGAATTTTTGAGATGGGGGTAGCCTCTACTGGGATTAGTGTACTTCGAGCTGCCTCTTCTTTCTTCTTCAGTAGTTTCTCCAACTCATTCTCCATCTGCGTGAATTGGGAAGATTGTTCTACAACTAGCTTCAATAGCTTTGCCTTCTGTGATTCTTATTCCTCAATGCATTTGGATAGGGGATCTTCTGTTACTGGCATCTTGAGTTGCTTCCTGAGGGCTGCTATATCATAATTCTTCTTCTTCAAAACCTCCTCCACAGCTTGAACATCAGCTGGGTCATGACCCAACTTCACTATTAAATCTTCTAAAGACTTAATCCTTGAGTCTTTAGCCATGGAAGATACCTTTTCTATCCTGAGTTGTGAATGAGTATTGGATAAGGATATATGAAGCTTTGAAAAGCTCATAGCAATACTTTTCATGGTGGAGGCCACCATCTCTCCAGTCTGCTTGTGTAATTCCAGCTGATCAATGGGATGGATGTCCTTGGCATTAAATTCAAATGATACCTTCTTGTAGTCTCCTGCTCCTTGTGGTTGTGGGACCAAAGCTTCTAGAAATTCCATATGCATCCTTTTCTTCTAAGTGTCAAAAGTAGACAGTAGCCTACTTTGTGAACGTGGGGTCTGCTTACAGAATTGGTTGTAAGTTCTGGTCTTCAACACCTCATTTCTTAATTTTATTTCCTTGAATGTATCATAAACTGATCTTTCTTGACCTTCTATGGCCAATCTGGAAGAAGATGTATGTAAGGCTTGCAGCGGCAGAAATTTTGTGGTAATAGATGCAGGGGAGTCCATTGTTTGCTGCCCCGATTCCCTTCCTTGATCAATATCCACATGCACTAGGGCCCTCTTCCTATATATTATTTTGAATTCTCTGCTAGAGGAATCAGTCACCGAAGGTGACTGATCCTCTCTTGGCCTTTTTATCCCTATCTCTTTTTCTTGCTCTTTCCCCTTGTCTTCTCTTCCTTCTGCATTCTCCCTTCCTTGTGATGATGGGGTATGGACACCTGGAATGGAGAACACTAGTTCTTCCTTTTCATGGAGGGTATTAGTTACCCATTCTGTTTGATTGGCATATTGTTCAATTGAAGGCATGTGTGTGTGAACATAGGGTGTGGACTTGATTTCCACCCTCTTCCTGGAGATGATCCCCATAGCGTCATAAGACCAATTGAAACTGTGGTGAAACCCATCTCCTTCAGCATCTTTTCTGCTTCCTCTCTGGCTGCTTTATTGTTGCAGATGAAGGGTCCAATTTGTGATTTGATCCTAAACTGAGTCTTATTTTTTGTAGAGACAAAGTGGAGCTCATCTGCATTTATCATTTGCCTTATGTATTCCAATGCAAAGACCCTCATGAAGAGGAACTTTGGCTATTTGTAGGGAGCTATCTCACTTCCATAAACTTGAATCTCTGTGTATTTTTGATACAAATACCAATTTACTGTCTTCACTCGTTCTGTTAGTTGCATGATTTTTCTGATTTCCTAATTTATCCTGGGCTCTACTGCATCATTGAGTGTGTTGATGGCTGGATGCAAAAATGAATCCACAAAATCCTTGTATGTAAAGTCCTCATGATCTTTAAGTAGCAGGGTAGTCTAGAATATGACAAATTGGGGCTCATTATCTTCATTTACCTTGAACATATGAAACTGAAACCTTCTAGAATGGAAATGGACAAACATATATACCAACACATAGGAGTATTTGAAAACTTCCTCTATATCAAAATTCAAAAACTGCTCATGAATGGCCTCTGCAAGAAATTGAGCATAGTTGAACAGGACTGTGGGTTTAGCTCTTGGGGAAAGAGTAGACAAGAAACCTATCACAACTTCCTCTACCCACTAATCAGTGTGATAACCCAAAAAATAATATAAAACATACATAATGTGCTGGGTCCTATCAGAAAAGGTAGATGAGGGATACGAAGGGTTCTTTGCAGGCATTGGGGTATTAGGGGTCATGGAAAACTGCAAGGTTTTGGCTTTGCTGGTAGGGTCAAGATTCTGAAAAAATTCTCTGAGGACTTCATATGAGAAAGGGACCACTTGTTCAGGAGTGGGGGCCTACACCATCTGCTGGATGGATTGGGCATTGACTGCAAATAAGATTTCTCCCGATGGGGTTACTATGGTCCTCTTGTTAATATCATAACAGCTCCGACACTTCCTGTTGAACTCTGGGAAACTATGGGTATTTGGGAAGATGTAAAGGGGAAAATGGGTCTCCCATAGGCTAAGGTCATCTATTACTTCGAGGAATTGGTCCTCAAACCAAAATTAAACATCAAACAAATCAGACTCAAACTCTGTCTCATGAATTTTGTAATCTCTGTCTGCTAGAGCCAAGTGATCTAGGTCCACTTGTGGGTAGACCATCGGATTATAAGGTTGTTGATCTAGATTTGGAGGCATTTTCCTCAATGTTTTTCTTTCACAAATATGCAATGGAGAAAGGGAAAACAGAGAGGGGAATTCGAGAAGGGAAATGATAATGGATTAGCACTGGGAAGGGGTATAACAGTGGGGAATAGTAACCGAGATTAATAGTCTAGAGGAGCCCTGTAATTTGGTTTCACGCAATGCTGAAAATTCTTCTTTTTTAAATTCACGATCTCTTTAATATTACCTGCAGACTAAATTCTTGTATTAGCTTGGTGATAACTACAGAGTAAGCTCCGTAGTTATGCCGAAATTTGGCTATTTAACAGTAATGCAAAGGTGTGGGGGTGGCATGGGTCCATTGGGTAACAACCTGAACATTTATGGTGCAACAGTTTGCTGAGCGGGAAAGGGATGTGCCTTCAAATAGACATTGGGAGTGAAATTGTGGCGCGGGAAGTGCATGCAACGGTGAGAAAGGCGCATCAGTTTGGTGAAACGACGCATAAATATTTCCAGAGGGGGGTGAAAGTGGTAAGCGGTCTTAGGAGAGGGGGGTGTGGAAAAGGCCTGGGCACGACACATTAGCCGGATGGGCGGTATGGGATACCACCCATTCCAGACCCCCCCCCCCCTCGTTATAAAGTTCGAATACAGCGGTCGGGGGGGGGGGGGAGCGAAAAATGTTGTGGGCCGTGTGATGTGCGGAGGAGGGCGGATATAACGAGAAGCTGCGGGGATTTTAACCTAGAATTTACGGGGAGAGGAGAAAGTGGGTCTGTCCAAACTTGAAAAAGTTTTAGATCTTGGCTCGGAGATACATCACATCTGGGCCGATGTCACATTTCGCCATCGTTGTTTTTTAACTTTCCTTCGTGATTAGGTCCCACCCATCGCACATCGCAACTCGGCAATTTTTAAAACTTACCTTTTGCACTTAATCTTTAAGATTTTCTATGCACGTTATGCGGGCTAGGGCCACGTCACTGCCATGTCATCTTCCACGTCACCTGCCATGTCATCATGGGTCATATGCAATATGTAGGGTCAAAGCCACGTCACCAGCCATGTCATCATGGGTAATTTGCAATATGTAGGGTCAAATCCACATCACCTGCCACGTCATATCATGTCACAGATCGATGATCTTAACATTTTTACTTTGCACTTGTTTTATAAAATCTGTGATTTGTGATCTACACTCGGGTCCCACCTGATATCGCACATCATACTTCACTGAACTTAACATTTACCACTCACACTATTTTTTTTTTTTTAATAATCTTTTGCGATTTGCGATCAGGCCCCACCGTATTGCATATCACCCATCAGCGATTTTCACATTTGCCTCCCGTAGCAATCCTTTAAAACTTGCGATGTGCGCTTGCAATTGCATCGCGAAAAACTTAGCATTGCGGGCGCTTATAGGTAAGTTGTAAATGGTGCGAAGTGCGCCATGCGATATACTAAAAGTTGGCAAGTGGGAAAGGGTGAAAGGCAAGGAAACTTATGAAATTCAAAGGTTTATATGTGGATTTTGGCCATGTATAAAGGTTGGATGGGTCCTAGAAAACCGCATCGGCGGAGTTTTATGTTTCGGAAATGACTTAAGAAGAGGGGGTTTAAACTTGCAGGATGCGAAGTGCGGGCAAGACATAGGTTTCATGTTATAATGTAAGACACAACTGCTAGTGGGTGGGCGGAGATTTTCACAATAGAATTTAAGACTTTAGCATAAAGAAATAAGTTCCAATGGTTATGTATGTGGGTCTTGGGGGTTTAAGTGGGATTCATAGCATCAGATTTCAGAATTTGGGAAAATTAAATGTAAGAAGGGGATAGATGGCATGGATGGGGGGCAATATGAATTTTTTTCTCATTATTACACTTACTCAACAACCCTGCCTTCTTCCTTGTACTAGAAATGGCAGATGATTTCATGTGCAGCTCTTTGGCAGTCAGGGTATCCCTTTCTTCTCTAAAAATAAATGATAGTCATAGAATATTATTTTCAGCATATAAAAACTCTAATCAGTGATCAGACACCTTGTGATACTGTGAAATACATGAGTCTAATAGTGGCTCCAACTGGGGATGGCAGCTCCTTCAGGAGTTGTTAAGAACACCGTAGACTAGTGGCCTGATCCATTGGGCTGACCCCAACCCTGCAACCTGATCTGTTGCAACTTCTGTGGCTATAACTTTCAAACTGAAGTCAATGCTTTCTGCAAACTGAGGTCTAGAACGCACCTGATCTTGAGACTGAAAAATAAACCTGAAACTGAAAACTGGAAACATCCTCAAATTATTAAGAGCTCATTTGCATACCTACCTACCCAATCTAGGATTCTAATCATTTTTATTCCTTTTGGGGTGAATTTAGACTTGCATACCCTGACATCATTTTTATTGTGAATTTCTAACCTATCACCTATCCCTTATTTCTCCTATTGGTTCAGACTAGGCTGTTGAACCAAATGTCATGTTCTACCTACCTACTGATAAGCCAAGATTAAATGGTCTGGAAAATCTTCATTTTCTAACCTATTAGCAGAAAATTCAAAATTGTAAAATCATGCTTAAGTTGTATGAATACTCAAAAAATCTTTTCAATAGTAGTGGCACTTTAATTTGCAATACTTTTAGAAAAATTTATATAATTTTTTTTTTTAGGCTTATCAGACTGGTCTTACGGCCTTCACTCTGGGCTTGAACCTTGTCCAATGGATTATTGAAAATTGTAATGCTATGGTATTTACAATGATGAAAGTCTTATTTGAGTTTTTCAGCAGAGATAGTGTTTTAACATCCTGCCGTTGATAGGACCTCCAAACAGCTCTGTTCCATCCATTTCTTGCAAGAAAAATGCATTGTCTCCTCTAAAAGAATGAATAATGTATGGCCCTTTCCACAAGTTGTCAAAATTGCCATGCTTACCTTTATCTTCTCACATGGAGTCCCATTTCAACACTTTATCTCCGATATTTAAATCATTGGCTTTTTTCCTCTTGTCAAAGATCTTCTTCATGTTTTCTTGCACCACCTAGGTTCTATTGTACACCTCCTCTCTGGACTGCTGCAGCTGGATGGTCTGGCTTAGTCTCATTTGTATATAATTTTCCTCAGCCTGCACTTCTTGAATGAGTTTCATAGCTAGCACTCCCAAGGATGTTGGGAAAACTGCATCCATTCCATAGACTAATTGGTATGGTGACATGCCAATTGACTTCTTTGTTGTCAATCTGTCAGCCCACAAGGCATGTACCGGTTTGTTATGCCAATATTTCTTATTATCTTCCAGCAGCTTCTTGATGATGTTGACCAAGCTCTTGTTGGAAGATTCAACCAGTCCATTACCTTGAGGGTAATAAGCTATTGAATGTCCCAAAGAAATGTGATATCTGTGGAAAAATTCCACCATCTTCAGGATGCTCATTTCTTAATCCATGGAAGTTAGGAAGGATATAGGGTGAGATATTTTTCATTGTGGTTGTAGTATCTTCATCAAGGATAGGAAATCCAACAAGATCTATTTCTACTATGTCTTCTACTCCTCTTCCCCTTCTTCTACCTCCACCTCTTCCTATACCTCCACCTCCACCACCAATACTAGATCCACCTCCTCCAATTCTTAAATGTTCATTATTCACATTGTGTACTTCCCCTTCTCCTTCCCCAGCCATTGTAGACTCCTCAGAACTAATACAAGATTCCAAATTTGGATTTGTTTGTTCTTCTTATAATTTCGTTGGTTCCTCTATCAATGATATATTATAATAGATTTCTTCTTCCTCTTCTTCACTAAGGATTTCTAGTTCTTGAGCTAAAGTTTTTATCGAGTTGTAGTTAGGAAGATTACCCTTCTGTTGGGGATGTAAGATCTTGTTCTTCCACAACTTCTTCAGTTGATGAGGTTTGTGAGTTTCTAGGTTGAATTTCAGAACTTAATACCTCAAGAAGTCTATGTCTGCCTACAAAGGATGGTATAAGAGTTTGGGTGGATGGTGTGGCACTACAAGGTCTAGATGGGGTGAGTGGTGTTGTTGGAATTAAGCTTCTACCTCTAGCTACAAATCTACCCATAGAATCTCTTTCTTTATATATCATTTTTCTATTTTTATTATAGGTGTGTTGTGTATTTTTTTAGAAAGAAAAAATGCTCCTATTTATAGTTCCTCGACAACCGTGCTAAAATGTTTAGTCAATTTAATGTTCTTAAATTGCTGACATAAATTATCGACCGAAGTTGGTAAACATGTGAAGTGAAAGTGCACTATATATGCTAGTGTTAGGTAAACTTGACTCGAGATAGAGTCAAAGTTGACTAGGGTAAATAGTAGTGGTTTTGGGGCACATGGTTTTGTGCACCCATAGTTTTAGCTCATGGTATCGCATGTAATGGAGCCTATAAAAAGGCTGGGAAGACTTCATTGTAAGGCAGGCCTGGAGGTGAGCGGTGAAGGCTCACTTGGCCGGATTGGCCAGGGTTTTGGCCAATGGTTAATGAAATTTCATTGGTTGGGTTTTTCCCCAGATTTGGGGTTTTCCCGATTAAACATTGTGTTTATGTTTGTGATTTGTTGCTGGGTTATTTATGTTTTTCTCTCAGTAAATTCTTGTTTTATTTCTGCTGTAAAATTCCTAACAACTGGTATCAGAGCCATTTTGGCTTCAGAGGGACGCCTCTGTTGTGAAGGGTTTATTTGACTGCAGAATCTATTCGCAGTTCTGGGCACAAGGTAGCTCGGTGATTGGAGAGATGAGTTATAGCATTGAAATTGTGGAAGATGAAGGTCCTGTTCGTGTTGGCAGCACAGGTACCATCAGATCGCTTCTGTGTCGAGAGCTGGATTCCATTCGGAGAATGGAGTAGAAGAAGAAAAAGAGTAGCTAGGCCCCGCAGAACGACGTGGTTTTGATCTCCTGTGGGCGTCCCCTGGTGTCCTTGGCGGGTTGCAGGCTCGACACACGAAAGGGGTAGGATTTGAACTCGAAGCCCCGGTATTTCGAGAGCTCGGTTGCGCCCCACTCCTCCAACACTGAGGCCATGGCGGTGGCGGGGGAAGGGCGGACGATGAGCGCGGGCAAGGTGTGGTCCAAGGCTCTGTTCGATGCCGGCTATTTTGAAGGGTCGAAGACGGTGGGTTACGGGACATCAAGATCTGAGGCAATGCGTGGGGAAATTTCCAGATCTGTTGGAAAAATGGCGTGTCGAATGTAAAGTGCACAAGAAAAATCTAAGGCAGTGGACTCCTCGATGGCGGAGGATTGGAATCGATTGCATCGGAGTGTAGAAATAGGATCAGGATGAGATTCAAAAACCCAGCGATGCGAATGAAAAACTGTCCCTTCAAAGAAGTCAAATGTTCGGTAGAATTCAAGATGTTTGAGCAGAGGATATCGAAGCCATTGTGATGCTCATGAACACCAGAATGAGTTGGAGTCTACAGGAAGAGAAAAGTCGAAGAGCTTTGAAAGGCTGCGAGTTACTGTCTTGTGGTGAAACGTAGTGGGACTTGGGTGGCCAAAGTACCGGGAACATAAAAAGCGATATGAATCTCATATCTTCCACATGGGAATAAACATATGATTTGCAGCTTTTGGTTCTGCATCAAGTCATTATGTTGTGCTAGATGTTGATGGTCGTTGTTACCCTTTGAAGGAGTGCAATGCTAGATTGGCACGTGTTATGAATTGAATTTGACATGAATATCATTGCTCTTGTAACCATGTTGGTGTTGTTGTGATCAAGCTATCCTCATGGTGCTATTTGCGTAGGAGGAATGTAGCCTATGGAATTATATTGTTGGTTTAGAGAGGTCTTGGTCTGTAAATCCATAGAGTAAGAAACTATGGGGATTGGTTACATGCAAAGTGTTTGATAGAATGTGTCAATCAAATGTTTTGAAGAATGTCAAAATGAGAGAGGATATTTGCAGGAGGATTAATTAA
The DNA here is from genome assembly GCA_034641835.2 of Pinus albicaulis. Lineage (NCBI taxonomy): Eukaryota > Viridiplantae > Streptophyta > Pinopsida > Pinales > Pinaceae > Pinus > Pinus albicaulis. Next base: position 54,520,772 of record CM076569.1, on the reverse strand, counting down.
AAAATTGATGAACCATGTATCTGAAGAGAATTCCTAGAGGACTGGTGGTTACAGAGGCTGGTGACCCATGTAATCCGGTAGCTGGATTCTTTTTATATGGACATTGATGTCATTCGGCAGATTGATGTACAACTATGATGTCCTCTTTGGAGAGGACATCATGTATGAATGTAGAGAATGGTCATACAAAGAACAACAACAATGAAACAATTTTTTTTTTTATTATAATGGAGTTAATTTTTTACATGTAAATGGGCATACTGCTGTAAGACCTGGTATGGCATGCGTACCCCTGGGTAATCACTGGTAAAGTCTGGGTTAGACCTAGGTGATAGGGGGGATGTCAAATTAACAATTACCCTGGGTAAAAAAATTTGAGGGGGGAGGAGCTAGAGTGAGCGGGGTTGTCTCATTTAGCAGGTTTGGCTGGATTTAGTCAATAATCCCCAAGTCAAGTTTAAGGGGGGAATTGTTAGGTAAGCTTGACTCAGGATAGAGTCAAAGTTGACTAGGGTAAATAGTAGTGGTTTTGGGGCACATGTTTTTGTGCACCCATGGTTTTAGCCCATGGTATCACATGTAATGGAGCCTATAAAAAGGCTGGGAAGACTTCATTGTAAGGCAGGCCTGGAGGTGAGCGGTGAAGGCTCACTTGGCCGGATTGGCCAGGGTTTTGGCCAATGGTTAATGAAATTTCATTGGTTGGGTTTTTCCCGGTTAAACATTGTGTTTATGTTTGTGATTTGTTGCTGGGTTCTTTATGTTTTTCTCTCAGTAAATTCTTGTTTTATTTCTGCTGTAAAATTCCTAACAGCTAGAAGCCCCAAGTTATTATGTGATGGTTATATTCGTAGAGATTGCTTCTAAGGATGTTTTTATTCCTATGTCCTTAATGAAATTGATGGATTAAATTACAACGAAATTCCAACAAAATAAACCTTGCAAAGATCAATTAAATTCTACAGATCAACTAAGTTTTAAAAACTGAAACAAATCTGAAGAAGCCTCAACTAATTTATCTGTTAGTATCCAAGAATTTTGACAATCTAACGTAAGAAAATGAAATAAATTCTAGAAAGAAAAGGAACTTTGATGTTTTTATGTTTTTAGAAATGAAATGTTATGTAAATTAAATTGAGTAAAGAAATAAGTCACTATTATTTTGGACAGAAATCACTATAAAACTAGAAATCATTCACACTCTTGTCCCAAAAAGTAAATCACTAAATCAATATTTCTTGAAAGGAACTCACTGAAACTAGAAATGAAATATTTCAATGTTCTCGGAATAAATCACACATGAAAAAGTAATCTACAATAAACCATTGTTGCATGGAATGAAAACTAAGATTGCTTCTGCATTGAATCAAATCAAGAAGGAAGATGAACCTACATCAAATGACAAAGGAAAACCATCTAAGCATCTACTCTAAGTAGCAAAATGAAATTCTGGAAATGACTACAACATTTAACACAGTGAAAGCATAAATTGAAGCTACATCAAATGATAAAAACAGAGCTATGAAAAACATCTAAATGAAAAACATAAAATAAATTAGAACCTTCTCTGTTTCCAAGGCCCCTCCACAAATAGGTGGTTTCAACAATTTAATCCAACACTAGCTGCGCATCAAACTTTTAGAATACTTCTTCAATTAAAAAGGAATAAAACAGAGTTTCACAGTCGCAACATAATTTTGCATTGTTAATACATTTGTTTGCCTTGTTCATTAACTGTTTCAAGGCTTTTATGCATATTTGGACTAAAAAAAATCCATCTTAAGCTTCTAACATATAATAGAATTATGTTGCTTCATGATTTTCTATTTGGCAAAGAAAATTGTCAAGCGTGATAGCTTTGGACTCTCGCTCTCTTGTCCAACATGTGTTTGACCGCTCCTTTGAATGCACAAATGGGCGATTTCCTGCACGATTTGGATCATATGGATAGGAGGAAATCCATGAGAGGATCATTCTCCACCTGTCCACATACTTCGTTGCTCAGCTGGCACCTCAGAACCCGACGAACCATGGAGATGGCTACAGAAACGTGGATCAACTGCAGAATCATTTCAATTTTGTAGCTAATACAAACTTTAATCTAATAACAAGGAACATTACTTCTTTTTTTCCTAAGAAAAAATCATATCTTTCATTAAAATTGAAAATTACATGCTGTAGATGCATTGCATATGCATTTTTGTGACTATGGTCATGTTCATATAGTTCATCAAAATTCCCCATTGGGGTGTACATCAGAGTCTTATAATAACATAATTACAGTACTTAGATTGGATATATCAAGATCTTCATTCAATTCTCTCAAAAACTGTCAAAAATCAAATCTATTGGTCTTCAATATCATGCTGATCTATAAAAGGATGGTGATAATAGCTGGAGTCTTGTGTGTCATTCTGCTCCTCTATGTGCCAGAGCCCCCTATGTTGGATCGTTGCCTCCTTGGAAAGCTTGTCAGAAATGCTGTTGCGTTCCCTATATATGTGAGTACATGAGATAGATGAGAATTGATCTTTCAAACGCCAAATATATTCCAATATAGATTGTAGTGTGTGTACATGAAATAATGCATATTTGTTGAACCAGTTTATGATGATTTTAGAATCTACAAATACTTGTAAGTGAAGGATGTTATGTTCTAATGCAAACTGAAGGAGATGACAGAGAGTAATAAGTTCTGCAAAGTTGTTTGTACTGGGTCCCAGACCCATCTTTATTTTTTAAGAGTGTCGATGAGAGAGGTGAAGAAGAGCGCCACCCCCGCATCCCATGGGCTGAGCTGATCCATCGAAGAAAGCCCAAGGAATGTTGAAATTGATGGTCTCAGGATTGATGTTCCTAGGAGGTCTGGGAGGCTCATCTTTAGGGATGCTAGTGTAGCTAGATATAATGTTGGATGAGATCAAATACCAGTTAGGGGTACGATCTTTGAAGATAGAAGCATTCTTGGCCAGCCGGATGCCCCAACAGATGAGAAGAGGGAGGCATCTAGCTTTATTTGAAGAGGCAGAGTTCCACTAGAATTTCCATGCCTCCCCTAAATTCAGGGCCTGCCAAATCAGATTGAGACCCAAATCTGTAGTGATAGATGACCAGAGTACAACAATGGATCTGCGGTGAAGGAGTAGGTGATCAATGGATCTAGAGTCATTTCTGCAAAGGGTACACCAAGTGGGACCATGAATGGACCGTTTAAGAAGGTTATCACTGGTAGGTGCTATGTAGTTGAGAGAACACCACATGAAAATTTTGGTGCGCAGAGGAGCCTTGAGCTTCCAAATGAGATGCCACCACCAATCTAGTCTTTGTCGGAGATGATCCAGGAATATGTGCAGGTATCCTTCATTTGGAGTATAGATCATTGATTTAGTGGGGGCCCATATTATTTCATCATCCCCTGTACCAATGCGAATGTGACATTCTTCTAGAGCTGATGTATAGATCTGCCAAGCATGTTGCATATGCCTCGTAAGTCCGAGCTGGATGGATGTTTTCCATCCTTGTGTAAATAAGGTCGTGGTTTGTGGCTCCACAATCTGTGCTATATAACGAATGCCCTATTGAGACAGGTGGTTGATAACATCAGGAGGGAGAGAGTGTACATTCCCATTGCCAGACCAGGGATCAATGCCGATGCAAGCTTGACTCCCAGATCTGATTCTCTAGGAAAGGCCGTTTCCGATGAATGGAAAAGATGTGATGACCGCCTTCCAAATGGATGATATGTCGCAGAGACTCCAAGATGGTAGTCGTATCCAATCAATGATGTTCATTGGCCGGATGTACTTCATATATACCACATGTGTCCAAATATTATTGGTTGTCATGATTTCCCATCCCATTTTTGCAGCAAGGGCTTTGGCAAAGATGTCCATATTTTTGATACCCCATCCTCCCCATTTTTTGGGGAGGGAAATGCTGTCCCATTTTACCCATGCAAATGTTTGTCCCTCTCTATTGCCATTCCAAAGGAATCTACTGCAAATTCATTGGACTCAGGAGATAATGGCCCGAGGTATCCAAGCCAGGGACATCCAATAAACTGGAGTGGTTTCCAAAACAGATTTAAGTAGATTTAGCCGGCCTGCCCGAGACAACCATATGTTGTGCCAAATACATATGCATTTTTCCAATTTGGCAATAAGCCAGCTCCATTTTGCTATGCGGTAGTTAGAGGGTTTCAGTTTAAACCCAAGGTATATGATACCATCCCGAGGATTCAAGGAGGGAAAAGGAAATCGATTAAGGGCTAGTCCTCTTTCCTGGGGGGAGCATCTGTTGATAGTGATCGTCGATTTTAAAGCATTGCACACCATGCCTGTGGCTATACTGAAATATGCAAGAACTAGTGAAAAATATAAGATATCACCTATAGATCCATTGAGCAAAATGAGTACGTCATCTACAAATAGCAGATGAGTGAGGGTGAATCCTTCAGCTATTCTGATGCCTTGCAGGCAACCTAGGTGCTTCTCGTTCATGATCAGTCTACTAAGAGCTTCCATTATGAGAAGAAAAGGGAGGGGTGAGAGGAGGCAACCTTGAATAAGTCCTCTTTCTGAGTGGAAAAAGGAGACACAGAGCCATTGATGAGTAAACTGAAGGAAACATTGGTGATACAACACATGATCCATTTGATGAAATTGTAGGGGAAAACCAAGTGTGTGAGTATCATGCGGATGTAGAGCCAATTAGCATGGTCAAATGCCTTTGGGAGATCCAGTTTGAGGATGATAATTTTGAGCTTTTTCTGTTTGATAGAGTGTAGCACCTCCTAAGCAGTGCCTATCGCTTCATGAATTTGGCGATGGTGCAAAAAGGCGATTTGTTCAGGTGAAATGTGCTCAAAGAGAATGGGCTTGATATGATTTGTGATTATTTTTGCAATGATCTTGTAAATGCAGTTGCAAAAGGAGATTGGAATAAAATCAGAGAAATGCTGAGGATCATCATATTTGGGGATAAGAGCAATGAATGTAGAATTATAGGCATGGTATAATCTTCTAGTAGTTCGACATTCTTTGACCAAGTTGAGGATATCCAGTCCCATGATGTCGAAGAAAGCCAAGTAAAATTCAATGGGCCATCCGTCAAGGCCCGAGCTCGTATTTCTGAAACCATTTCAGAGTGTCCTCTAGTTCCTGTAAGGTGACAAGTCTAGTTAACTGTTCTTCAGCATCCTGATTCACAAATCGTGGGAATAATCTTGCCACTCTAATAATCTTAGCTAGATTTGTGTTATCAGGGGCTTTATATAGGTTGTGGAAATGGTTGATTCCCATATGAGCCAGTTGATGGAAGTTCCGAGCTTGATTACCCTATTGATCCGTTAGCGACCATATTGTGTTGATAGCTTTGTGTCCATTCGCGTAATGGTGGAAGAATTTGGAGTTACATCCCCAGATTTTAGCTAGATGGATCTGCTTTCAAAGGCGCCAGGTTTCTTCTTGCTCTTTGAGAATCCGAGATCGATCAAAGATTAGCTAAGAGAGTTGTGATCTGTTATCTTCAGTGCATGTCCTAGACATCATGGTCAACTCAATCTCAGAAATAACCTTTTCTGTTTTGTTCAGGGTGTCCTCTTCCTTTTTCCTTTTGTCTCTGGCCAATGTTTTTGTAAGATTCTTGATATCTTTCATCTTCACGGCAAAAGAAAATGAGGGTGAGGATGTAGGTGCAATAGGATGGGCAGTCTAATACTTGGTTACCAGATCAATGTACTATGGAAAGGCCAATCAAGTAGCATTGAATTTGAACGGACTGAAGGGATTTCTTCGACCAGGAGCAAGTTCCAAATATATAGGAGAGTGATCGGAAATACCACCAGAGCCCACCCATTGACGATATGATATACTTGTGCTGGTGAGAGCTTCGTGTATCAAGAATCGATCAAGCCTCTGGGAAACCGATGCCTCCCCAGTCCTGTGATTGCTCCATGTGGGATGTAACCAGGGAATTGGAATGTATATCAAAAGGTGGGACTCAAGGATTTGTGCCATATCGACAGCTAGGGGGTCTGTGTTAGCATGGGGTCCCCAAGATTCAGCAAGTCCCAGAGAAAAATTGAGATCCCCACGTATGACAAGGTTGTGAGTTGATAAGAGGGAAGAGTTGAGAAGGTTGTGCCAGAAGGGTAAGCGGGATGAACAAGGAGCATATATGTTTATGAGCCCGTATATAGATCCAAGATCGGATGAGAAGATGTCTACCCCGAGGAAACCTTCCCAACCCCATTGATTCAAGATCCTGATGGATCTAGGGTTGGAACCAATTAATACTCCTCTTGATCGTCCACGTGCATCCAATGTCTGGATGTTCCAGCCTGGACAGATAGATTAGAGAGAAGAAATGACGTGTTCATAGGAATTGAGTGTTTCTTGGAGAAAAATAACATCTGAAGGTGTGCAGTGCAGTAATCTTCGCAGGGCCAATTTCTTTTTAGGGCTGGCCAACCCACGGAAATCGAAGGATAGAATTTTCATGAGGTAACCATGGGCTGGGTCATCCGCGTTCTAAGGACCCCTTCAAGTGTATTTTGTTTGCCCTCGACTATGTACAATCCTGCTTGTATTATAGCTTTGGAAATATTAAAATGTCGCCCTCGGCTAGGTTTTGTTCGATTATGTTATATTAGGCCAAGTCCACCAGTCTCAGATGTGAGTGAATGTGTATGGGAGAGGGATCAAAGCTGATAGGGATGAGAGATCTGGGAGTCCAAAGATAGTTCCAGAGGAGGGAGGGTGAGTGAAGGAGCAGGAATGGAAGGAGGGAGCTCCGAAAAAATGGGATGGGAGGAGGGGGCAGGATAAGTCACCGAAGAGAAAGTGGCAGAGTGCGGGCGGATGAAGTGCATTGTGTGTTTGAAGAAACATATGCAGATGAGTTAATAAGAGAGACAGGGATATATGATGAAGAGTTACCCAAAGCAAGCTTCGCCGCAACAACCCTAGCCCTTGTTATCCGGGGGGAGGGAGGTCCAAGAGGAGCAGAGGTGGGCTTGGGCCCCGAAGCAGACTTCTTCCCTTTGCATCGATCCACAACAGAGTTGACAGATGGGGGTGCAGTCGGGCTCATCGTAGTCTGTAATTGATCCAAAATACCAACTACATCTGAGCATTTCAGGAGTGGGCATTCCTTGTATAGATGCCCTACTTCATGACGTCTACGACATCTATAAGGGACCCCTTCATAATCAAGAATTTGTATTTGAACAAAATGCTTCCATATCAAAGTGTTTGCCTCCTCTAATCCATCCCTGGTATCCAGGTGTACCAATATCCTAGCCATTGTCATGATGCCAAAAGTGAGATAGGTTTTGTCATGATCCAAATAGGTGCCAAGAGTGTTGCCAATGTGCCTCATGATGCCCTCAAACCAGAATTGATGGGGTAGCCTTGGTAGCCTAACCCATATTGGACCTGCTCCAATTTTTTCTCTATCATGATCGAAAAGGGGGCTCCATATTTTAAGCATGACTGGTGCCTGTTCAATATGCCACAGTTTCGATAGAATCCATGTAACCTGCTATGATCATTGGAAGCGGAGAGAAAACCATCCACGAGGGAGGATGAAAATCCAGGGCAACTCTTCCATGATAGGCCCCCATATCTCACTTGTATAGTTATGTAAGCATGTGAGGTTGTATCTGCGCCCCCTCACATGTCCCACCAGGACATTGTCTACACTGTCCATCACTTCACCCATGTGCAGCCCTGCCTGGAGGGTTAGGTCAAAATTTCGGTTGCCCTGCAATGCAAGTGTTTTTTTCCCTTGAGCGGAGGGTTTAAGATCTGATGAGATAGGTGGGGGTCAAATCCAGAGTCATCTGCAGTATTCAGGTCATCAAGCGGTAGGGTGATAGGTGGGGCATCAAAGCAACCCGACGATGAGAGATCAGGTCTAGAAGGGGCCGCAGTCATCGAAGGCGCAATCCAAAACTTAGGGGGTTGAAATCTGGAGGTTCCATGAGGAGGAGATAGAGATGTTCCTTGAATGCATGCAGAGAGGAAGTTCAGTGAATCTGGCGAGAAAACGATCGAACCAGATGCCAGCGAGGAGATTTGAAGGAAATTTGGGAGGTCGGTGATCGATAAAGGCAGAGAATTAGAGGTCAGAGGCTATTAAAAGAGGGGATGATGGAGTGGAGGAGGAAAGCAAGGTCCAGCAGAAGCTATCTCAGGAATGTTGAGGGCCAACGGGGCATGAGGTGGCACGGGATAGATGGGGGAACCCTAGATGTCAACACCCTCTAGCGGGTCCGATGAGTAATCTACCCTGTCGTCTTCCATTGCTGGCATAGTTAAACCGACAAACCCATGCTTTTTGATCGCTTGTCACCGTAGGATCCGATCGAGGGCAACAGAGAGAATCACAACGGAATAGCTGAGGAAAATTACTTAATATGAAAGATAAGTGATTAAAATACCTTACCATGTCAAAAAATTGCAATTTCATGCTTGTTTGTGTTGATGATGATGAAAAAAAGGAGGAAAGATAGGATAAAAGAAGTGTCAAAATGAGGCAATCATGAGGCTCTACAACATATCCAAAAATATAAGGAAAAATAAACCCTCATGGTGTAGATTTCATTTTTTCTAATATATTTTAGTAGATATGTTGTGACTAATTGTCTAGTGGAATATCCACGATAGTTTATAGATCAATGACCATATACTTGAACACCATCATGCTGCTAATACCCTGTTACCACTAAGTGATCTTTTGACATGCATGAAACTTTGTCTTTCCATGAATAATTAATCTTATAATTAACAAGATTTCTTAAAAGAAAACATACTTACATAGATAAAATAAATGAATCCATATGAAATAAAAATTGCTACCATGATATTTTTGGAGTGAGATTAATTCTCCCAAGAACAAGGTATCAACCTACTCTATAACATTGTAATCTAAATCAAAGCATACTAATAGAAATAAATAATGACAACTATGTAGAGAGAAATATTAAGAAATTTTATTATATTCCATCATAATTTGGACATATGCTGCAAGATTCCTCTTGAAATGGAGAAGGCACTCTTATTTATACATAAAATTTCTTTGATAATAGGAGAAACAACAATTTATTCAAATCCAAAAATCTCTCTTATAATTACAACTATTGACTAATAAGTATAAACTAAAAATAAAGTAATAAACAAGCACAAGACCTTTACTAATAATTCAAAACTACTCAAACTAATCTTGTCTATGGTCCAAAATTATTTCCACATCCAAGGTACTTGATGATGATCTAAATCCATGACAAATCTTCCATGGTTGAAGATGAAATTCAAATTTGAGGCTAGATGGTTGAATGTGCCTTGTTGGAATTTACAAATATATATGTAATCATCAACAAAATCATCCAACTTTCAAGGATATGTGAAAATACGTTATTTTCTAAAATAATCATAAATTTAAAATACTAAAATAAATGCATTGGAACATATGGAGCCTAATCCCACATATAAATATTAAAATGGTCGCAATTCAAGGTTACACATAAATGAAAAATGATTATAAGTCAAATAAAATGATATGAAATAATGCTAATTTTGAGAACTCAACCTCTGAATCCCAATTGAAGATGTTGCATGTTCGCATCTAATCTTGCATATGATTTTCCTAAACTCTGCAACTCAGTCTTCCTAACCAACTAGATTTCCTGTAGTTGGCTATTGTGTGAAAACCACAAGTTTGTAAGTGTTGGTTCTTGTATGGCCATAATTACTTTTATTTTCCTCCTTACTGCAATCAAAATGACCTCATGCTTAGCCAATAAGATTGAAAAATAAACCATTTGCATTCATTCACAACCCAACAATGTGCATATGATCCAGCTTGGATTATTATATTGTTTATAATCCATCTTGATGTTTTTAGAGTGGAAAGAGTGGAGGAATCAACTCATAGGACCATTTTAACTGGGGGGATCCAGTGTGGAGAATGGAGTTTAGAACCTTCCAGGAGCATTTTGATGCATCAAATGGGACTTTTAGGGGTAAAATTTTGCCACTTTAGTGCATACCCTTCTTTCATATTCTACACATAGAGACCTTTCTATCATTGCAATAATCGCTTCAATTGGAATATGTATGCAAAAGTCATGCCGCTTAAAAGTTGACCTTGTTTTGACCACCATAATTCGAGAGGATGTCACGTCAGCCCCCTTTACTCATGGAAAATGGAATAGCCAAGTGATCACGATGAAGAGGACTCTAGAAGAGTCCATATTGAAACTCTAGTTAAAATTTGAGGGAGTCAAACCTAACCACTAGTGGGCTATTAGGTTGTGTTATAATCAGGCCACTAAGAGGAAAAGGGGTTCCATTATTTTTAAGTGCATTTGTTCCATATACGAGCAGAATAGTCAATAAGAATAGGGAGAGAGAACATAGAGATGATTTGTGCACTTTATTATCCCACAAGCCTTACTTTTTTGTACTTACAACCATTTTCTATTTAGAGAAAGAGAGCAAAGTGGCATAACCTTCCAGCTGGGTTTTTTTCCAAAAGGGTTTCCCACGTTATATCTTGTGTCAATCATGGTTTGTGAGTTATTTTCATTGTTCCCTATTTTCTACATAATTATAATTTGCATGCGTACACAATAAATAGTAATTTACATATCCATAAATCTAAAGAGAAATAAACCATTGTAGTGTTTGTTAGTATGATTCTTTCGTCGTAAAAGATCACTTTAGCTACGCATAACAAATAGCCCTAACATCGATTATGGCTGCAAAATATCTTTAAGTTTGCTGCACAAATTCAGATCTAAGCACAAAAGACATTAAGCAGATAAAATATAACATGGCTCCATAAATCCAATGGACAAGACAAGAATAATGTATTTAAAAGAATTTTGTATTATATTAAAGAAGGGGGCACCTGAGAGGAAAACAAGAAAGGTGTCTTCCGGTTCTCCTCAGTGGGATGGGTTCTTGAAAGTCCTCAGTGTTTCAGATCTAACATTTCTCTCTCTTATGGGTGTAAAAAAGCAAACATAGAACTCAATGGGAGTTCACAAAGCAAAATGGAAAATGGTGACCCAGAGTAGATCCAGAGTGATCCAATGTAATGAAGGTGGCTAATGAATGGGGAAAAACCCCCTATTTATAACAAAATATTGGGGCGGTCTAGAACTCGGTGCATGAATAAAATATTATTAATCGAATTCTAGAAGCACCTTTTAGGAATATTTTATTATATTTGTTGGAGGGAAAAGGATTCTTGACTTGGGTCAATTCCTTTATTTATAAATAATAAATAAATACATGATTTATTTATCATTTTAGGGGAATGATGGGAATATAATTAAATAAATAATGGTTTATTTGATTATTTATGGATGATTTAGTCAAATTTAACTAAGAATATTATTTAAATAATGATTTAAATAACTTGTTCTTAGGAAATAATTAAATAAATAAAGATTTATTTAATTAATTTCCTTGTTTTGGGTTAAATATGACCAAATAAGTTATTTTATATGGTGAAAGCAATTTTACTTAGGGTAAAATTGGTCTTACATGGTGTACTTGGGTTCATCTAATAATAATAGGTTAGATGACCAAAAAAATGGTGTAACAGATTGCCCCCAACGTACGAGTGTTAGGAGCAAATCGTATGACCAAAGTACGTTGTAAGAACTCAATCACTAGATATCAAAAGGGAAGTGAGAGAGAGAAGTGTAATGTTGTCTGATGTGCTAAAGGACTAGACCCTGAGGAGATGAGACTTACAGGTGCAACAAGTCTCTAGTGTATGAAGTGGTACCTGTGCTAAAGGCGGGGGGGGAGGCATACCTATGCCCGCCGAGACAAAGTACAAAGAATAAGGTGCCCGAAAAACCACGAAACGCAATAATGAAGCATGTGCTGGCCTAAACATGAGCCAGATAAATATCATGATGAATCCCACATACACGTGATGCCTGGAATAATCTTCAGGACTTATACAATAATATGGTAGTACATGAGATAAAAATACACCCAAATTCCCCCTACACGCGGGGAAGGGCTCGCAAGCTCTGACTGATACGTGCAAATCGAAGAGGCGCCACAAGCGGTCGAGGCTGATATCATCAAATGGGAGGAGCTGCATCAAGGGCGGAAATGAGTTCATCCGGGCATGTGGGGGGCTACCTGCAGGGCCACCCCCTCATGAGGGTTGAGACATCTCACACACACCCGGGAATCACCAATAGCTGCTGCTGCATCACTGGACTATCAAGTGTATAGATCACGATCATGCTGAAAAGAGCTCGAACCAAGGTACACTACCCCCCAGACCTGGCTTCTGGAGTAAATGAGTTGATGTCGACAGAAGTAGGTCCGCCATAGGTGAGGTAACAAGGGAATCTCAACTAAGGCAGGGGAGAAAATAGTAGAGTGATGAACAGACGGACACTAATGATGATAATGAAATGAGGAATACTGAGTAGCGGATGGACGACTTCCCTTGTTAGAGCGTAAAGGGCATGAGTGGCTTGGCAGCGACTGACACACTATCATGAGGGATAGGGGACAATGGTACTGAAGGCCATAATGTGCAACACGAGAGAGGGACCAAGCAATGAAGGATGGAGGACTATAGTGGGAGGTGGGTCAGAAGCCATCATGAGAATCTGGTAATCAGAGGAACCAGAAGGAGAGGGTTGAGTAGTTACCGGGGCGTGAGGTGGTTGAGTGGCCACGAATCCTTGTTGCGGGAAAGGATCGATAAACACAACATGTTGAGAAGTAACGGGGGTGGTAGGGGTAGTAGGGGAGGAGTGTTGTCCCCGTACGGTGGCCTGAGAATCCCACAGCTGCCGCATTTGTGGTAATAAGGGACAATCGTGAGTGTAGTGACCATAAACACCGCAACACGAACAGGGATTATTGGTGCGAAGTGGCCTGTCCAGCTTGGGCTGAGAGCCCTGTGGCTGGTTGGCAGTGGTAGAGTCGATATTGGAAGGATTGGGTCCACGATTACCAGAAGCGGATTGGTTGCCTTTTCTCTTTCTTTGAGAAGGAAGGAAATTAGGTGCCCCCTGTTGTGAAAATACTTGCCCTGGAGGGGGTAGCAGGTGCGGCTGCGGGGGTGGAGAAGGCAAGGGGGTGAAAGGTCCAAATGTTGGAGGAGCTGGGACACCAGGTTGAGAGTAAGGATAAGGATTAGGATGGGTAGCATTGAGGTAAGCAGGGGTAGGGGAAAAAGGAGGAGGTATTCCGGATCCTGGATACATGCTACTTGGAGGGGTAAAGGTGCTGGCCCCTCCGGGAGGGAGACCATAGCCCGTAGGAGGTTGGGCAGAGGTATGGGAAAGAGCTCCAACGATACCGTCGGCGGAGTGAGATTCCCCCGGGGCGTTAGTGCCGCTGGGCTTGAGGAGGTTAGGAAGGACGGTATAAACATAACCAGATTGAGCATAAATAAGGTCATATTTCAAGGCTATTTGGAGGGTGGCTTCTTCGGTTTGAGGGAAATGGGAGGCGACATATTTGCCAATGGGAGGTAAGAGAGAGCGAAGGAACCAGTCCATATAAACCCGATCTTCAAAGGGAGGAGCTCGACATAAGCTTCTTCGGCGCCGCCATTCCTGGACATGAGCGGAAAGGCGGGTTGAGGAGGATTGACGGAAGGAGGTTAAAAGCTCGGTACCAGTGTCGTATCGGAGAGGGAGATGGAAATAAGATAATAAGGCTTGGGCAATGGTCGCAAAAGTGGTATGGGAGGAGGTGGCTTGTTCAACATACCATTTATAAGCTTCGCCTGTAAGCGTGCGTTGGAACAATCTAAGACGAATAGAGTCGTCAGTAATGGAATTGGAGGAACACCACATATGGAAGGATCGGATATGGTTGGAGGGATCCTCACTAGCAAGGCCTTCGAACTTGGGAATGTCGGAGGGGAGCTTGGTTGGCAGAGCAGGCCAACTAACATCGTGGCGGATAGGATCATTAATCAGCTGATTGAAGTCGGGGAGACTAAGGCCGGCCATATAAGGGAGTAATGGGGCAGTTGAGGTAGGTCCCGAGGTGGTTCCACTGGAAACAGACCCAGCAGTAGTGATGGGGTTACTGCTGGTGGTAGGCCTTGAAGTAGACATGGTGAAAGTGACAGGGGGAGAACCAGGAGGGGGAGAACCCGAACAATCAGAGGAAGAGTCGGAGTGCGGACTCGGGGAAAGACTTACTCGATGACGACGGGAAGGAGGAAGTCGACCAAGCGGAAACTAAGGATGAAGGCCAAGAAGTCTCCGGGAGAGGCGCCTTGGGGGCGCAATGATGACAGGAAGAAGATAAACTGACGAGGGCAGGGGGGGACAAAATCAAGTGAGGTCAAGGGCGGAGAGGTGCAGTGACAATTGATTTTAAAGTCTTTGCCAGGCGGTGTTAACCAGGCGCTTCTTCGCTTAGGGTCAGTGTGTGGCGTGCGTTAATTTTAATTGTTTAAACCCAGACGTTTTGAGAGTAAAAGAAAAAGTGTGCTGCGTAATGGAAAAGAAATCTGCAGTAAATAAGACTGAAAGAACAGAAAATTAACAAATAACGATGTAGCAATCTAACCCAAAAAGGCGGGTCTCTCAAAACTAGTCTACAATAGGGAAAAAACTAGGCAAAGTACGCGAAAAATATGCCAATAGATCTAAGGTCCGGAGGGACTGGGATCTAAAGGGGTAAATCAACTGAAAAGTGGTGCAGAGAACAGCAAAGAGGTAGAGGCAAGGTTGCTGCTAAAAAGGAGGATATCAACTAAAGATAGAAGAGACAAGGCGGTGGCCTTAGAAATGAACCCAAACAAAACGATATGAGGTGGTTTTGAGAGGGAGAAGAGCTGATCTAAAGGGATATGAAAAGGAGGTATCAGATCGGAGAAAAAAAAGGGCTGAAACTCTGGAAATTCAGACTTCTGAAACAGTAAAGACTCGTCCACAAAAATTGGAGGGTACTAGAGCCCTAAGGGGCAAGATTCCCTCTTATTTGAGTGAAGTAGATCAGAAACAGGTCCAAACGGGCAGAGACAGAGGCTGGAAAACCCTGACAGAAGCTTTAGACAAACCTAGAAAAAGTGCTGAAAAATTTGCAGAAAAATTGCAGGTCGCATGTTCTGACCTGTTTTCAGTCCAGGTCACAAGTTTGGGGCAGAACAGTGTGTCCTGAGGCTCAGGTCGCACTTTTTGGGCCGATAAGTGCAACCTGCAGATCCGGCTCTTTCGGCGGCAGATTTCAGAAAAATTTGTCGTCTCAGTTGCGGCTAATGGCTGTCACCTGCGCAATAAGACCAGAAACACACGGAAGTTAAAAATATGACTATTTGAGGGTTTTAGGGGTGAAAAACACCATAAAAATAGGAAAAAAAGAAAATGAAAGAGAAACCATAGGGTCTGAAACAGCTGGATATGCAGGAAGATATAAAACGACAGCGGTCACAAAAGAAAACCCGTGTGGAGTCACCAATTGTTAGGATGATTCTTTCGTCGTAAAAGATCACTTTAGCTACACATAACAAATAGCCCTATCATTGATTATGGCTACAAAATATCTTTAAGTTTGCTGCACAAATTCAGATCTAAGCACAAAAGACATTAAGAAGATAAAATATAACATGGCTCCATAAATCCAATGGACAAGACAAGAAGAATGTATTTAAAAGAATTTTGTATTATATTAAAGAATGGGGCACCTAAGAGGAAAACAAGAAAGGTGTCTTCCGGTTCTCCTCAGTGGGATGGGTTCTTGAAAGTCCTCAGTGTTTCAGATCTAACATTTCTCTCTCTTATGGGTGTAGAAAAACAAACATGGAACTCAATGGGAGTTCATAAAACAAAAATGGAAAATGGTGACCAAGAGTAGATCCAGAGTGATCTAATGCAATGAAGGTGACTAATGAATGGGGAAAACCCCCCTATTTATAACAAAATATTGGGGCGGTCTAGAACTCGGTGCATGAATAAAATATTATTAGTCGAATTCTAGAAGCACCTTTTAGGAATATTTTATTATATTTGTTGGAGGGAAAAGGATTCTTGACTTGGGTCAATTCCTTTATTTATAAATAATAAATAAATAAATGATTTATTTATCATTTTAGGGTAATGATGGGAATAAATAATGGTTTATTTGATTATTTATGGATGATTTAGTCAAATTTAACTAAGAATATTATTTAAATAATGATTTAAATAACTTGTTCTTAGGAAGTAATTAAATAAATAAAGATTTATTTAATTAATTGCTTTGTTTTGGGTTAAATATGACCAAATAAGTTATTTTATGTGGTGAAAGAAATTTTACTTGGGGTAAAATTGGTCTTACATGGTGTACTTGGGTTCATCTAATAATAATAGATTAGATGACCAAAAAAATGGTGTAACAGTGTTGATTTAAAAAAAAAATAAACTATAATTTTATCAGATATATTGTGACAAATTGTCGAGTGGAATATCCATAATAGTTTATGGATCATATTGGCATCACAAAAAATTTCTTTGGGTATATTTAAGAGATTTGTAGGGGATCTAAATTGGCTAAGATAAAAGTCATAAAACCCGAGTCATGGTAGAAGAGTTTGTGAATAACCCTCATGATCCTGTAGAGGAGAGGTTTTCACGGCTAGAAGCACAAGTTACATATATAAATCATAATGTGAATCTCCTCATGGCAACCCTAACCAATAAGATCGGTCTATTCAGAGAAGATGGGGGTTCTAACACAAAGGTTCGATCATAAGGGAGATTAGGAGATTACAAAGAAACGAAGAACGAGCTAAATAAATGACCCGAAAAAAATCAACCCAGTTCAAGTGTTGTGAACCATTCATAGACCTTGTTCAAAATCGAATCGAAGGTTGATATCAAGACATACCAACATGAGATACATTATTTGAAGCTAAATCATTGGTTACAACAAGTAGAAGTTTATTTCAATATTCATCATATACAGGAAGAAGAAAAAATTTCATTTGCACGATTGAAATTAGAGAGCGATGACTTAACTTTGTGGGAAATCCCTACAAAGAACTTAAGGTTGGAGGGAGATCCTATAGTGACTAAGTGGGATGAATTTATTGTTGATAATTTAGAGGGCTAGTGATTAATTCAAATTCTCTTGTTGATAATTACTTGTGAGCTTACTTGAGTTACTTATGTCTTCTCTTCTTTAGTTTATTTAGTCTTTTCATCAAGTCAATTACCAAATACACGAGATAAAAAGTTAGGCTCCTAGAGCCAGGGAAAAACCTCTCCCTCTTGGAGAGGAAAAACCATAAGGAATTATTCTTATAGACTTTCAGTTGACAAGTACCATGACCATGACCAACCCTTGACTCCTGTATGCCTCAAAGACCTTGTCATTGCTCCATTAGGCTTCGTATGCTGATATTCCTTTCTACACTCCCTTGCACTAACCCTAGGAAAGATCAGTTCCTAGTGAAATCCTTTTCCTATAGCCTTGGCCTCCTATACTCTTGATCTCAAGATCGAAATCACTTGTCCGATCTGTGATTGTCCTTGCTGGCTTCTCTTTCTTCTACGTACTTGTCCACACATTGGATTACAGTCTTGTTATTTCAACCTTCCAGAAGTTACTACAGATATGCAAAGTAGATGTATACTTCACAACAGAGAGAGCCTATCAGTGTGTTATCTCGTGATCCTTCTTTTCTATATTGCCTCCTTTTTATGCAACCACAAAAATACTCTTCTTTGCACTATAATCTTGGAACATGACATGGCAGATTTAACCCAAAACAGAGGTAACTTATACCATCTTCCCTTCGTTGTTCTGTCTTTTATTCAACCCTCAAACTGTACCTTTAATTCTCCTTTAACTTTAGAACTTATCCGAACTTATCTTCTTGTGATCAAGCCTGAAAAACTCAGAGGTATCCGAACTATTCTAATCTGCAATTGTAGTCTGAAAAACTCAGAGATGTGCTAAATTTTTCCTGTCTTTTCTGCGCATTTTTTGGGGTATTTATAGTTGTTGGACCCTGTAATAATCTGACCTTACCATGAATGTTTGTGACTGTTCATGAGCCTAATTTCCAGCAGTATATTCTAGCTGAATTGAGAGGCTTATCTTCCAGCGTTAATGAGGCTATTTGAGGACTTCTTTGGGCATCCTTCTAGAGCCATTTTCTTCATGGTTTCATGACAAGGTCTTGAGGCATATTCTATTGACTAGAATCTTCATATACATTACTCTTAATTATATTTATAACTAGAATACAAATACTAATAGACATCAAGAATAAGTTTGTTGACCTAAAATAAAGCCTTGCTCATGAAACCCATGAGGCAAGCATACCAAGAACATATTTTATTATGTTTGTATTCTTTTACATTAATACATAAGCACATAGTCAATATGAAGACCGATCCTAGTTACACTTTTCAACACTCCCTCTTAACTAGGGAGGTATTCACACAGGTACATGGTCACTTTCAAACTGAAGAATCTCATAAGAAGAATCAGATTGGTAATCACATCTTTATATAATCATATCAACCAACATTGTCCTAGTGCAAGGCCTTGACTAACATCCCCATCTCTCAACGAGATAATGGGCTACAATGTTGGCGAGACACATGAATTATAGACACCATATTCATTGTCTATCCAAGGTACATACTCCACCTGAGTGTTCACAAAGTATGACCTTATTGGAATATTCTTCTCTTGGGTAGCTAGCCCTCAAAGAATATAGGTCCACGAGTACTCTTCTCTTGAATGCCCTATCACATTCTCAAAAAGCCCTATGCCCTATCTTGATATGTGAATGCCAGATGGAGCTATAATCTGTGAGTACTGCAGGAGAAGCAATATCTCTAAGACAAGAACTATAAAAAATGAAATTTTTAAGAGAAGAAGGAATCACTTCATACTTTATGAGGATTTATGAAATAAGAGATGAACTGCAGGAACTGGGAGAAGTAATTTCCGACATTGAGATGACTATAGTGGTGCTGAATGCTCTACCAAAAGAATGGGGAAACTTCAGTTCAAGTTTATACGGGAAGAAGGAAGCAACACCATTCCATGATTTATGGTCCCTATGTAAAATAGAGTAAACACAACTGGAAGCCAAAGTTGATACAAGATCAAGTGAAGGGAATCAAGCCTTTTTAGCCATATCCAGTAAGAAAGGAAGATTCAGAAAATTTGGTCCTTAGAATAAAAGAAGAAATATGGACAAAGTACGATGCTTTGGATGTAATGAACTTGGGCATTATAAAAGATATTTTCCTACATCTAGAAAGGATAAGAGGAAAAAGGAAGAAGCCCATGTCACCGATATGAGGGAAGAACGTGATACAAAGAAATCTAAGAAACAAGAAGCGAGGGATCTCTATTATGTTTGAGATCATATTTTTCTTTAAGTGATTTCTGTTGGTTAGTATGATAGAAATAAATGTATGTTAATAACATCATTATAGAATCATGGTAGGAGCTCTTGGTGAAACAACTCCGGGAAAAACTCAATACTGATGGAAGACAGCCATCAAGATCAAGGGTCATCATGGAAATAGGTGCTGACAATTTCTAATGGAATTCTATATGAATTCACTGGTCAGAAAGAAAGCATAAATTTTTCATCAAATAATTCAATGCTACAGAATTCTGGGATTAGGATGTGATGGAATATTGATGAAGCAAGACAATGGAACAAAGTTCCTCATCTAATAAAATTGCTACATGATGACTCAAAGGAAAAGGGTATGAGGTATATATATATTTATATACTGACACTGGATGCTATGTAGTCATGTCATATGGTTGCAGGAAATTAACTTTAGAAATATGATCTCTCACGATGCATAAAAAGATGAAATCAACATGATATATCCTCATATGGAATATGAGGTGGTTGTATATGAACAAGGAACTGAAAATTGGAAGTTCCTGGGAATGAAGATGTGCAGAAAGGAAGAGATCATGAAGTGCAACCATGTCAAGAGGTCGTTATCATCCGGAAGCCAAGAAGACGTGACTAGAATATCTCTTGGGAGGATGTGTAGACTCTGATAGAAGTTTGGTAAAGAAGAAGACCATTGACAAGACATATCATTAGGAGATGTGTCAATTTGAATAGAGGATGCTGATGCCTACAAGAATATGTCATGGTGAAAGATCATCACTAAGGTAACTTTTGATTCAAAATTTCATATGTATATGTTTATCTGGATGAATTTTTGCATGGATGCTAATCATGTGAAAGTATGTAAGATCCTTGGAGATGATTCGAAAGTAAAGCAACATGGAGTAAAGGTGGACCAGATGAGAAAGTCTGATGAATCACTTTCTGGTAGCTGACATGACTCATTAATGAAAGTGATGGATGATCTGTGCCCTATGGAGCTAAAGTTGAAGATTCCTCAATATCGAAATCCATGACATCGAGGGCATAAATTCTTCATGAGAAGCTGGGTGTCTCACCATTGCTGCTACAGGTCCCTGATTGAGAGGGAGCCTAGTGATAAGTTTCTTACTTGGAAGAAACTGGATAATTCCTAAGAATGAGCTTAGGTACATTCCTTATACAGGAATTAGTACATCCCCTTGTGGAATTGATCCTCCCTGGCTGAGAGGGAGAGATAGACACATCATTCTGGCCTTCACTTAGGAAGACATAAAGGAGGATTGGGTAATCATCTAGCATTCTATACTCTTTGAGAATTTGATAGGGAATTCAAGATAAGAGTAGTTCTAGACCGATATTCTTTGAGGGCTAGCTACCCAAGAGAAGAATAGTCCAATAAGGTCATACTTTGTGAACACCCGGGTGGAGTATGTACCTTGGAGAGACAATGACTATGGTGTCTATAAGTCATGTGTCTCGCCAGCATTGTAGCCCATTGTCTCGTTGATAGATGGGGTTGTTAGTCAAGGCGTTGCACTAGGTCAATGCTGGTTGATATGATTCTATACAGATGCGATTACCAATCCAATTCTTCTTATTAGATTCTTTAGTTTGAAAGTGACCATGTACTTGTATGAATACCTCCCTAGTTAAGAGGGAGTGTTGAAAAGTGAAACTAGGATCGGTATTCATATTGACTATGTAATTATGTATTAATGTAAAAGAAGACAAAGATAATAAAATATGTTCTTGGTATGTTTGCCTCATGGGTTTCATGAGAAAGGTTTTAGTTTAGGTCAATAGACTTCTTCTTGATGTCTGTTAGTATTTGTCTTCTAGTTATATATATAACTAAGAGTCATGAAGAGTCTAGTCAACATAATATTTTCTAATCTATCCATTATTCTCTCCATACTCTTTGCTAAACTATCTATCTTACTGTCTAATGTGGATGGTTCATCCTTAATAGCTACTCTTCTTTCATTTCTCATTCTAGCTCTTCTAGCTAACAAATTTGCTTCTAAACTAACAACATTACTTTGCATCTGCTCTAATGTTTCAAGGTTTCTTTCTCTCAGTTGGTATGACATATCAGTATCAAAACTATCAGGGAATTTGATTAAAGCTAGATCTGGTGGGGGTTTGATGTTTGTTGGAATAACATTGTAAATACTATTGAACCTAGTACAATAGTCCTGAACATATTCATTAGGTGCTCTTTTTATGTTTTCATATTCAAACAATATTTATAAAGGATTCTTCTTTTTCTCCCATCTATTGATAAACAATCTACGGAAAGCTTCTAAATCAACAATATGATTGGCAGGTAAAGCTTTAAATCATTTATTTACATCTCCAACTAATGTTTGAGCAAACAATCTCATTTGAACAGATTCATCAATTTCATGCAATTCAAAGTAATCAGTCATTTTATTAACATGTTGTTGTGCAGTGTATTGACCAGTACCATCAAATTGAAAGATTTTACTTTGGTAATCTTGGGGCATGGCATGTAATTGAGCTGGTAAGACCAAAGGAGCATATCTGGCTGCCATGGCTAAGATTCTAGCTTGGCTAGGAGATAAGTTTGTGGTGCTTGGTGATGATCTTGAAGTACTTGCAGATGAAGTTGGGATACTGGAAGATGTGCTTGGAAATGAGATTGAAGTACTAGAAAATGTAGCAGAAGTGCTAGAAGATGAACTTGAAGTGTTTGGAGATGGAAATAAAACTCTAGGTTGAAGAGGAAGCTTGGGGATGAATGATTCAGTGGAATGAAGTGTAGTGGAAATAATAGATGAGGTGGTACTAAATAAAGATGAATTTACAGACTCTGAAGGAATGGTAGAAGGCTTTGGGGTATAAGCAGATAAAGAAGTTAATTCAACATAATGTTGAAAATAAGCTTCATCAATATTCTTAATCAAAGTTGAGTCAAAGAATCAAGTTTATCAAAAGGTTATAGAGCTTATTGATCTGAATCAAGTGAAATAGTCTCCTTCTTTGTTTCAATGAATTGAATGAAATTAGGATCTATTACACTATCATGGATTGAAATTTCAGATTTAGTTCTAAACAAAGTGTTCAAATGATAAATCGAATTAAATATCTTGTAAGATTGATAATTCTTTGGGCAGTGAATTAGCTTTGATTAATTGACTAGTATTCCCTAGACTTTCTACTTTTTTTTATTTTTCTTTAAAATTCTATCAGGATCATCCACAATTACAACAGGTTGTGGACCAGGATGAGACCTAGTATAACATATTCTTTTGGAAGCCAGAATTTTAATTTTTGATGAAAATTTCCAACAACCTTAAATAAAACTTAAGGTGAAAGGATGAGTAAAAATGTTTCCTTTAAGGTTTATTTAACTAAGGACTGATTCTTCCCCAGTGGAGTCGCCAATATGTTATCACTCAGTAATTTCTCAAGGCTAAAGAAAGAAATCACTGAGGTAACCACAAACCTACTTTGGAGTTTAGGATCTAGCCCTCCTAAACTCAGAGAGGGCTCTCTCTATATGATATAGCTTTATTTGAAATAGATATTAAGCTAGTTAATAAGTATAGAGTTGGTTTTTTTATTGGTTTAGTTGGAAATGCAGAGGAAGGACATTAGGCAATGGAGTCAAAAAAGGCTTGGGTGATCAATTTGTAGAAGTATCAAGTTTGAGTGAAACAAGGAAAGGTAGACATTACTACTGGATCCTTTAGATTTGGATGAGATGTAATAAAAGAAGAAGGGAGACTCAATCGAAACTAGAGAGCATTTAAGAATTCCCTAATATGGATATAAGAGTGGAGGTTCAATCGAAACTATGGAGTAATGAAGAATTCCCTAATCTGGATATCAGAAGAAAACATGTAAATTATTAATAGTTAAAGGTAGAGTGTATGATCTCAACAAATTCTGCAGTAATACTACTGTTAGACAATTCAAAATTAAGAAAACAATAAGATGGAAACAAAGGAAAGCACATATACAGTGAGGAAAACTTCACCAATGGATATGACACATGAATCCTGAAACAACTTCTCTTTTATTAATCCAAATAGTCACTTAAACTTACTGAACTGCATCACACTGAATGGTGAGGTTCCTGGTTACAAATCCCAACAAACACCCATAATACTTCAAATGATGAAGTATATAGGGAAATATTACAAACTGATTACAATTCACACTGTCTCAACAGACAGTGTATTATTAGCTAAAATTTGAAAAATAAACTCTAACAGAGACCAGATAATAGGCTTGACAGAGTGGACTGATATCCTGACACTGTTTTGGAGGAAACAATTGCTGAGTAGGCCTATTGGTAAGGCTTTGCTGTCAGAAATGCTTTGTTGTCTCCTTATTTCGCTGTATTATGTTTATGACTGTTTATTGGATTGAATTTCAACATAAAAACCATCCTGTTCAAATCAGTGTGTAGTTTTCCCTTCCACCTTTTCTCTGTAATTCCACCTATTAAATCCTTTAATCCTTGTAAAAACCTATGGATAAATTTCCAAACCATGTGTTGTTTTTTTAGAAACCATGGGTGTTTTCTCTTCTCATATTTTTACAAAACCAAGTGTAGTTTTGTAAATCCATGGTTAGTAAAATATTTCATTTTGACTTTTTTATCCCTGTAAATAAAAAATATCATTCTTCTCTGTGAAAACCTATTTACATGTTTTTCCTCATATATGTAAAACTCCTCTATACATGAACCTATGTTTGAAACTCTTCATCGAATTTTCTCTTGAAATTTACTTGCATAGGTGAATTCCATTTCACCTGTAGCTGTAAAATAAATTCACCCACTTAGCCTTCAATTTCTTATGAATCTCGTTTTACTTCATCTCTTTCTATCCATATAATTTTTATTTCATAGTATTAAGAAATTTCATTCCCACCACATTTATAAGATTTAAAACCAAAACAGTTAATGGTTTTCGCACGAGGGGAAAATAGTATGTGGTATTTGGATGGGGGGTGCGAGAGCACATGAAAATGACAGCTGGTAAAACTCGGTAATAATAAAATAAAATGAAGGGGGTTTAATTCTTAGTGCAGGGTGGGCCATAGGTTGACTTTGCAGGGGAAAGAGGTAGTATAGGTTTGCGGGGAGAAATTAATATAAAGTATAAAATTTATATTAATCGGGTTTTTGCAAATATAAAGAAACTCATGGAATTTTGGGGAGAAATTAATATAAAGTCCAAAACTTTATATTAATAGGGTTTTGTGAAGTAAGGGGTAAAAAAGGGATTTAACTAGTATAAACTTTTGGATAGTTTATACTTAGGATAGAATATTTCTATGCTCTCCTTCTTTATTAAATCTTTGGAGTTCTTAATTTGAGATAAGCATAATGATGCTTTTAGCTAGGTTTGTACCTACCCATTGCTTTTCATTTCTAATATGGGAATCATTTGCAGAAATGCAAAGTATGCACAATATTACATGGTAAAATCATAGCCAATTCAAAATTATGATTCCTTATAATTATAGGACCCTAACAGGTGCGAAGTGCACCATGCGACGCTCTAAAAGTTGGCAAGTGCGAAAGGGCGGAAGGTAAGGAAACTTATGAAATTCAAAGGTTTATATGCGGATTTTGGCCATGTATAAAGGTTGTATGGGTCCTACAAAACCGCATCAATGGAGTTTTATGTTTCAGCAATGACTTAAGAAGAGGCGGTTTAAACTTGCGGGTTGCGAAGTGCGGGCAAGACATAGGCTTCATGGTATAATGTAAGACACGACCGCTAGTGGCTGGGTGGAGCTTTTCACAATAGAATTTAAGACTTTTAGCATAAAGAAATAAGTTCCAATGGTTGTGTATGTGGGTCTTGGGGGGTTAAGTGGGATTCAGAGCATCTGATTTCGAAATTTGGGAAAATGAAATGTAAGAAGGGGATAGAAGACATGGATGGGGGGAAATATGGAATTTTTTCTCATTATTACACTTATTCAACAACCCTGCCTTCTTCCTTGTACTAGAAATGGCATATGATTTCATGTGCAACTCTTTGGCAGTCAGAGTCTCCCTTTCTTCTTTGAAAATAAATGATAGTCATAGAATATTATTTTCAGCATATAAAATCTCTAATCAGTGATCAGTCACCTTGTGATACTGTGAAATACAAGAGTCTAACAATATCATGATTTTTTGTACATATAACACAAGTTTCTACACTTTTTAAATCAAGGGAGCATTCTCTCAAAGCATGCTTCTTTATGCACTTAGGACAAAAGATAGATAAAGCATCACTTTCAACTCTTTTCTTGTTTTGTAATTTCAAGGTGTCTATTTGTTCACTAAGACTCCCTAAAATGCATGTTTTAAATTCATCAAGAAAATTGCCTATTTAAGCCCTACTTACTGTTCTAGTCGCAGATTGATTAATTCTAGAGATAACGGGGTCTCTTGGATTGTTTCCAATTCTTGACTTACCTCTTGAAATATATATGCATAATTCATAAATTTCAGGTAATGATAACATAGAAATATCTCCTTTTCCCATCATGTTAAGGATATCTAACCATTTAGCTCTAATGGATTTTAGTAGGAGAGCTTTCAAAGTATATTGATCCAAAATTTCCATTTTAGCCCTTTTAAGATTATAAATGAATCTTTCAATTAAATCCTCAATATTTTCATCTTCTCTCCACATCATTTTAAACAATTCATCCTTTCGGTTATGAGGCATGCAGTAATCCTTGTATTTTAATAAGAATGCATTTTACATTTCCTCCCATGTTCTAATAGAGTGTGTTATTAAACCCATGAACCATTTTAATGTTGCATCCTTAAGAATTGTTGGAAACAATTTCAACTTTTTCAGGATGCTCATTTCTTAATCCATGGAAGTTAGGAAGAATACAGGGTGAGATATTTTTCATTGCGGTTGTATTATCTTCATCGAGGATAGGAAATACAACAAGATCCATTTCTACTATGTCTTCTACTCCTCTTCCCCCTCCTCTACCTCCACCTCTTCCTCTACCTCCACCTCCACCACCAATCCTAGGTCCACCTCCTCCAATTCTTAAATGTTCATTATTCACATTATGTACTTCCCCTTCTCCTTCCCCAACCATTGTAGACTCCTCATAAATAATATAAGGTTCCAAAATTGGATTTGTTTGTTCTTCTTTGGAAGCACGACGAAGACTTGGAAATGTCGAAAGAGCCACGACAAGTTGGAAATGTCGGAATTCCGACACGACCAAAAACCTTCGGAATTAGTGTCACTGTACCGACAATTATTAGAAGTGTCAGAATTGTGACGGGACAGGAAATTACGTTTTTCCCCACCTCAAAGTGTCGCTCTTGGGATGCCTATGTGTCGTAAGAGTGACATTTTGGCCGTCGGAAATTGGGCCAAATGTGCTAGTGAATGTGCCAACTATGTTTATGAGGTTAATGAGTGATACACTACACTCTGTTATAGATTCATTTGTTATTGTCTATTTGGATGATATATTGGTACACAATGCTACCTAGGAGGAGCACATCTCACATTTGACGTAGGTGTTGGAGACATTAAAGAAGCACTAGTTGCTAGTAAATCTCAAGAAGTGTGAGTTTGAAAAACCATGTTTGGTGTATTTGGGGTACATGATAGGTGGAGGAGAACTGAAAATAAATCCTGCCAAGATGGAGGCCATCATGACGAGTGCCTACTAATGCTTCCGAGGTTTGGAGTTTCGTTGAGGTATAAAAAATACTCGAGGAAATTCATAGCCTTATTTGCAATAGTAATTCCTTGCCATAACAAGTGATAAGAGTTTTTAGTGGGGAAAGGGTCAGAAAAGGGGTTTTGAGGAGCTAGATAAGAAGATTAGTCAAACAACAGTTCCGGCATTACTGAAATTGCAACAACCCTTCACACTGGATATTGATGCGAGTGGGTATGCTATGGGAGCAACTTTGATGTGGGGAGGAAGGCCTTTATGCTACTTTTCTAAAATATTTCATGGGGCAGTTCTTAACCACCTTATTTATGAAAATAAACTTTATTCCCTAGTGCAAGTTGTGAAGAAGTGGAAGCACTATTGGATGGAAAGGAGATAGTAATTATTGATCCAGAATGGATTCAGTTTTGCCTCCAGATCTAAGTCTTCAAATGCAGTTGAAAAGGGAATCAAGTTGAAGTTCTCGTCGACAGCTTTCTAACGGTGCGAATGGCGTGTGAAACCAACTTCGTATGAGGAAGTTGTGGCAAGTCAAAGTTTCAGGGCAAAGTAGGGAAAAATGGAAAAAGTCGAAGTCAAATAGTCAATGGTCAAAGTCAAAGTCAACAGTGCGATGTCATCAGGACATGTGTCATCCCGAGAATTCGCCATTTGTCCAGATTGATGTCATCGAGCTCAGTGACGTATCGAGATATGATTGGTTGATATGGGCCAATCCAGAGCTGACATGTGGCAGCCTAGATTTTCGCCCAGTTTGACCTTCTTTGCAAAAATATGAAGGCCACAGAGGATTGAACCCCTGACCTCTTGAATTGCTAAGTTTTCATTGGAGTTCAAATACCGGTTGAGCCAGCGCTTTAGTTGAAATTAAATGTGGAACCTTATTACATGGGTTAATGGTGCAAATATCATGTAGTGGAACTAAGGTTTAAATATCACATATAAACCGCCGTATATATACTTTGCTATATATATATCATATGTGATATATATGTGCCGCACATAAACGAACCTAAGGATAGATATTATCCAAGGTTTAAACGCGTTATATGCAAAACCATCATCGGAACCATAGTCTAAATGCATCGCATATATTATCACTACCGAAACCTTTGATAAAGGTTTAAATGCATCGCAACAAACTATGGATACCGCCGGTACTTATATTTAATGCCGTCGATATATATGGTATCGAACCTTCGGATGGGTCTTATCCAAGGTTTAAAAAAAAACATGTAATAAATATATTGCTATGTATTGTGCGGAGTTTCAACGGAGAGGTCGGGCGGAGGTTTGAACAGCCGACCCTCCAAAATTATTTAAACCAACGTCTTCGCATAAGAGCGCTAACCATCTGCGCTATGGTTTGGACTTGTTAATACACCACTCCAATTTTTATTTGTTTATGCAAGTGCTGAATGCGCCCAAATCAGCGCAGAGTTTTCAGAGGCGGTTTTTGCAGAGAAGAGTGGTTTTGCAGAAGGTAGAGGTGGTTTTTGACTTTCTAGGGGGTCTGGAAGTCACGGTGGCCAAACATAGGCATAGACAGGAAGTCTAGTGAAATCCTTATTAAATTTTGCTGTGTTGATATGTTTAAAATGTGTCTTTAATGGCTTATGTCGTTTATGTTAATTGCAATCTTTTCGATCTATTGCATAATTTAACATATGCAAGTTCACATAGATGTCAGTAATTCCTTTTGCATAATTTCAGATCAGTAATCCACATAGATCACTAGCCACTATAGTACCCATAGACCCATAGTAAGCTACAACAAACTAGGAACTACAAGTGGATGGGGTTCTTACAACATTTTCATTTAGAGATCAAGTATAAGAAGGATGACACAAACAAATTGGATAACATGCTTTTAAGGCCATCCACATCAAATATCACAGCATTGGGAGTTCTACTGCACACAAAGCCATTCACCCATGATGCATACAAAGATGCATATTTAGATTATGATGACTTCAAAGAGGTGTTTCAACTGTTATAGAGCCAGATTTATGTGAACGATGGTGACAAAAAAGTTGACTACCGTATCCAGGATGAGTTACTTTACAATCTGGATAATTTATGTGTTCCTAAATGTTAGAAATGATTATAAAGACTCACATTTCCACGGTTGCAAGGCACTTTGGTGTAGGGAAGACAATGGCCAACTTGCAAAGGTATGTGTATTGGCCCAAGATGCAAGAAAAAGTAGTTAGAGGATGCATGCTTTGTCGTACCAACAATCCTAGTAACAAGAAACAAGGTCAGGAAAGAACAAGATAAGTTACTTTACAAGCTAGATAATTTATGTGTTCCTAAATGTTAGCAATTGCAAGTGATTAGAGAGGATCACACTTCCAAGGTTGCAAGGCACTATGGTGTATGGTAGACAATGGCCAACTTGTAAAGGTATGTGTATTGGACCAAGATGAAAGAAAAAGTAGCTAGGTTCATAAGGGGATGCATGTTTTGTTGTACCATCAATCCTAGTAACAAGATGCAAGGTCTATATCATCCCTTTCCTACTCAATCATCCTTAGGAAAGCATTTCCATGGAATTTATGGGAGGTTTACCAACAATTAGGAAGGGTCATGACTACTTATTCGTGGTAGTTGACAGGTTCAACAAAATATGCGTTTGATGCTTTGTAAAAAGTCCATCAGCAGGAAAGAAGCAACAAACTTATGCTTTAGGTAGGTCTAAGTGCACTTTCGGATACGAAGGAACATCGTTTTAGACAGAGACATTATATTTCTTAATGAATTTTGGACTACATTGTGGGAGAAGATGGACACAAGTTAAAGAGATCTACAACATTCCATCCACAAATAAATGGGAAGATAGACAAAGTCAATAGGAATTTGGTGCAACTTTTGAAGGGTTACAAAAGCATCCGAAGGCCTAGGATGAAAATATGGTATATATACATTCCTCTTATAACATAAAAATCCACATTTCTATTGGTTAGTGCCCAATTAAAACTTTTTTTTGGATATTTTCCACCTTCACCTTTGAATTTTTCATATGGGAAGCATGGAAGAGCGAGGGAGGATATTACAAGAAATGCCTCGCGGGCTGAAAAAATTGTGGATAAAATCAAGAAAAACTATATATAGGTACAAGATACACTGCAAAATTCATATGAAAAATACAAGGCCATGCATGATAAACACAGAAAAGAGAAGACGTTCAAGGTTGGAGACATAGTATGGTTATAACTGAACAAGGAGAGGATATAGGGTCCTTGCAATAAAAGTAAGGCTCCACAGTATGGTCCCTTTGAGAACTAGAAAAGGTGGGAGATAATTCCTGTAGACTAAGTCTACCCCCATACATGCACATTTACTTAGTTGTGAATGTAGATCATATGAAACTCTATGAGCCTTCCATGCTAGATCAAGAAGAGGAACATGTCCTACTGTTTGTAGGGGATTTGGCACTAGATGCTCAAAGAAAGTTGAAAAAATATATAGTTTTGTAGAAGAGGTACACAACTACAAGGTAGGGGAAATATGACCTTTCATAGATTGGGCTGAAAGGAAAACTTCCAGGTAAGGTTAAATGGTACACCCGAGAGAAGGTGGAGGAACAATTTCCTCACCTCATCTAGTAGAATCGTTTGGGGGAAAAATTCCTCCCATAATTGGGAGGTGTGATCCGAATTATATCATTATATTGTTTTTCATCCATATTTATGTTTTTAGAGTGGAAAAAGTGGAGGAATAAGCTCATAGGACCATTTTTACGACAGGACCTAGTTTTCCAAATTGGGGTCAGAAACCTTATGAGAACATTTTGAGGCATCGAATGGAATTTTTTGGGGGTAAAACTTTTTTGCATTCGCATAAAAGTTTTTTCCTATGCTACACACAAATGCCTTTCCAACGGTGCAAGAATTACCTCAATCAGAATCCGTATGCAAAAGTTATGCCACACAGAAGTTGACCTTCCTATTTCAACCACCATAATTCGAGAGGATGCCATGTCAGTCCCCATTACTCAACGAAAAGGGGCTAGCCACGTGATCTAACCACTAGTAGGCTATCGAGATGTGTTATAACCAGACCATTAGGAGGAAAAGAGGTTCCATTATTTTTTAGTGCATTTGTTCAGTAGATAAACATAATAGCTGATAGGGATAGGGAGAGAGCACACAAAGAGGTTTTGTGCACTATAGTAGTCCATGAGCCACGAGCCACAAGCCTTACTTTGTTGTACTCACAACAATTTTATATTTAGAGAAAGAGAGAAGAGTGACCTCACCTTCTAGCTTGGTTTTCTCCTGAAAATGTTGCCTAGGTTATATCTTGTGTCAATCGTGGTTTGTGAGTTTTTATTTCAATGTTCTCTATTTTATGCATAATTATAATTTGCATGCATACATAATAAACAATAATTTACAGATCCATAAATCTAAAGAGAAGTAAACCCTCATACTATAAATTTCATTTTTTTAAAATATAATCTTATCAGATCTGTTGTGACAAGTTGTCCTGTGGAATATCCACGACAATTTACAGATTAACATATTAACCAAATTTCAATATCATGGCTCCTTGATAACTCTAAGTTTGATCATGATCTAGCACCCTCCTCATTTAGTTTGGAACTGGATTAATAGGTGTTAAACCATCTCATGGTGTTTGCACACAAAACCCATATGGTGAATTTTAGTTTGAGGAACTGTTAGTATGAAAATCAACGAATGGTTATTGGATCTACACTTTGGTTACTGGATTCCCTAAAGCAAATTGTAGTATATTTTCTCATCCATTTTTCATAATTTATCAACTAGGTTTTTGGGAAATTTTATGGGGTGGATGGTATTACCTTTATGCTTCTATCCACAAAAATTTGTAGCCAACAAATGCACAGATTTCGAGAAATAACCAAAATGGATATAGGTGATAGTGGTCATTTTCTTGAAAAATATGAAGTGAATTGAATTTTTTTATGTTTTTTCATCCTACTCTAGTGCATTTCTCTTGCAAATTTCATGGCCATCTAATGCATTTTATCAAGAAATAACCAAAATGGTTGTAGGTGTCATAGGAATTTTCTCGAAAATATGTAATTATTGACTTGAACTTTTTCATGTTTATTCACCTTACTCTAATGCATTTCTCCTCCAAATTTCATGGCCATTTTGCAAGATATAACCAATCAATTTCTGCATTTTTAATAGGATAATTTGTTGGGAATTTATAAAAACATTCTTTTTTTCATTTTCATGGAAGCTGTAAACCTTTATAAATTTACCTTGAACTTGCTAAAAACCTTGAACAAGTTGATGAATATTTCACCTTGTGAACTTAACTTTCAAAAATGAAATGAACACGACCAAATTCTTATGAAAAAACATGGTGGTGATACCTATGAATTCATGGTTGACCCAACTCAATGACTCTCACCTTCTATTGGTATTGAAAACCAATTTCTCTAGTTTACTCATGATGCCTCCTACTTGCTTCATCCTCCATGTTTCAAGATGCGTATCCCATGTATAACACCTCATATAATCAATAATGCTTGAAAATGAGTTCTCATTGCTCTTTTTAAACTCCAACAAGCAATGAATAATCAATCACATTGATTGAATTAAGGATGTGTCATCTAAATAGCTTGCTCCAAAAGGTTATTAGCCTTGTTCCCAACAAATTTTGGAGATATTAGCATTGCTTAAATATAGTTTTGATCTAGAATAAATCCACATGGATATGGATGATATCGGTTGCGAAGAGAACCAAAGGTCATAAATCCTTGCTGTAGTCCTTCCAAACAAAAGGTTCTACATCACCATAAGATCCATCTTAACATATTTTACACCTTTTGAATGTTTTACAGTAACTTGATAAATTCCAAGGATTTTTGCTCAGCATGTGGGCTGAGTTTGTAAGATGTTTGAAATATTACGAGGCAAAGGCAAGAAAGGAATCCAATTTGGTTTTCGTGCCCTAATTAATTATAAATATATCATCGATATTTTTTGTAGAAAAAAAACCTTCCTCTTTCCACCTTATGCCCCCCAGTTTTTACAATGGCTTAGAGAACATAAACAAATCTTTCTTTGTTGGGCAATATTTTTTCTGAACAACATTAACTTTTTTTGCATAGTAACAAACCAGTGAATATTTGTATTTTCCATGCAAATTTCATCACCAAAATATAGTTCCAGATCACTAATATTTACATGTAACAAGGGATCTACGTCCACAATCTCATTGGAACTAGAATTAAAAACGTCCTTAAACAAATAAGTTCTCCCCCCAAAAGGAACTTTGGCCACTTCAAAGGAGCTATCACCATTCTGAAGAGAATATGGGGCAATATCTCTAACAGATAGTCTTTAAAATCTCTCTGTGTCCTCATCATTAGATATTTGATCTCGGTACTATCTAGAGGTGAGAGAATATGATATGAGGGTTGTAGGCTCATCCTCATAAACAATGATGATGGTATTTTCAATTCTAATCGATTAGAGTAACTTTGCTCCACCCTGACCAATTAACTTAATGGTTGAGGGCACATATACTAGCCTATAATCACTAACTAATTTTCCTTTGTATTTTCATTAACGACATCAATAAAAATACAATTCCTCCTTGAGAAACTACAAGAAATAGATATTAATTTGTACAACTTGATGAACACATTTAATCGAAGATAATTTTGAAAGAGAAACACAACATGGATAGTAATTATTTGGAGCAGAATCAATCATACTCACAAAAGTGGACCCTACACTCCCAACCAAAATAGAATCCACTATTACAGATGCATCACCTTGATGATTTAGTCGAATTAGTTCAATTATATCAACTATCGTATGTTGGACCATCTAATACCCATTGTCCCATTTCTTAGTCCTATAATTCAACATAGAAACTAAAATTTTTCTTTATTGAGGATGTAGTGCATGTTTTTGGATTCTCTTTCAAGTTTATGTTGAAATATCTAGCTAGGTTCGGTCTTCATAATGACATAGGTAATCATGATTTTAAGTATTTGATGTAATGAAAATAAATAAATTATTATTGTTTTCTTGAGGCATGAGTTTCATGCTCAAAAGGAATTTATTTTATAGGTCAAGTTCCCATTGAGAGTTTCTAGGGATTATGAGTCATTGTCATGTATAAATGACCCATTTGGGAATGTTACACATTGTAAAAAGAATCTATTTGAGTCAAATTCAAGTCAAAGAACCCTCTAAGACCAAGTCATGATGCAATATTCAAGTCGACCTACACTCAAGAACAAGTCGGCCTGAAAGGAGCAATTCAACCAAATGAGAAGCCTATATAAAGGAGACATTGACTTCACTTGGAGAACTCACTTCACACACACAAGTTCAATTATAAGGACAAGAAGAAGTGTGAAGGAGAAGAGGAAGAAAGAGGATGAGAAAATTGAGTTTCTGGGATTGTTTCTAGGCTACTTCTCTCTACACGTGCGTAGGAATTAGGGTTCATGCTGCTACAATAAAGCCGAGTTGCAGCAGCGAATTTAGGTCATCAAGAAGAGATATTTTGGAAGTTGAATTCTCTATGAGAGATAATCTACCCAAGAAAAGGATAAAGGAACTAAGATCACACCATCATTTCTCACACGTGCAAGGGTCAGGGTTTCTACATAATATTTTTTTGGGCAGGTCAAAATTGTAGAAGATTTTTCTAGGTAGGAGGAAGTTGCAGAAGATTTTTCTAGGCAGGTCAAAGTTGTAGAAGAAGTTGTTGGGCAGGTCAAAGTTGCAGTAGAAGTTGCTAGGAGTCAAAATTTGGAGAAGGTGCTAAAAGATATGTTTGACTTGGTCTTGGAGGTTCTTGGTCAAGGATCAAAGGTCTTGGAATTTGTCAATTGAAGGTCTATAAGAAGCGAAAGAATTCTGGTGGGTTTTCCTCTCAAGTTGGAGAGGTTTTCTTGTGTCCTATTGTCTCATTGTTATTTATGTTTTGGTAGTTGTTTGATGATAGAGAACACTAATTATAATAAAGGAAAGAAGAAGCTAACTAAGAAAAGTAAAAATACATCACAAGTAGTTATCAAGAAAAAGAGAAATCACCTACACTTGCTGCCCCTAGATTTCTCAACAGTTTGGACCTATTCTTCATAACCTTCCACTTGATTTTTTTTTCTTTCCATATATGTTCATCACTTTCTTGCAACAACATCATTCAAATGGGAAAGGATATGCTAATCACCATAATTTCACAAGGAGTTAAAAGGTCATAGGAGCATAAGGTAAAGATTTGGATTTAAAAGGTATGGATATGCACCCCCTCCCAAACTAAAGGTGTTTTCAATTCCCAGAAAAAAGATTTTGACAAATAGGGAAGGGCATATGAGAGCAACACACAAGTAATCATGGAAAGGCAAAGGGAGTTCCGAAGTACACTTCTAGCATTCAATGATATTGATTAAAAATTAGAAAATAGACACACCTTCACCTACCTGAGAAGTCCATGATATTTGCAATAAATATATGACTTCTTGAGGAGCACGAGAGATGAATTATCTCGAAATGGTGATTTGAGCTATATAACATAGATCATGTGATACTTGTAGACTTGGATCTTGTAAAATAGTGGTTGGTAGATTGAGATATGGAGACTTGAAATAAGAAGTTTTTAGATGAGGAGCAATGGAACTCAAATAGAAATTTTGGTTTCTCCGTCATTATTTGCAAATATTTTTTCACCAGCAAGCTGGTTTTCAAACACGATTTGTCTAATTGCGCCCAAAAAGGGATTTCACAATTATAAATTTTATTCCGAGGGAATACCTATCAACAAGTTGGTTTTCAAACACTCCATGGCCTAATGACACCCAAAAGGGTTTTTACCATCAAATTTTATTTGGAAAAATATAGGACAACAATTGTAACACAATAAGGGAGTTGAGTGACTTTAATGATGGGTGAGGAGTGGATGGAGTAGAAAACAATGGAAAATCATGAAAACAATATAGGTTGAAGTCATAATGTGGTAGTCATAAAACACAAGGTAAAGGTTAGAATTTGAAGTTTGAACACATAAACAAGGATTTTTTATTCACTTTGGTATGCATGAGTGTTTAAGCTTAAGGAATATATGGACATACCATGAGATAATGAACAATGGGGCCTTTTTGGAAGGCTTCTTGAGGTAATAATGGTGTGGTGTACATGAATTGACATAATATGGAACTTGAATTCTTTTTTGGTATTGGTCTTCATCTTCATTTTCCTTGATCTCAATCCATCTTTAAAAATTTGGTATTGTTGGTGTTGTTGCTCAACAACACCAAGGATTTAGAAGTTTGGAACACAATTGACTAAAAGTTTGACCGTGGGATGGGATTTCCCACGTTTAGCCTGGAGTTGATATGATGAATGCATAACTATCTCAGGGCATTTAGAAACAAAATCCGTATGACAGATTTTTTCTTGGAGACGTGCAAGTATGCCATCCGATGACAGGGGTTACTGGATTTGCACTAGGGTTATATTATCTAGAAGCATTGTTAGCAGAGACTAGTTCACACTCTCTTGTAAGGAATTAACAGGATGTTGACTATTCTTTAATGGATGTCTGAAGAACCTGTTCCCTGACAATGGCACCAAAATGTCAGTCAAGTTATACGTATAAATCCTATTATATTTTATTATCAATTTAGGGTACATAAACTTGAGAGATGCATGCACTATATGTGCAAGATCATATTCTTAGTAATAGAAAAATACTACAAACTACAAAATAAATTCATAATCAAATTCAAATCAACAAATTATCTAACAATACATGAGTACATTGTTCAATTGAATTGGAATTTACAGGAATTTCATATGTATAAATTGTTACAATATTTCACTCTTGATAATAAGTTATTTCATGCAACAATTTGTTCAATTTGTTAAACAAAAATTTAAGTGGATGCTTTCTTCCTACTAAGAATTAGCTTGCATAAATAAAGCACAACACACTTCATAAACTCAAAGTAGTAGATAAAATTAAAAGATAAATAGTTTCCATATCCTAAAAGTTTTTCTACGAGGAAATATGAAAAGCATTGAACTAATGATTTAAAAAATCACTTGGATTGTTTCGTTCCTTGTAATATTTTTATGCATGGAATTCAAGAAACTTTCCTATTGTTGATGTGCATCCATGTCATTTCATTAGTTTTTGTAGCATTGGATATGTTCTAGCCTCGAGATTTGGCGCAGAGGCTAGAATACATGCATTCTCCAAAACCCAGAAATTGTTTCTAGAAATTCCACCTAGAGATGACGTAATTAAAATAATTAATCAGTTTATTTCCTAAGTCTAAACCTAGGAAATATGATTAATTAAAAGGTATTAATTAAGTCAGGTGTGAATCTTCTAGAAAAATACATAGCTCGAGTTCTAGTTAATCTTAGCTATCGATTAAGATTTAATCATGGTCGTTGATGTCTCAACGAGAGATTATAAGAAGAAACTAGATGGGGCTTGGAGGATACACATGCAGAGATTGAATTCACTCGCAGATCAATTTCCTGAGTAACAACGTTTTCTTGCCGGAGAGAGAGCTAGTGAGCTCAAAGCAGTCAGAGAGGGGCAGGGATAGTAAGGTCGGAGAAATATTTTCCAGATCCGGTGAGTGCATTGCAGAGAGGCATCGCAATGCTTCAGAGGAGAATCTGTATTTTGATGGGGAGAAGTGTTGATTCAGTGGCAGAAGTCAGAGAGAGAGTTCAGAGGCCAGGAAAGTCCATATTCCAGACAACAACTGATCAATTAGCGAGAGGGAAATTTGTTCCAAGTTGTGGGGACACAGTACTGCGTAGGTTAACGCAGTGACAGAGCAGAGGCAGCTCAAAGCAGCTCATCTTGAGCCAAGGTCAGTGTCGGATCGCTAGTGGGAGTGAGATTTTTTTCACTAGACTCTTTGTCAGTTATTTCTCTGTATGGTTTGCTAGATTTAAGCAACCATAGATTTGTACTCAGATTTACTAATGCATAATAAACAAACCACCAGTTGCTGCACCAATTTTACCGAGTTGGGTTTTTTCAGGGACTTAGTCCAAAAATAACAATGTTATTTGTGTGTGTGTGCATCTATCTTTCCAGTGTTATTTGTATTCTGCAATATTTTATTTGTGAAGGCTATAGCATATTAGTTTCGATATTTACCGTAGAACACGGTAAATAATTTGTTCAGTTGATTTAACAAATAGAAGAAACTTAATCAGTGGTTGCAAAAGGATTTGGGTTTCCAAATTTTCAATATATATATTCCAAATGGACACATAGTTCCATTTCATTCATAATAAAATAACATAGAAAATCATAGATAATGATGCATTACATATATGAAGATGTGGTAGCTTGTCTATGAAAGCAAGAAAATGGATGAACATCACTGTTTTCTTGATAGTGATGATCAAGAGAGACAAAGAGTTTATGGTTAAACGATTCAAAATGATTTTTTTTCTTCACATTATGTTCTTGTATCAAATCATTATCAATGCTTGAGTAATTATATTGTGAAGGCTTGGCCATGTTCAATGTATTTAACAAAATTGGCAATGTGTTTATTGCATTTAATACGATACTTTCTATTATTGATTTTATTTGCATGGATTTTTGGATGAAATCTTTAACATGAATAGTAGAGGAAATAGAAGGGGAAGAGGCAAAGGGCCTAATGTTGTTTGACAAGAAGGAAAAAACAAACAACTTAGATT
Source organism: Pinus albicaulis (assembly GCA_034641835.2). Lineage (NCBI taxonomy): Eukaryota > Viridiplantae > Streptophyta > Pinopsida > Pinales > Pinaceae > Pinus > Pinus albicaulis. Next base: position 54,482,004 of record CM076569.1, on the reverse strand, counting down.
TTCTATGCATTTTGATGCAAATTTTGGTGAATTTAATCATATTTTGCAAACTGGTTAGATTAACCTTGGTGGCCAAGTTGTCCTACCTCCTTTGCTAGCCCAACCAAATAACATGCTACAACCTCACCCTAGCATTTATGATATCCCTGAGTCTCCTCAATGAATCACTAATGATGGACGGAACCCCTATCGTGTACAACCTCCCTTTAGTGTTGTACATTAGTGTGTTGTGCTTGTGAACATTTCAGTTGTATATGCTTTTGATTATGCCATTTCTCCTGTTGCCTCTGTTTTTTGTTCTTTTCCCAAACATTCCATTCCTATCTTCCAAGAAGGAAAAGGGAAAAGACCTTTGAACAATCCTAGCTCTGACTCCTCTGAGTCTACCTTTTCTCCTTCAAAGCTAATTTGGTCAAGTTTGAGGAAGAAACAAAAGAGAAGTTTCATTTCGTAATATGCATCCAAAGATTATGTGAACTTGTTTCCCTTGTTGTTATCCCTTGAAATTGGGCATATTATATTTTGACACAATGGGACATATGTGATTGAGCCAACAGGCTCACTCTACAGCCCAGTGTGAAGGCGATGTGTAAGTATGTCTGTCCCTCTTAAAATAAAAATAAAAATAAAATATTCTCTAAATAGAAAAGCAATGTCCGCTATAACAGAAAAGGAAAAAAATATGCTATGCATATTTAATTAGTTGTCCATACGACCTTAATATAATTACAAGTAAAAAAAAATGTGAGTAAGATGTTTAAACCTTATACTTTTCAAAAATATTTTAACATGCAATATCAAATATATATATATATATATACATAAAAAAAATGTTAGAAGAAAATATTTTAATGTTATATCGGATAAAATATCTAATGTGAGCTATGAGTAAAATATTTTAATATGAATTAATATTGACATAATTTTAAAAATATATTAACAATAAAAAAACTAGTTTATGTTTGCTAATAAAATGACTCAATACACATGTTATGTAATCTCTATAACATTCAAAAATACAATTTAAACAATGAAAAATTACACATTGTTGTTTGCACTCTAAAATAAGTTTGCACCTAAAGAAATTTTATCCCTCTTGGCTCATGTTAGATCTGTGCTTAAGATGGATCTATGCTGGTATAATTTTAATGACATGGATATCATATATGATGGTTTTGTTGGAGGCACAAGCCATGTGTGATTTTTATTTTATGATACTGCATATGATATATTTATGTTTATGCTCTTATGATCATTAGTTTACTATGAGTGGGAGTTTAAACAATGGAAATATAAAAGTTTGATCAATATTAGAAAAATATAGTGTGACCCCCTTGTTTCTTTTTACCATAAAGAGTATATATTTTATAGATTAAATCGTGCCCGCTCACGAGCAAAATGCGGGATTTTTACAACAAAATTTTGTGTCTCCCTCGTTACAGATGATTCATTTAGGCCAACTCTTATTCAAGTTTTTTTTCCAGCCTTCCCACAGTAAAAAGTTATCACGATTTGTCTACTGCTATAAACATTCCAGAATTGGAATAACAGGTATATATATTTATATTTCGACATATAACAAAATTAATATGATCAAAAGGTGTGCCTATTTCTCCATCTGGGCCAGAGTGTTGAGGTCCAATGCCTTTGGCTCCTCATCCTCCTAGCAATTGTCAAGCAGCTTGAGCTTTAGTCCATCAATCTCCTGCATGAGGGCTTCAACTTCATCCCCCAACCTTCAAATTCTCTCTTTTTTCTCGAGTTGACGCTCTTCCATCTCAATAGCGTCCTTATGGTGTTGATGCACACACATTTGCAGAATAGCTATACCATTCCTGAATTCGACATGATCCAAGGAACATACCTCACAATTTATCTTGTTGTTGCCACTTCCCCGAGCCTAATTTGAACTAGCACTCCCTGACCTGGGTCTGCGGAGACCCCAGGAACTGGATCCAGTGCTCTTAGCAACAGAGCTTCCTTGCCCACTCATATTGGCAGACACAGGACGAGCTCTTCCTTGGGGAGCCAAACAAACACAAGATGACAGACAAACTCGGGACACCCATCGGACCCAAAAATACAAAAGCAGACCAAATACACACCCAAGCCTATACTCATAGCCTCCCAGGCAACCAAAAACCCTGAAGACAAGTAATTTACCTAACCTTCAAGACAAATTCCCCTATTCCTCATCTCGACTGACTGAACCCTGAGCCCGCCAAGCAAAACAATGAGCCACCAGAGCACTTCTCGCAAAACATAATACCCACCGACACCCCAGACTGGCAGAGTGTTGCCACTGCACTTAATCACTGGCCTCAGCCGCATGAACAAAGTCGAGGTTTCCTTAGCCACCCATGCCAGAGGCTTCATTCTTATGCACATATTGTTATTCCTTTTATAACCTCCAATGGTAAGCCAGCTTAAGTAGAACGACGTCACAATACCATCTCTGTTTGCATTCCAATATTGATCCATAATTCCACTGCCCTTCTCTGCATTTCACAAATCCCTCTCCAAATTCTTCCCACACTCAACCTTCATCATTTGGTGTCTGGGGAGTAAATTTGTACCCCACAAACTCACCATTTGCACGATCCAAGTACAAAACTGCTGGCATTTGCAAGTGAGGTCGAAGCGGGATCTCTGTAAACACACGTCGGAGAAGCAGCAAGTATTAGGTGGAGGGTGATCATGGTGCATGACGCCACGTTGTAGCATGATCACACTATACGGCTTGCCACAGGTGGTTTGAGCCAACATAGGGAATTAAATTCCGATTACATTGAGTGTGATAGTTAAATCAAGAGGCCTGCAGAGACGTGGCTGCATATTGGAGGGCGGTAGGATGTGACAATCATTTCAGGAGGTTTAAGGGGAAGGAGGAGGGAGGGGGGGGGGTATGGGAGGAGGGGGAAGGGGGGGAGATAAGGGAGCGAGGGATGAGGGAGGCGGAAGTGGGGGGGCCAACAATGAGGCCAAGGGTGAGATGTGGGGGGGTGGACCAAGCCACCAAGGATGGGGGGAGGAAGAGAGGGAAGGGAAATAAAAGAGGGGGTTCAACAGAATGAGGAGGGAATGGGATTAATATGTAACCTTCCACCCCAAAGATTTATAAGTTGCAAGTCTTATTCCCATTTTCTTGGTCATAGGGTAGCTCCACTTTAGGTTTCTTAGACATAGTTATGACAGTTGCCTCTAATTTGATCCTACAAGCCAAATTGGCTTGTTTGTCAACCTCTTTGTTGTTTCCTTTAAGTATATGGTAGAAAGTTACTTTTTCAAAGAGAGGGGCCATTTCTTGGGCCCTCTTTATGACTTGATTAAGAATAGTGTTTTGAGCAGAGGTATTTTTTTTTGGTAAATTGGGAGGGACCGATTCTATTATATGAATATGGTACAAAAGGGGTTACAAACATGAGAAGCTCCAGACCAGTAGATCGTGAGGAAATCAACAATCATGAGTGGTACCAAGAAGCAAACAAGAGAACAATGAGGAAGAATAGAAAGAGAGACACGGAAAGCTCAAGGAGACAGAGTACAGACTCTGCCCAGAGAGGGTAGAGTCCACCAAACGACTTTTCTTTCCTTTCTTCTTTTTGATTTTGGTCCAGCCGTCAGAGGACGTGTGGACAGAAATCAATTGAATATTGTTGCTGGTCAAATGAATAGGATCTTTGTCCGAGTCAAAGGAGGTTGACTCGTGCGAACGCTTCTGGAGATTCATGGAGACAGAGGGTCTTTCCGAGGTGACCACGGAATGCGCTTGCTGCTGTGGGGCATCGTCCTCCTCGGAATCCATTTCATCTTCATCCGAGCTGGAGGACACTATGTCCTTCTTCGGGGGTGGCGGGTCACAGGGCTTCCAACTTTTGTCTTTCGATTTACATGTGCTTCTGTTCTTTTGAGCAAGGAAAGAAGCACATGAGTTCTGAAGATGCCCTGTGTGATGGCAATGCCGGCATCGAAACACAGTATTTTCATAGTCTAAGGTCTGTGCCTAGAGGAAGTCTCCAACTTTGAGAAGGATTTGGTCAGGTAGTCCTTTGCTGATGTCAATTTCAACACACATTCTGGCAAAGGTGAAGACCCCTTCTCCCCTCTGGAGGTATCGATTTTTAGTAAACGTCCCAGAGTGTTTCCAATGCCTTGGAAGATAGAAATGTGCCAGAGATGAGCTGGTAAGTTTGGAATCCTCACCCAGATTGGAAGTTTGGTGATGACCGCCGTGGAGGGATCGAAGTCTGGAAACCAGGGTGTGAGAAATAGTCCTGCTTTTCCCCAGAATCAAGGACCACCAGTGAGGATCTTCTGGTAGTCCTCATTCTTGGGGAAGATGAAGATGAAGAAGCCTTTTGAACAGAAAATAACCTTGCAATTGATGGTCCAGGTGGAGTGAATCCACTGGTAAAGATCAGCCGAGCTAGGCCAGAGTCCATTGAATCTGCCGATGAGGGCCTTCTCTGCTAATGTTTGCTGCCATTCTTCAAGATCTGGGTGGGAGATCTCAATAGAGGGCACATCTTCCATTTTATCAACCAAAAAGGGCTTGGAGACTCTCGAAGGAGAAGCAGTCTGTTTGGGGGCCTGTGCATGGACAACATCCCTGTAAGAGAAACCCTTCCTTGCAGAGGACTGCCCATTGGCACCTCCCCATAATCGGAGGGAAATAATCACCCGAGCATCTCTAGCAATGTTGTAAAAGGAGAGAGGAAAGGGGTCCTGAAGTTGTTTACCTGCATGGAGAAGCCGCAGGGAAGAGGAGGGAATCCCGAGCTGGTATTCGATAGCCTTCGAGAGGTGTATAACCAGATGTGTGGGGAGAACCCACATAAGCAGGGGTTTACCATTTAAAAGGGCAATCTGGATCTGAAAAGCGGAGGTTTGACGATTCTGGGAAAGCAAATGCGGTTCGAAGGTGGTTGAGCAGCCAGTGTGCGCTCGGGCGATCGTCCCTAGCGCCGCAGCCCGAGGAGAAGACAGTAAATTTGCTGCAGGGCCGTCCTTTACCCGAGTGATCTTTAAATAAAGGGGGCGACCATTCCAAATCGCGGCGGTAGAGGGCTGAGCTGAAGAATCGAAGTAGAAAGCTCTGTCTTTGCCGTCCTTATGAGAAAAGAGGTGTAGGGGAAAGCTAGCGCCCAGAGGGGCAGAGGGGACCCTAGGAGCAGCACCGGCTGAAGCATCCGACAATCCACATCTGCGAGAACAAGCAGGGCCAAATGAGGGCAAAGCGGCGGCATGGGAGCTTAGATCAGGAAAAACCCTAGGAGCCATCGTTCCCACACTCCACATCCTTTTTCTTAGTAGAGGTATTATTCCTCATATGATTTATTATTATCATGGAATCTCCAATAATTTGGAGAGCCTCCCTAATGCCTTTTTTGATGGTCAGATTCATTCCAAGGAATAACCCATAGGGCTCAAGCTTGATTGTGTTTTCTCCTACCTAGACTCCAAGCATAATTGTCTTCGATGTTTCCATCAAGATTTATGAGAATCCCTCCCCCTCCTGCCACCCCAGATGTGACCCCCTTGTTTATAGTTATTATTTGTTAAATAAGTTTTTTAATCCATTCTTTCCCTTAAAATATATTTACAAGTTATTATGAAATTAATGAACAATTTCAATTAATAAGTAGTTTAATTACCTAGCTGATTTCTATAGAGATAAAAGGAAGAAAGATCATGGATTGAAAAAAAAAATTATGTGAAGGGGACATCTTGAAAAGATAGGAAAGAAAGATTGACATTGTTTGAATTATTCTTTAAGAATTTAATGATATTTGTGATATTTGACAATTACTTGAAGTGATCCAATGAAGAATTTTTTTTTTTTTTTTTTTTTTGAAAACTTAGTTGTCATTGTATGAGTCTTATTACATCTTGGCTTGTAAGGATATTTTGTGTTCCTAACTCTTGCACGACACTGTAAAGATATATTTTTAGTTTTAACTTACACTGACTATATATATATATAATCATTATTATCCAATTTTAAGGTCACAGCCAAGCCAACCACCAAATTGATGTATGAGACCTCTTTGTTTGTGGGACAGGGGACCCACCTCCACGCAACGATTTGACTGCGAAGTCTATGAATGCATACATAATCTACCCCCCTCTCGTTTTGAACATGTAACCTCTTACGAGGAAACACATGCTCTTAACCATTAGGCCCACTCAAGTTGTATATATATATATATGCTGATTTCTTTCAAATTTGGCTTATTGAACATTGAGTTGTTATTGATTCATTATAACTCATTTATTTAGTTATTTTTTGGTCTCATATGCTTACAAGATAAAAATTTTATTAAAAAAAAGTACTTCAGATTTAAATATCCAAATCATAAATCTAATTGTATAATTAATAAGGCTATAAATCTAGGGGTAACAATCCCAACTCTCTTGCCTAGCCTTACAAGATTCGAGAGTGTTACGAGAGAAGCATCAAATCTTCTTGTACTCAACACAAAGTCGAATATATATGCATATTCTAGCTATGCCTCTCTTAAAATCTATTTTTATGTAAGTGCTCAATATCCCCCATCAATGTGATATGCCATAATTGTAAGGGTGAATTGGGAAGATTGGCTAATTTGACTTATTTAACATTGAGTTGTTATTGATGCATTACAATCCATTTACATTTTGAGCATGGTTATTCTTTATTTCATTTAATTATTTTATGCTCTCATATGTTTAAAAGATAAAAAATTTATAAAAGAAAAACTACTTTAGATTTAAATATCTAAATCATAAATCTGATTGTATGATTAACAAGGCTATAAATCTGGGAGTAACAGTCCCAACTATCTTCGGGGATCCAGGAGAGGGAGGGGTGCTTTATAACCTCGAAGGAAAAATTGAAACAAGGTTCACCTTGGGATTGGGGAAAGCCTCGAACAATCAAGCTGAGCTCTCTCGCTATGGCAAGGCTTGACGATCATTATCTCCAAAGGCATTAGGAAACTGACTATCGTCGGTGACTCAATGGTGGTTATTCAAAAGTGCTCAAGGCTCTCTAGGAACATGCATCTCAGAGAATTGAATCCTCTCCTTTGATTATAAGGATAATGACTCTTCTAAGCAACTTAGAAGAATGCATTTTTATCATGTTAAGAGGGAAAATAACCATGAGGCAGATTATCAAGCCAATATGGGCGCAATATTAGAGCAAGGCGTTTTAAACATTGACCATTCCAACTTCATTTGTCACACCCCTTAATGAACAAATTAATTAAAACCTTGTTGGGAGACAGTTGGATCATGGGAATAATCAAAGAATATCAGGTTATTAAATCCAAGATTGCCTCGGGGATGGGAAGGAACTTCTCGGGAGGCGAAGAAGGCAGTTGGGTATTAATTAACAGTTGTTTGCGTTGGAGCCTCATAACCATGATGCCAAACAAGTGGATTCCCTCCCGTTGGCTATTAATTGTGAAGGAAGGTGAAGGCCCTCACAATACAATTGTGTTTCATTCTGAAGGAAAATCGACAATGAGAAGGATGGAGGATCATGCGTTGACTGAGTTGCAGACAGGGAAGGCATTTAATTGTAATATGATGGGTGCCTTATTCGACAAGGAGCAAGAAATTATATATAGGAGCTAGGTGATGCATCTTAAGCACATAATTATCCATGTGCAGGGAAGGATTGCACATAAAATGGCTTCAACTAGCAACAATGGAAGTGGTAATGGAGCAGAGGATCTTGGAAACACGAGAAGTGGAAATGTGGAGGCTCTGATTGACAATTCAAGCAAGAAAATTATGAAGGAAATGCAGGACCAAATGACTGTATTTTTGACCCACTTGGTTGGAATTTGAAAAGATACAAAGCTGCTCCAAAAACCCATGGAACATTTGAATACTGGCATGATCAATTTGAAATTCAAGGTGGAGAATATTGAGGTTAAGGTGGAAGTGACCACCATCAGCGTGCTGAAAGAGGTCTTCGGATTGAGCGACGCACCCACTCCAATGGCTGAGGTAGGAGCAGAACCAGAGCGTCGTGGACCTGTGCCTGATGCTAAGCGAAATATGGAACCTGGCCAATCTTATGAAGCGGTCTAGGAGGATAAAGAACTGGGAAGCAATGCGTAGTTTGTCACTTTAGTTTATATGTTTTGTCGGATAATTAAGCTATGTGGTGTTTTGTGGAAAGTTTATAGTTTAAATGATGTAAGAAGAATAGATAGAAATAAATTAGGTAGCAATAAGGTCTCTCTAAACTTATCTCTGCAAAACTCCAAGACAGAGAAAAAATTGAATGTAAGGGACCTGGCTTGTTTCTAGTTTTGTTTATAAAAATTGCTATCCATTTCTTAAAAAAAAAAAAAACGATCCCAAATATCTTGCATAGCCTTACAACATTCGAGAGTGTTACCAGAAAAACATCAAAGCTTCTTGTACTCAACACAAAGTTGAGCATATGTGCATATTCTAGCTATGCCTCTCTCAAAATCTGCTATGCGTATCTCAAAATCTATTTTTATGTAAGTGCTCAATATCCTCCATCAATGTGATATGCCATAATTGTAAGGGCGAATTGGGAAGATAAACCCAAACTAGCATTAGAGTGACAGATATAAAGCCTAGATCAAATTTTGTGAATGAGTGAGTCATATATATAATCCCATGCTTCCTTGTAGCTAGGGCCCTAAATTTTTTTCTCAAAATTGACCAAAATTGAACTATTCAAAAAACAAACCTTTGTAATATTCCAAAATTTGCATGCAACACATTGGAATATTGATTTTTGTTGATTTCACGTAGGAGCTGAATAAATGGGTAAGGAGGCCCATATCAAAAATAAGAATAAAATCCCTCGTAGTGTGAAAAGGGATCATCATAGGAGATGGATTTCACACCCTCATGTGTGAACATGGTCATTTGCATGTGGACAAGGTCAAGTTTGACCAAGTCAACAACGTTGGGATAGGAGGTGGAGAACACTTGGAGAGACAACGTAGTATGAATGGGAGGAATATTCCTTGGTGGAGGAAACCCTAATGAGTGGGACCCATGGTGAGAGGGCTTCCATTTGTTTGAAAGGAGGGCAAGGCAGCCACTATTATTCATGATTTGGATTATTGATTTCATGGTCTGATTAGACTTATGCATTCTCTTGCTGTTTAGTAGAGTTGCTGTGCTGCTTAGCACAAGGCATTCATGTTTAGGAATTCCTTCTCCTTTCCAGACAGACCTCTTGAGGGAGCTTGAACTTCATTTCTCCACATCCAGCCTTGAGGCCAAGCTACCTCCTTCAGCTACAACACAGTTTCTATTGAGAGGTGGGTTGTGTTGCAGGGTGTTGCAGTGGAGGGTTGACAACACCACTTCCGGGGCTTGTTTTCCAAAGGAGAAAGCTTTCTTTCCTTTGGGACACAAGTGAGGAAGATTCTGGAGCTTATTGCAGATCTTGGCACTTGACCAACACATTTCCTTTCTCTTACAACGCAGTCTCTTTCCTAGGCTGCGTTATTTTCAGTGTGCAATTGCAGTAAGGGTCTGTAGGATTATTGGAGGGTGAGATCTTCAGTGATAGGATCAACCTTTCACTTGGAAGATCCATTGGAGAGGTCTACTAGTTCAACTTATGATCATCTTCAGCCATCTCCATCTAGTTCTTGAGTTGCAGCTGCTACTCAGCCTTGAGATTGCAACTTCGACATTTTGACACTTTTGCATATTTCAGCCAATCCTTCCAGGATTGTCTTGAAATTGCCTTTGGGAGCTTAGATCTTCACTCCCAATGTTGTATGAGCCATACATTTGTATATCCATGTATTGAAATTTTCTAGCAGCAGTTGCTCCTTATAAAACTGCGCTATCATAGCCTTGGGCTTTCTTGTGTAGCAGTGTTTTTCATATTTCATGTACATGTTGTCTTGAGGCTAGTATTGCCTAACTTGAGTGACTATTTCCTCAAAATCTTGTATAAATTTTGTTGCAACAACTTAATATGATGGCTATGTGCTCTTCTTATCTTTTATGAGTTGATTTGTCACTGCTACTCCAGTTTGTGTTCATGTATTGCTGGATCTCCAATTTTGGAATATCTTAAAGATATTCCCATTATTGTAGATTTTCCCTATTTTGGGATACTCAACCTTTGAAGTTGGAACACAGATATCTCACAATTCTTTGTCCAAGTTGAGTGAGTTCAACAACACAAATCTGATGGGCCATGCCAATAACCATTAAATTAGTAGATAACAACAAGCTGTTCAGAATTTTGGTGAAACAAGTAATCTTCAGTGTTATGATATCCACCAATGGTTCATCTTCCACTTTATCTACAAGCAGTTGAACTGGAAGGTTTATTAATTTTGACAACATCCTTAAAGGACACGGGGTTTGAAGTTCAAGAAACCATAGGGTTCACTATTCCCCGTAATTGCAAGACCAAATGGATAATTGAATCTTGGTTTGAAGTTCAAGATAACCTAGGGTTCACCACTCGCCATAATTGCAATACCAAATGGATAATTGAAACTTGGTTTGAAGTTCAAGAGACCCTCAGATTCACTACTCGCCATAATTGCAATACCAAATGGATAATTGAATCTTTGCATAAGCTATAGTCACTCTAAGACACACAACACACAAACTGGAACAAACTTTAACAATATACTAATGAATGTCTCAAGGAATGACGTACAATGTGTACACATATAAATACATCAAGAAACTGTTGAATCAGTTCCCCAGGTTTCTTGGACTCTAATAACTAATTACCTAACACAAACTAACCCAAGGATTAGTTCCCTAACATTCCCTCCTTAATCCAAAGGGATATACCAAAGTCCAAGAATGAGAGCTCAAAATGTAGAAATGCATCTCAGCTAAGAGCTGAATGTCTCTCGGAATTGGTTATCAAGGATGACCATAAACTGAAGATGGGAGAACTCAATGTCTCAACCAACACTAATTTTGGAACCTACATAACAGTTCTCAAAACAAAAAATGTGGTTTTAAGATGACCACAAACTCTGGAACTGTCACAACAGTTCCTCGAACAATTCCAAATCTGGATGTGGCTCAGGATGTGGATCATTGACTCAAGCTCGCTTGACATCTCGAATTCGAACCTGTAGCAGACTACCCATCAACAAATCCCCCCTTTTCAGATACAAGGTGAGAAATATTCATCATCACTGTAAGACTCGTCACTCTCGAACAAATTTTTCGATATGATCTGTAGATCTTCTTGGCTGCTTTCTTCCATTCCCAAGAAGCAATCCATCCAAAACTTAGCTTCTCTCTTGCAGTGCTCTTCTTTTTGGAACATTTGTTTGACTCGTGATTTCGCTTTCCACAATGCTCGCACGGGTGAAGATCAAAACATCGATCTTTCATATGTCCAACTCTGTTACACTGCTGGCATCTATCAACCTTTTCTGGAACTACACCATCGAGAAATCCTGCACTTCGAAATTTTATAGATTTAGCGAAATCTGGAATGTGAAAAGATACATCGTTGTTATAACTAAGACCAATTCTGTGTTTATTGTGTGTCATCTCTTCCCATGGTCTTATAATAGGTTTCACATCAACACTTCTAAATGCGTCCAAATTTTCACCTGAGAGCACTTCGTTTCTCTGCTCATTCTTTGACTGATGATCAAGCTCAAACAAATTGTTGTTTTGAACAAACATCAGTTCGAAATCACAAGTTTTCTTTTGAAGTTCGTCTCGCTGTAATTGTGACTCTAACTCCAAGAATTCAATTTTGCTTTTAGCATTTTGCAAACATGATTGGATGCCATAGAGCATGTCTTTTCTAATTTGGACATTGTTATGGACAGTAGATAGCATTAAATTGCTTAATAAATGTACCGAATCATTTAGATTGGCCATTTTCTCCGATGCAGTATCAAAGTAAACTTGCAATCAACTCAGAAAGAAGGGGTGTTGGTTACCACCGAAAATGCACCCAATACAAACTTTTCAATGAATTAACCGGGTGTTAGGTTCAACCGATCATGCACCCATCAACAATGCAAGTCAGACAACTTCAAAACTTATATGCACTGCAAATTATATACTCCAAGCCACTCTTGAATATGTCAATTTTCTTATCCCTCCAACAAAATGCTCTGATAATATAATGTCAAGCTTTTTCATGTTACAAAAACACAAACTCCAAAGTTTTATTTTTAAATAAAATTTCATTAAATCTTGACTCAGACTTTTAAATTCCAATAATTTTAAAATGCCTTTATCGATTTTTTCAGCACTTGAATTAGAAGGGATAAACTTCAAAAAGGAAAGGATGTGACTCCTATTCAATTAGTATGGGAAATGGTCTCAATGAATTAATGAATGCATTCAATAAAATTAATCTTCTACTTCGCTGGAGTTCATTGTCCACAAAAAAAACGCACAGCTACAATTCTCTGAGCTTCTGCTGATCATCACTTGGAAACTATTGCTACTTGATTCCCCAAAACCAGTCAGCAGCTTATGCTACTATCCGTAACATTGTCTCAGTAGTATGGAAAGTCTCCATTTCACATTCAACGGCTCAATTGCAACCCACGGATCAAAATCAACTGCCTCTGATTTAACTGTGTTTCGGAATTTCTCCAATTGCGGATTTACACAACAAAAGACATATGAGAACGGAGCAGCTGTGAAGATGACCGCTACGTTTTCGAATATCAATTGGACAATGTCTTTGATCCTTCAATTCTGATTAAAATATCAATTGGACAGTGTCTTCGATCCTTCAATTCCGATTAAAATTTGGCAAAACTTCAAATCTTTAACACAGTAAACCGAACCGGTGAAAAACGTCTTTCAAATTTCTGTTCACTTAAAACCACTTCATATACTAATTAAACATAATGTTACTTTTATATTCTGCTCATCTGGTAAAAGAGCATTGTCTGTGTGCCAACAAATCTCAAGAGCACCGAGAGATATTCCTCCAAAGATAAATCTCAAATCAGAACCGAAAACTTCAGAATTATGTTTTTTCTTGATTTTATACAAAATCAGCCGTCAACAAAAAAAATTTAAAATAAAGTCTAAAAATTCCAAGCTTCTGTCCCTCGTCTGGTAGTAAAAAAACACTGTCAAATGCCTTTAAAAAAATTCATCATGTTCTTCACATGTTCTGAGACGATGGCACAATCAATCGATCAAAGAAAATCCAAATGAGCCGTAGCAGAAATAAATTAGAAAGTAAAAGAGCGAATATGATTTCAACTAACACTTCACGGCATGATTTTTGTGCATTCTCCTCTACTCCGATTTGCTTCGAGTACCACATATATCTGTTGTTTTTGAACAAGTATCGCACAACCTACGGACATACAAATAATGAAAATCATAACTAAGTTCCCCATTCTTATAGCAGTCGTTTAAAATTGTGCATATTTGCAATCTTGTCTTGGAGAGTTCGACAAGTGCGGGATGAATGTTGGCTCAATTCACTTAATGTTCTTAACACATTATGCTCATCAATATTTCACTAATATATATTCATATGCAGTCTTTCTATCCAATTTGTCCGACATTTAAACTTTAGATTGATCGAACCATAACATTACTGAATATTTAAAGAAGCAGTCACTATAAAGAAAAGAAATGGTAGTACCGGAAACTGTGGCTGGTTGTGAAAGCAGCAATGCAAGTTAATGGAAATTTTTATTGTTTTGTTTTTTGGTATAAAGGTATAATCTAACTACTGGTTGGATAGGATGTAAGATTCAGGAATAATCAACCAACGAAGTGAACGCCATACAGTTTGATTTAAGGCATTGTATGCGACTAACATCTAAACCTTCACTTCTTTTCATATGGCGGGTCTGCGACAATTTCCTTACCTCTACTCCTGGAGCAATTCGTTTCTGATTCCACGAACTGAACCTCTGGTTAAATTGTGTGCTCTGTTATCTGCGCTTCTAGCATCCGTTCAGAATGCCTGGCAATGGCACCAATCGAACTATAGACAGGCCCAGTCAGCGCATGGTCTCCTTTCTTTTTCCAGAACCACTGTGAAGGGCCAGCAATAGCACCAGTTTACAATCTTAAAGCAACTACGCCCTCAACTACAATGGCCGGAATTCCCACTGCAGACGGGATTTAGTTCTTCTCACTCTCGCACTGTACTTGTTCTCAACAATCGTCCTCCCTTGATATATAGAAAGGCGAAACCCTTATCTCGTTATGTACGAGACAACGACAACCGTCAATGCATATGTAGGCCACACAACCATGGCTCATTCTATTACACTGAGCATATTAACCATGCTCTCATTCAACAGAGCATTTCACTTTCTCTGATACCACTGTAAGACACACAACACACAAACTGGAAACAAATTTCAAGTACAATGTGTACACATATAAATACATAAGAAACTGTTGAATCAGTTCCCAGATTTCTTGGACTCTAATAACCGAACCTAACACAAACTAACCCAAGGATTAATTGCCTAACAATCACAACAATATGTTTTTGTGAGTGGTTTACCCTAAAATGAGATACCGATGGTCCACAGATAGTTCCACTAAAAACTCCAACTGCCGCTTTAACTGCCACAAAATCCCTTGAATTCACCCACAAAAGTACAATATTCCAATTAAGAGATTTTACCATCGGTTGAAAGCTGTTCTTGGTAATAGAAATTTCAACAAATACTTAGTGGGCAGGCAATTCGTCAGTATTCAAGTGTTAAATCAAACACTTTGCATGCATGGATTGTGTCAAACACTACATGCAAACTCCGATTGTGACTGAAAGTAATCACTGGTGGGAATTTTCAATGACAGCTATGGCATTTGGCCTACTGGTAGCCACAACCAAGAAGCCCTCAGGCAGCCTCACGACCTCATCTCCGAACAGCTGCAACCCCTCGTGGACAAGAACCTCCATTTTCCCATTTTTGTGATCATAGGTGACTATAAACTCCAAATTTAAATTCCTTCAAATGGCTGTACGGATGGAATTTAAAAACTGAGGTGCGAAATAGTTCCATCCAAAGAGAAAATTGCCAAGGAGATAAATGCTGCCGTGCACGAGTTGAGCTCAGCCTTTTGATCTTTCTATCATACAGCAAGCTTGGAGCAAATGTCCCCAATAAACAGAATTCAAGATCGCTGCTAGAAAATTCATCGTTCCTGCCAAGGCAAGTGACAAGGCTCGAATTCCTCTGAGATCGAGACACAGGCGACCCCGCGACATTACCATGGCCGATCGGGAGGCCGTCGACGGTCCATTCTACAGCTTCCCTCTGTTCAGGAACGGCTTCTCCCTCAGCGGTTTCGTTCTGCTTCGATAGAAAAGAGCTTCCTTCCTCTCCCGTCGTCATCTTCGTCCTTCTATGGCTGAATCGTGTTTGCCTGGCTATTCTTTCACATGCACACAACCATCATTATCTTCTTTCACATCACCACAACCTTATTTATTCTAAAAGTATACCAAAGGCCACAAAACTAGAATTACCTTTATTGTTGTTAATACAAATTTTCATACAAATTTCTATTTCCCTTTAGTAAAACAGAGCTGATTAAAGTATTATTGGGTTGAGGTCCACGGGGTTTTACATAGACTGTGATCGGGTACTCTTTGATGTGAAGTCACTGGTTCAATTCCCTGATCCAGAAGATATATTGGAAATTCCCACATGAAAAAGATGTAGTCCTGCCAAACTTCCAAAGAAAAAAAAAGTATTATTGGGCTGAGGAGAAAATCGTTTATGACTAGAGAAGTTCAAAAATATTTTATTGTTGTGTCTTACATTCAGTAGAACTCAAAGAGACAAAAACGGATATGGATCCTTTTATTGCTGTATGCTTTCAGTTTTTTTAGAAAAGTAAGCTGTAGACCTTTACAGGTTTTCAAAGGAATATTTCTCATAATTATGCAACATCTGAGAGAATCCAGAAAAGCTAGTTAACTTACTCACATGTCTACATAATGAAATGACTGATGCCAACCATTCTTGCCAGTATTCCAAAACTCGATCATTGTCGTGGCCAACCAGTGTTTCACCCCAAAAAAATTCTCTGAGGTGTCTTTGAATAGATTGTTAAACCCAACAAACACCGATGTCACACGGTTTGCCGAACTTCAACTTTGATGTTTGAAAATTGGTGAGCCTAATTTGAGGTTCAGAGAACCTCACTGAATCTCAGTCATTGACCAAGTCCATAGTTCAAAACCTCATAACCTAATGTTAGAACTCAATCTTGTAAAGTCCATGATAACATTTTTTATGTTTACCGATGTTGATATATTACTATTTTATGCTATATTTCATTTTAAAGTTTATATATATATATAAACCTCATGGCAAATGTCATCCAAACCTCATCAAACAAATTCAAACTTCAACCAAACCTAATAGTTGCCAAACCGAAACTCGAACCTGAACCAGGTGACTTAGATACACCATCTAGGGCTCTTTGGATATGGTCTCGTCTTTCATAAATAGCATTTGAAAATACTAGACAATGAGAGGTTAGCTCTTTTCATTAAACTAATGGTAAAATATCTAGCTTAGAGGAATTAAGCTCCTACACATCCTTGCTGTAACAAAAAAAGAAAAAACAGAACTTCCATGATACCATTTGCAAAGATTACACACTGAAATATAAATTGATATCTGGATCACCGGAATTGCAATGATAATTTTAGAAACTCCTTGACAACAAACGTACTAAACTTATGCCTTGCCAAATAATGAACGGGACAGCCATAGGCTCCCCTTGAAGTCTTCCTACGAGCGCTGCAAGATGCATTTTTGAGCATCATGTCAATGTCATATATATGCACTAAAAACATTTAAATTTGTGTAGGACGATAAACTTTCAGCAGTCTTCATCTGATTATCACACTTGTCATTCATATATCTCGATTTAAAATCCTCGTCGTTGTAACTAAGCATTGACGAAAGAGTAGTATGAATTCCCCTTCTTGTCAACTGCTCATATCGAGGCTTTATACGCTTCTCTAAACTGCAACCAAAATACTGTATCAACGGTCAAAAAAGAGTGTCAGTGCATATACCCAGTAGTATATGTGCAATAATGTCAAACCCTCTTATTGTTGCCTTCAACAATCTTTCACAGCCAACCAAAAAAAGCCTTTTATACTAGAAATGTGTTATTTGAAGGCACTATTAAATTTCAACCGTTCGCAATCATTTTGCAAGTATCAGATATGTGAAATCTTTGGCTTTAAATGGTATTTGAAATTTGAATTTGATGGACGAACCACTGCAAACATGCACTTTTGCACATGGATATATATATAGAGAGAGAGAGAGAGAAGCATGATGCAAGTATGGAAAGTAGGAATACAATCATAAATTCAGAAATAAAGACTATAGAGCAGCCTCTTAATTGCAACAATCCTTAAAACTTGCAGAAAATCATAATTTCTAGAGAAATTGCATGTTTTCACAAAGTCATAAAAAAGACGAGTGAGGCTTTCAAATTGGACATGTTATAAAATGGTTACATTTGTGTAATAAAAAGCACAAATGCACAGAAACAGGTATTGGCTGACAATATACACATACCACCATTAAATGTCGTAAAGCATAATGTAAATGCACAGAGAAATTGTAGCATTGCTTCGCAAATTCTATTTGCAAAAAAACTGTAGCCGGGATGTTTCTAGAGAACACTGTTATGATCCTATATGAAACAGGATCAATTTGAGCTTCAAACATTCTAAAGCTTGTATTAAGCAGTGAGCACAGACAATGGAGAAAAGCGGTAGCCACAAAATTGTAACATGCTTTCCATGAAAATTAAAACAGACTTCAAATGGAATCCATCATTAGAGAAACAAAAAATTGAGAATAATGCATTAACAAATACCAACAGTAACACAAACAGAGTAATGCACAAATATTATATTTCCAAAGAACTCACAGATATCCAGAAAGGAGGTAGAGTACACAATTTTGAGCGTTTCAAATTCTATAATATTACAACTCAAAAATATTCTTCACATTGTGCACCAAAAGACACAGTTATCAAACAACTTGTAGCTAATAGTTTTTGGTCGGCATTAACCCATAGCTATCAATTTCTTGATAACCTGGGGAACAGATGGTGAAGGTTGGTTCAATTTTGTTGAAGCAGGTAGATTGGAAGAATCAAGACTGTTGGAAATGGAGAGGAGAGTGAAAAGCACAATTTTCAAAAGATTCCTGGAGCGGAGCATTTTGGGAGCATTTTTTATATAACAGATTTTTAATATATTTTGATACATGTATATTAAAAAAACCACGTAGAATGTCGAATATAGAAAACATAGATTTAACTACTGGATTAGTGATAATCTTCAAAACATCAACCATTTGATACACAAATGCCATCAATCATCTCATAGTTATAACATTTTCATTGAATGATCAATCATCAACCACAACATCGACCTTCAGTTTTCAACATATAAAATTTGTTGTCAACAAATTGTAATAGATAACATCAACCACAAAATGAAATAGTGCATTGTATTCAATGTTCATTGACAAAGAGTTGAAAGATTTAGTCGATAGTTCAAAGATAGGCTCAAACTTCAAACTTCAAATTTCACACTGAAACTGTCAATAATGTTTACAAAATAAGCTGTAATAAAGACAAAGTATAAAGAAAAAGAGATCTTGTATCTACTAAGTTTTCTTCATGCCACAAGAAATGTCCAGTTTCTTGTTCTCGGCGCCTCGACATCTTTCCAAGACTATCTTTGGGTCTTGGTTTTCAACTAACATCTCCGTTTTTCATTTTGGCTCGGCATCGACAATATTTTCTGGCGCCGTTGCCGGGGACAAGTTTCTTGTTTCGGCGCCTTGACATCTTTCCATCCTCACTATCAAAATGTTTTCTATCACCTGGACGTTTGGGTTAGTTTCCTGTTTGGGTGGCGACTCCACTTATTCATCCTGTCACAAGAGCATCTACTAGAAAAAATCCTGGTAGCTTAGTTAGCCCCGCTCCGCATCCTTAAAAGACCCTTAGAGCTCCGTGAAAAAAATTACATTCTACTAAACATCTTATTTTTCTAGAATAGGAAGCCTTCCCTGATATCCATTTGCTTATCCTTGACCTCATCGGGCAAGACACCATGGAATTTTTTGCTCATTGTAACTTTGGTAAATACAGGGTCAACCTCATGATCTTCCAGAAAATGGTTTGAAGTTTGAACAAAATTCCTTCTTTCCAAGGAAACAATGCAATTAGTGTTGAAGCTCATATCAAAGCCTTTTCAACTTTCTTGATGAGACATGCTAACAGAGCAACTTACAATCACGAAGACGTCAAGATGAAGCTCTTTGTCATTTCCTTGAAGATGCATTGGATTGGTTCTTAGACAAGCCTAATAATTCTTTTGACTCTCTACAAGCCATTTTCAATGCCTTCAAAGATAAATATGGGGATAAGAGAGAAGGAAGATATTTACTCAGAGCCATCAGTGATATCAAGAAAAAGGAAAATGAGACCATTGATGAATTTAATAAGTTTATGGTACTGTTAAAGACATGCATCAAGAGATCACAAATAAGTTAAATGCTTCAATATGACAAAATTAAGCCACTTGCTCACAATGATATTCAACACAAGATGACGAGCAATTAATAGAGTACTTTAGAAAATTCTTTATCTCAATGAAACAATATTTAGCAATACCAATTATCCAAGATGCTTATTAGAGATTATTGATGCGTCAATTAGATCTTATCCAAGTTCTCTTATGTTATTAGCAGTTTGGAACGAGAACAACTTATAGCACAATGAGAGTAATATCTTCTTATCACTTAGATCATGAACCAATTGCAATTTTCCTCTTAAGCATGAAACCAAAACCAATAAGCACAAGGAGAGATGAGATTGCTTTCAATGATCATAGTATTAAAAACCGGAACCGGTGACCGGACCAATGGACCTAATGAACCGGTAACCGGTCTAACCAGTACTGGTCAGGTCTAAACAAACCGGTTTTTAAAAAAATACATTAAATAATTATTTTTTTAATAAAAAAAGCTATTTTTAAGATTTGCAACCATGATTCCAAGCCAATAGAGACAAAATAGGCAAAGTTTGTTCATTTATATACCATGTAAAGGTGAACACTTAATATACCAAAATGGCACCGAGTGCAATACATATCATCGAAAAAATACATAAGCAATGAGGCTCCAAATGACCCATAAAGTCCAAAAACAATGCTACAAGCTATGAGCATTGAGGCCATTGGCCTACAGTCTACTACAAATATACATATATTATATTACTAAATTCTAATTAATGATCAACATTATCACTTGAAACTTCTCATCATGATCAAACTCAATTGGTTGAGTCTCCCAACTCTTGACTGCCAAACTTTGCAACTGCTCTAGTCACAAACTTCTCTATTGGTTCAGTGACTTGAGTCTCAAACTTCTGAAGGTATTCTGCCCTATTACTTCATTTGGTGCTCCACATGGCTTTACATGGCCTCCTATCCCAGCCAAGTGTTGCTTGAACCTGTAAATACCCCCTCCTACAATAGATTTTTGGCAATATTTGTAGATAATTTTCCATCAATCATATCACAATGAGCCCATGCAGTATCCTTGGCTTTTGGAGGCATGATGGCTACTACTTAGCTCAAGCCTCAAACTCTATGTTGTTCCACTACTCCAGCAAAAACTCAACACTCTCCAAGCTCTCAATCAAACATACAAAATCTCCAAATGAGATGGTGTGAGACAAATGAGAGGCTGCCCCTGCTTATAAAGGATTGGAGAGGGTGTTTTTGGAGGGAAACAACCCTCCTCTTCCCTCCAAAACAACCCTAAACTGGCCAAAATTCCTTGCGTGGGTCCCTTTTGTGGCCTTGGAAGCTGACCGGCCAGTTTCGTCCTTAACTGGCCGGTTAGCACCAGTTTGACCGGGAAAATGGGCGAAAGGAGAGTAAAAACCAGGTTTTTGGACCGGTTTTGACCGGCCAGGGGTCTGACCGCCGATTTGACCAGTTTTCAATTTGACCCGGCCGGTTTTTTATACTATGACAGTGATATGCAATACAAATGCTTTCAACTACTAATGAGATGCTCATGCAAGATAAACCCAATGCAATGATGCAAAATGCAAAGAGGCAATGGAATTATCAATGACAAAGCAAGAATGCAAGAGACAAGTTAACGGACTAACTAGCTATCCTCAAGGTGCAAGACTCATACAATTAGCTCACCAATGATTCTTCGTAATGCTATCACTTTGAAGATGCACCAGACTTAAACAAATTAGATCAGATTCCATTTACCATGAAATCAGTCCCAAAAAACTTGAATGAGAAGCATGCCAAAACAAGTTATTTAAGCCTTTAGTTGATGTGTATTACTTCTTAGAGTTATTAGGCTTATTTAGAAGATTTTTTAGGCTTCTTTAGAGTGATTAACACTTGATCATGCTACTGTTTAGATTAGTCTTCAGATAACAGTCAAGGAAAGAGAGAGGGCTAGAGAAATCAAAACCTCAAGGCCTAAAGGCCTTGTTCCACTACCAAGTTTGCCAAGTTGAGACAAACTTGAGGCACCAAATGAAGTGACTTGGCAATGATTTAGACTTTGAATACCTGCAACCACAAATGATTAGCTTTGAAACAAGGAAGAAGGTCACCAAACCCCATGACCAAAACAAGATGAGCCTCTTAGGCTAGTGGCTAAGGCAAATGACTTCAAAAAATGTGAAGTGAGGCTTCCAACAAGTCCAATACACCTGCAAACACAAGGGATTAGCCCTAAAAATAATTCAAATGATAAACCTAGCAAATGGCTAGGGTTTAGAGGCCCTTTGGTGTTGCAGCTGGGGCTAGAAGCCCTAGAGACCCTTGCGGCTAAGTGAGAGAAGGCCCTCTAGGCCTACGACTAAGCTTAAGAGCAAGTATAAACTCCCAAAACCTCTTCAAAATGGATATTAGCCTTGCAAAACCACTAGTCAGCCAAGAAAAATGAAACCCTTATGGATGAATGACAAAATATTCAGTGAAAACCAACCATAAACCCTTGCAAAAATGATGTTAGGCCCGCAAAACAAGATATTAGCCCTCAAAATCAATTGCAAAGATGAAATTAGGCCCCTCTAGGGCTGTGACTCAGTGAAAAAGGCCTAATTAGGCCTGCGACAAGGGCTTATAGGCCTGATTAGGGTTGCGGCTAGGGTGAAATGACACTTTTAGGGCTGCGGCTAAGGCCTAGATGCCTCAAAACCCTTGCGGTCACCTCTTGCAAGAAAAAATCATCACTTTCAAGCCCAGAAATGACCATAACCTCAACGAAACCACCTGCAAAATCACTTTAGAAGTTAAATACTTAAGAAAAACCCCAGTTTATGTAGCAAACAAGCCCTCTAGGGCTAGCAGCTTCCCTTGGAAGGCAAGGCATTGAATTTCTAGCACTTGCGTCTTGAAGTTTAGGGCTTCTTGACCCTAAGTCAGCCCTCGATTGAGCACACTTCTTCTCTTGGCTAGACAACTCCTTAGGTGAAAATAGGCCCAAACCCTAGTCGTCTAGGCTAGGTGAGGGTCTCAAACCTCTTGCTTCGGATTTGTCAATGAATCCTTGAGCTAATGGAACTTGCAATTCAAATAAATAGAGCCAATCCACAAGATCTAGAAAATTCTAAAATAAAACCCAAAAATATTATTTACAAAACAAGAAAAATAATATACAAGGGTTAGTAGAAAAATATTCACAAATTATATATCTACAAGAGAAATATTAGCTTTAATTAGCAAATAAATCATTTATAGCCCAAGTAGATTTTGAAAATAAGTAAGAGAAATATTTTATTTGGTGTCCAAGCCAAGGCCCTGCATCAATAATCCTTAGATAAGATTGGAGTCCAAACAAGATTTGATTACCTCAAATTCCATTAACTTGGGGCATGCACAAGGGCTAAATATCTGAAGATATCTACACAAAAGATGGTTTATTAGTTTCAAAGGGGTTTGATTCACACACGAAAACTAGAGATCTAGAGATACCTGGTAGATATGCCAGCCCCAATGTGTTTACTCTAGCCCAATACCTAAATCAAGATACCTGTGCTAATAGATAATCCAACCGTTGCCTATGAAACAATAATCTTCAGTTAAAGATAATTAGAGAATTAAGATCCATTCAACACATACCATGAATCATCAAGCAAGAGACACCTTGAATTGAAACCCCAAAGGCTTTATATTAAAAATATTCCAGCAGAGCTTAGCTCAGTACAAAAGATTTTCAATCCAGTTCCAGATGAAGTTTAAGTTACAATTGTTGATAGGTGGTTGTCGTTGATGTCAACCCAAGCAGCACCAGGAGCTACCCCAATCTTATATGGCAAATTTGACATGGCAATTCATGGAATCTTGTGTCAAGATCCTTCTAGATAGATTCTCTTCGACGAGATGTTTTTGTTGATATATGGTATGCCCCGTGGTTCCCTCTGGTTTGAGAGAAAATTAATTGAGTTTAAAGTTGAAGAACCAGTTTTCTGAGCTAAAACCCCAAGGGGTAGAGACATGATACCTTATTCACCGACGGTTGTCAATATATGATAGGGATTCTCACCACAATTTCACCACGTATAAGTTGAATAAATTTAAGAATCAAAGACACTAAACCAATCATTGACTTCACAGGTAGGACCATATGCACTAAGCCAATTATTGATTTCAAATAGTAAATAAGTTTTTAATGGTTAATTAAAATATGTAATTTAAAAGATTTTAAGGGTTAGTTATTATTATTTATTAATTATTAAATTATGCTTATTAATTTTTGAAGGAAGAGTATTTAACTCTTTTTCACCTATAGTGGTCCCCTTCACCATTTAAAAGGAAGATGAAACCCCACTACATCCAACACAAGGCCAACGGCCCTCTTTACTTTGTATACAAGGCATACATTAAATCCTTAAACTCCTAAATCTTCACGTCTAATCCTTGAAGCCCCTCATACTTTCTAACGGTCATCTTTAAGGCTCTCATATAAAAGGAGCACTTATCTCCTTCCAAAATGAATTAACTATAACGAAGATTAAAAGGATTAAAGGATAGTACCTCTGAAATTTTCGACTTCCCTGAGGCAGATAACGCAGGAAATATACAGGGTCAGGGTTCGGCCTTCTTTGGAAATATTTGGACAGTTTGGTACAGGTCTATACTTCGAGGTGTATCTTTCTTGTTTCATCACAACGAAGCAAATAATCATTACAGAGGCCTATTATAACAGAATTTGGTTCTAAAGAAAACTCAGGGTTCCACGTATGGTGTCAAGCTTGCTTCAAGTACAAAAATGATCCTTCAAGAGGAGCGAGGTACAAAATAACCATTTTTTTGTTTTGAAGTACGTCTAAGGTATTGTGACAATCTGCCTTGTGAAGCAAATCACAGAACTGTGGCACATGTCACTTGAAAACGAATGATGGCCTCTGTTTTGGATTCAGACCTGTGCTTTCTTTCAATAAGTTTGGTCCCTCTTTCTTGCATAAGTTTCAGATTGTCTAATGTTAAATTTTGTATGAATTTGGGGCTTCTTCTAGGCTCATTTTAAGTCTGGAAAGACTGGTTTTAGGCTTGTCTAGTGCAACCATCAAGATCTGTAGTAGGTGTGTTAGGGCTTGCATCTGTGACATAGTCAATACTTCATAAATCCCTTTTTGCATCATATTTCAGAGATAAGGTAAGTTTGTTTGCATTGATTATTTCATACTGTATTTTTTATTTGACCAAATCTGTGCAGTTAGCATTTCAAACTGTATTAAGATAAGTCATATTTTTTGTGCTTTGGTTTAGCAACCATTTTTATAGTATTTATTGCAGGCAGGTCCATTAGTGCTATTCACTGCTAAGTATTCATTGATATTTAGGGGAGCTTTGTATAGAAATTTTGTTAGCCGTTCTGGATTCACATGAATTTTAGGTATTCTTGCATTGATCTTTTGTTGCAGGTAAAGGTAAGTATTTGGGCATAAAGTATTTACATTTTATTTTTTGAGGTTGGGGTTTCGCTTGGATACGTCTTATTTGCAAGTGCAGACCTTCTCCAAGAACAGGCTTTCCACATCACCTACAGATGTGAAGACATAAGAAGAAAGGACAGCATGGAAGAGCAGCATTGTTGAAAGACAAATTAAAGTACCACAAGCAGCCAAGCCTTGAAAGAGCAGTCCATCATTCTTCACCACTTTCTACTGCAAGTTTCATCATCAGCATCAAGGACAATCTATACAGTCGATGTTAAGTCTTGTAAGCATTGTAAAAAAATTGTCCTAGAGTCCTTATGTAAATTGAAGTCAAACATTGTACTTGTAAAAAGTTTGTGTCATTGCCTAAAGTTGAAGAAGGCAAATTTGCCTTGGGAAAGGGGCGTTGGTTTGAAGTTGGGACAAGGGTTCTTGTTTTGTGAGGACAAGGGTTTAGGCCCTAGTGTTAATGGTTAGTCAAGAAAATCATTGAAATATCATTGTAATGTGGATCATTGTCCCTGGTACGGGAGTCCACATCTTTTATTCTATTTTTATATAGGGTGGTAGGGTGGTGCTAGGCAGGTGAATGAAGTCACCTACAGGTTGGGGCCTGTAAACACTTCAGGGTGGTAGGGTTGTGCTAGGGTGAGTTGTGCTCACTTGGGTGTTGGGGCATCCTTTCAGCTAACTACTGATAAAACCAGGGCATTGAGGCGTCCTTCCAGTGGGAGCTGGAGAATAATGCTTTTCTAGATTTCTAGGAAGTTGTAACTTTCTTTTCAGTTGGGGCTGAAGATTAAAGAACTTATTAGAAAAGAGATTGGGGTTTTTGACCCGGAGGGGTTTTTCCACCTAAAAATCTTGTGTCTACTGTCTCTATTTTTTCATTGTTATTTACTACTCTTACTGAACAATAATAATAATAACTGAAGATTAACTAATGCTCTGAAAAAGATTATTAAAGTGCTAATTGCTAAGAAACACAGATTCACCCCCCCTCTTAGTGTTTCCAACAATTGGTATCAGAGTTTGGTTCCTTCAGTACCAGTTTAACAACTGGAAGGAGATCATGGAGTACACCAAGAATAGAGTTCCTTTCTTTAATGGAGATATCTATGCACTATGGAGCAGAAGGATGCAGGTCCATTTACTTGCACAAGGATATCAAGTTTGGGAAATAGTCGAAAAGGGCTATAAAGCTACAACAGATGAACAAGGTAAGAAAAATAACGTAAATGATGCTAAAGCAAAGGATATTATTATAAGAGGACTCACTCAATTTGTCTATGTTAAGGTATTGGGTTGTAAAACAACTAAGGAGCGATGGGACAAGCTTCAAAATATATATGCAGGAGACTCGAAGGTCAAGGAAGCAAAAATTCAAATTTACAGAGCTCAATTCGAACAACTAAGAATGAAAGAAGATGAAAACATTGCAGCTTACTTTCAACGTGTAGATGAAATAACAAATGCCTTGGAAGAGTTAACAAGAAGTTCATTGTTCGGAAAGTCCTTAGAACTCTTCCATCAATATTTAATCCTAAGGTTTCGGTTTTAGAAGAAAGATTAGATTTAAGCAACTTGAGTATGGACGAACCACATGGGATACTTACAGCTTATGAAATGAGGATTGAAGAAGAAGATGGTTCATCTAATATAGAAACTGTGAGAATTCCTAAATCTGGTATCCTATTGCAACAATTGGAAAATATTCACCTAATTGTTAATTTTATCTTAACAATTTATTTGCAGTTTTCTATGGCAAACACTGAATACATCACATTGGAACCTACACAAATACAAAATATTGCGGAAACAAATATACAGTACAGGAAAGAAATAAACACACCATTGACACCGTTATTTTTGGACAATGTCCCCGGAAAAACCCAATGCGAGAAAACCGGTGCAACAGTTGAGGGTTTATATTATTATGCAGAAGTTTTTGAATACGAGTCTATGATTGTCGAAATTGACAAGTCATACAGAGGAAAAACTGACAAATAAATCTCCTGAGAAAATCTCACTCTGCCATGGGAATCCGACACTGACCTCAGCTCGAGATGAGCTGCTTTGTGTTGCCTCTGCGTAGTGACTGCGTCACAACTCAATGCAACCTTCCCTCTTGCCGTTGGATCTTCTGCTAACTGGAAACGTGGCTCTACTGGTCTCCAGAAACTCCCTCTGACTTCTGGCACTGACCCTCGACTGTTTCCTCAACAAAATTTCAGACTCCCTCTAAAGCTCTACGTTGCCTCTACGTGGCACTGTGCAGTCTCTCAGTGGCTTTTACTGCCTTGCACTCTCCAGATTAGGAAAATCTTCCACCAGACAACTATCACTGCCCCTCACTGCAAGAAATCACCTCGATCACTCTCTGACAACTGCTACGTTGTTCTCTTGAGGATTCGATCTCTAGATCTCTCACTTGATGTATTTTCCAAATGCCCATCAAGTTTCTTCTTATAATCTTCTCGTTGAACAATCAACAACCCATATAGATCCTAATCAATGGCTCAGATCATCTTGACTCGATCTCCGTCTTTTTCTAGAAGATCCACACCCAATTTAATTAATACCCTTTAATTATTTTAATTTCCTAAGTTTAGAGTTAAGGCATCCATTAAAAATAATTAATTATTTTAATTAAATTGCCTTCAGGTGCAATTTCCCAAAACAATTTCTGGGTATTGTGGAATGCACGTGTCTTAGCCTCCCTGCAAATTCTTGAGGCTAGAGCACATCTGATGCTACTATAAATCAACACTCCCTCTTAGTGAGGAATGTGCTCTAGCAATGCAACCTGCGAAAGCATCACCCTGACTCACTGCCCACCAACTATTGCGTAAATGTTGCATCTGTGCTACTGTTGACTCTGCATGTTACTGCCAACTGTATTTGCACTACAACTCTGTTGTTGTTGCAACAGAAAAGCATCCAAAATATTGAACCAATTGTGATCAGTATGATGCATCTGTCGCTGGAGTTCTGACTGCTGCTAGTCTTTGTGCTGACCCTCTGAAGCCTCTGCATTGTTTCAACTGCACTGTTGCCAACTCTGCTCTACACTGCTCAGTCTTTGGCGCTCCTAGCCACTGCAACTGTCGCTTTGGCACTTCTCCGCACCAACTAACACTGGTCCATCCTACTACTTCTGATATGGGCTCCCATAGCAAGGTATTGATCCAAGAGGTAGACTCCTCAAGGATCTTGCCCATCTGCATCTCTCTGGAACTACAGTACTAGATCACCCCACCTCTCCCATGGAGGTATGTGGGCAATCATGGCAAACTCCTCCTCGATCTTTGTTGGTGCAGCCTACTGATCATGATTCTCTTCTTTGTCCTTCTTTCTAAGAGGACATTGCGTAGCGTAGTGACCAAGCTCACCACACCTGAAACATTTGATCTTCGAGACGTCCTTCTTCCACCTTCACTTCTCCTGCTACCCATTTGATACAAGGGTTGCATTATCCTCTTCCTCCTTGAGCTTCACCCCACTGCTGCTGCTACCATCCAGTTTGCACTTCACTAAGTCACGCCTCATCTCTTCTTGTTGAAGAGCAACCCACATCTCGTCCCAATCCGACAATCTTTCTCTGCCCAGAAAACTCTGGACGAAGACTTGCCATCCTTTTGATATGCTATTCAGAGCTAATCTCACCATCCCCGTAGACTGAGGCGCTGACCCTACAGCTGCCAGTTGATCCCGGGTTTCCTGAATCTTCATAAGGAAGGGATCTATGCGCTCCCCCTTTTGCATCCTTGTGGATCTCATCTTCTCCACCAAGTACATCTTCCGCTGCTCGAAAGATCCTTGATACAATGTAGCCAATGCATCCCACATCTCTTATTGCGTAGACCCTCCTGCTTTCTTACCTAACTTGGCTCTGATTCCGTGTGAAAATTTCAACTTGAAATCCTACGGCACTATCTGATATTATTTCATCTACTTATTGTTCAGGAATACGTTATTTGCAGAAATCTCCTCAGTAAATATCGAAATAGATTCAAATGTAGACTTCACAATTACTGAGCAAAAAAAATAAGGAAATACTAGCACAAGAATGACACATTTTGGATAGTTGTCCCCAAAAAAACCCAATGTGGGAAAACCGGTGTAGCAGATGAGGGTTTCTATTATTCTTCAGCAAAATCTTCTTGTACAATTTACAATTAGCAATAATGAAGAGAAATTCTCTATGATAACACTGGAGAAATTTCTCACAATTTTTCTGATGAGAAATGACCCCGAAAGGACTCTCTTGGGCCTCCTGCATCACCCCTGTGCTGGCTCTGCATGGGGACTGCGTAAATCTGTGTCACCTCTGTGTTGTTCCCTTCCTTCCACTGCGTCACCTAACGCTGTACCCCAGATTGATGTTGAACCCTCTCTGTCTCTCCTCCACCTGCAACTCTCCCTTTGGATCGATTTTCTCTTGACAAACTTCAGCCACTGAGAAAATCGATTTTACTTGGGCAACTAAGTATCTGCACTGGTGTATTTTCCAAATGACCCTCAAGTCTACCTTTATAGTCTTCTTGTTGAGTTATCAACGACTGAGATTAGATTTCAAATCAACGACTAAGATCATAACTTGACTTGATCCATGTTCCTTAAAAGATTCACACTCTGTTTTATTAATACCCTTTAATTATTTAATTTCTGCAATATTCCCAATTAGCAATAGCTAATTGAAAACATTGATTTTGACCAATTTTGCCTTATTATAGTCGGAGCATGAATAAAGTGAGTAAAATATTAATTAACTCACTTAGGATAAAGCACTTTCCTAAAGTCCACATCGAAAATGAGGGAGTGGGGCCTAGTGGCCAAGTGGACAGCGCAGGGAAAGGAGGACGCAGACCACGTGGGCAGCGTGGGTCCTACCTCACGCAAATGAGAGGGACAGCGTGGGCCAAGGAGCACGTAGGAGATGGTGGGGCCTAGGGAGAGAGAGGCCCATCGTTATAAAAGGGAGGAGAGCCTCCTCATTTGGTCATTCATGTTTATGCATATTGAGCTTGTCATTTTGACTTGGAGCAAGCTGGTTGTTTAGCTTGTCTGCAGTACTGTTCAGTACATCGGGTGTCTCTGTTTGGAGATCACACCCTCAGCCCCAGGAGACTTCGAATGCTTGCTCGGGTGAGGTATTTCCATCAACATTTTGCAGGAGGATCGGTGGTTGCATCCGAGGAGGAGCAGAGCATCTAGGGACTGCGCAGTCTTGAGAGGGAGGACGTAGTCCATCTTGAGGGAGCTTCGGATTGGTACCATTTTAGAGGATTCAGGCCAGAGGATTGAGCAAAGGGCCAACCCTTGCCTATTGGCGACATTTGACAGAGAGGGAGGCCATATTTTGGAGGATAGCATTCAGCACTAGCGTGGCCCTTGGGAGGATAGCGTAGATCCTCAAGGGGGCATTTTCAGGGGTCGACCATTTCAGAAACGCTCTCTGGGCTTTTTTGGGTATTGTGAGTAGTGGCCGATTCCAGAGTATCAGATTTTTCCGAGTAGGGGAGCAGCCCCAAATACTCATTTTGTCCCAGCAGTAGCAGCAGCACGACAGTATTTCAGCAACTTGGAGTTACAGCAGAGAGCAGCCATTTCCATTGATATTTTGAGAGTATTCCTACACTTGCCTGGTGCAAGTCGAGGTGCCATCATTTTGATCACCTCTTGTACTTATTTCCATTTCTCGGTATAATAAAATGGCTTAGCATTCTCTCTATTTCATGTGTATCTGCTTCATGATTTGTTTCTAGCATTTTATATCTTGTTGCATGCTTTGTATTACTATCTATTTCCCCTTTGGGATATTACAGTGGTATCAGAGCTTATAGACCTGGCTCAGCCTATGGAGCAAGTTGTCTATGACACCGGGAGAGAAGCCGTATATTTGCTACAGGGGTAGGAAGTACCGTGACCGAGAATGTAGGTTGCAAATCACCTACGGAGAGGGTGACTACGTTCCAGTAGTGGACGCAGCCCAGGAAGAACCAATGGTCGATGATAGTGATGCGAAGAAGTTTGGGGAAATGCTCCTCAAGTCGGTACAGGATCTGTCAAGACAGATTGAGGTGATGGGACAGAGATTCACTGCTGTAGAGGCTAGACAGCGTGAAACCCCAAGGGGTTTCCAGATTGGCGAGGGATCAGGCACATCCCACCATTTGCAGGAGCACGACGCCACTCGGCACATGGCATCGCATGCACCCACACGTTCCACTATGCCCACTTTTCTGGCTGCAGACACAGGGGCAGGAGCACAGCAAGAGCCAGAGCCTGGCCACATGGGTGATTACTTTGCTCAGTACCAGGCATACGGGCAGGAGTTCAAGGATGCCCTTTCATTTCGAGATTTTGTCCAGCTCCAGCGGGACAGCAGACCCCATGACCATCACAGAGGACACCAGCATTATCACGAGGGAGACACTCAGCGTACGATGAGCAGGTTCCATTTGCCTATGTTTGATGGCTCATCAAACAATTCGACAAAGGCTTGGGTGGAGAAGCTGGACATATACTTCCAGCTCAACCAGATGTCGGAGACGAGGCCATCAAGGTGGCAACGCTGCATCTGGTGGCAAGGCCCAGGATTGGTGGTTCCACATGATGGTTACACTTGAGCATTCGACAGTGACAGCATATGCCGAGTTCACCTGGAAGTTGATAGAGAGGTTTGATCGGAGGGATCCAGAGGAGCACTTTGTTGAGCTGACGAGGCTCAAACAGACCGGGAGTTCGGACACATATATCTCAGATTTCCTGAGACTTTCAGTGATGGTGCCAGATCTATCCGCGACACGGATGATTTACATGTTCATTGATGGGCTAGCAGAGCCGCTTCGGGGATTGGCCAGATCCACTAGACCAACCACACTCCATGACGCAGTTGGCAGGACCCGGGACTTGCAGGATGCCTTACCTAGGACCAGGACGCCTTACCCCCAGAGACAGGCTTTCCAGCCTAAGGGGAAGGATGTGAGGATTTCGCCTCCGAGGGGGAATCAGGGTAGGGGAAAGTTGGATGATGATGCCAGGAGGGAGTTGAAGAAGAAGAGATTGTATTTCACCTGTCAGGGGCCGTGGGCACTAGGACACAAATGTGTTCCTGGCAAAGCACATTTTATCGAGGTCTTCTCTGAGAGCAGTGGGGAAGAAGATGAGTATGATGACGTGGGGGCAGAGGGCAGCCATGCAGCACAAGATCATTTGCCACC
This sequence comes from Pinus albicaulis, assembly GCA_034641835.2. NCBI lineage: Eukaryota > Viridiplantae > Streptophyta > Pinopsida > Pinales > Pinaceae > Pinus > Pinus albicaulis. The sequence continues at coordinate 54,449,803 of CM076569.1, read as the reverse complement.
TCCACCATAAGGAGCAGGAGGTGCAGCCTTTGCACCTACCGGAGGGGCCTTTGCAACATTGCGAGGAGTTCCCAAGTATCTGACGCTGGGCGTTCGAGGGACAGTAAGGGGACAGCAAGTATCAGGACTGGTGGATAGTGGGGCAACCCACAACTTCATCGATGCACAAATGGTAGAGTGGAGAGGCATACAAACAGAGAACTTCGATGGGTTTTCAGTATTGGTCCCAGGAGATCAGACTATGCAGTGTGCTAGATATGTCCCAGCGCTGGCAATGACGATGGGCACCTACACAGTGACTGACCACTTTTTCGTCGTTAACATACCGGATACCAATGTGGTATTAGGAGTACAGTGGCTGATCACTCTAGGGAAGGTCACCATAGATTGGGAGGCCTTGGAGATGGAGTGGGATGACAAGAAGACTGGGAGGCATGAGAAGATACGGGGCATGCACGCTTACCCACCTCAGACTGTTTCAGCTCACCGGATGGAGGCAGACTCCCAGAAGGGAGACATAGAGTGGGCAGTAGAGCTGCGTGCATCAGAGACAGTGACTACCGGGCAGACAGTTCATCCAGAGATACAGACCATCCTTGACAGGTATGCCACGGTGTTTGGGGAGATACCACCGGGACAACCACCGGACCGAGGATTTGAGCATACGATTGAGCTTGAGCAGGGCATACAGGCCGTCATTACCACACCCTATAGGCACCCCAAGGCCTATCGGGACGAGATTGAGCGGGCTATCCGCGAGTTGTTAGCTCTTGGACACATTCGGCCTAGCACCAATCCTTTCGCTTCTTCAGTAGTGTTGGTGAAGAAGAAGGACGACACATTGAGGATGTGCATTGATTACAGGGCCCTGAACAAAAAGACCATGAAGAACAGGTACCCTATTCCACGGATTGACGAGTTGATGGATGAGTTGAGAGGGGCACAGTTCTTCTCAAAGATTGATTTGAGATCCGGGTACCATCAGATTTGCGTGAAGGAACAGGGCATTCCCAAGATCGCTTTCAGGTGCCACTATGGCCATCTTGAGTTCTTGGTGATGCCCTTCGGGCTAACCAACGCACCGGCCACCTTCTAGTGATGTATGAATCACATTTTCCGCAATCACCTAAGGAAGTTTGTGTTGGTCTTCTTTGATGACATATTGATATATAACAGGACATGGGAGGAACATCTCCAGCACATAGAGGCAGTGTTGCGTATTTTGGAGGAGCAGCAGTTTTATGCTAAGCTCTCCAAGTGCGAGTTTGGGTTGACGAAGATGCTATACTTGGGACACATCATAGGGGTGGACGGAGTGAGGGTCCACGAGGAGAAGATCAGGGCCATCAGGGATTGGCCAGAGTCGAGAAACGTGACGGAACTTCGAGGGTTTATGGGTATCTGCACCTACTACAGAAAGTTCGTCAAGAGTTTCTCTCAGCTTGCTGCACCCCTTACAGATCTGACGAAGAAGGGGGCATTCAGTTGGACAGACACAGCGCAGCGAGCCTTTGACAGGCTCAAGGAGGTGATGAGCAGCTGTCTAGTGCTAGCATTGCCAGACTTCACACAGCCATTCGTTCTGGAGTGTGATGCATCAGGAGAGGGGATCGGCGCAGTATTGATGCCAAGAGGCCACCCTATAGCTTTTGAGAGCCGAAAGCTCCTTCCATATGAGCGGTTGTATGCCATATACGACAAGGAGATGCTGGCCATCATGCATGCATTGGCCAAATTCCGACCGTACCTGGTAGGTAACAGGTTCAGGGTGAGGATTGACCACAACAGCGTCAGGTTTTTCTTAGAGCAGAAACAGCTACAGGAGAGGCAGTAAAAGTGGGTCAGCAAGATTCAAGCCTGCGACTTTGACATCGAGTATGTCAAAGGGAAGAACAATGTGGTGGCTGATGCCCTTTCACGCAGACCAGCCACGTTGTCTCTGATGAGTTTGGATGCAGATTGGAGGGCTCGACTATTGGTGGAGTACTCCAAGGACAGGTTTGCTTGGGAGGTTTTGGATGGACAGGTGACAGATGACAGATATAAGGTGATGGATGAGATCATCTACTACAGGGACAGGATCTTCTTGACTGAGGGATCTCAGCTCAAGAAGAAGATATTGCAAGCTTCTCATGATTCACCATTGTCCGACCATCAGGGGTTTACCAAAACCTCTAGGGCCATCAGGGAGAGGTTCTCGTGGAAGGGCCTCAAGGAGGACGTACTCCAGCATGTCAGGGAGTGCGAGGTTTGCCAGCGCAACAAGGGGGAGATGAACCATCTGACAGGTTTGTTGCAGCCTCTTCCCATTCCATAGGGGAAATGGGAGAGTATCTCGATGGATTTCATCACAGGGTTGCTCATGGCGCAGGGCAAGGACTGTATATTCGTCGTTGTTGATCGGCTGACGAAATATGCATATTTTTTTTCCATATCCGCACATTATACAGCAGCACAGGTGGCGGAGCTGTTCTTCAGGGACATTTTCAGGTTACATGGTCTTCCCAAGACCATTGTCAGTGACAGGGACAACCGCTTCATGGGCGGGTTTTGGCAGGAGCTTTTCCGGTTGGTGGGGACAGAGTTGACACCGAGCACTAGCTACCACCCACAGATAGATGGACAGACAGAGATAGTGAACAAGTGGCTGGAGGGCTACTTGCGTAACTATGTCAGTGGGCAGTAGAGAGCATGGCTGAAGTGGCTGCACCTAGGAGTACTGCTACAACAACACACATCACATGTCCATCGGTATGTCCCCATTTTATGCATTATATGGTTATCATGCTTTATCTTTTGTTGATGTGATGTTTGGTGCCAGCAAGGCTCCGAGAGCCAAGGATTGGATCCAAGAGAGTCAGGACATCCTCCGAGCTCTCAAGGATAAAATGGCTACAGCGCAGAACCAGCAGAAGCTGTATGCCGACAAGGGTCGGGTGGAGAGACAGTGTGAGGTAGGGGACTTGGTCTACCTACGTTTGCAGCCATACCGACAGTCGACTCTGAAGCAGAAGGGAGCTGAGAAGCTCAAGCCCGACTTTTATGGGCCTTATAGGGTGATACGCAGAGTTGGGCAAGTTGCTTATGAGTTGGAGCTGCCCCATGGCAGCAAGATTCATAACATTTTTCACATATCGTGCCTGAAGAAGGCACTGGGACAGCAGGTGACAGTGACAAGGGAGCTTCCGCCTATGGATGATGAGGGGCACTTGGTGCTACAGCCAGAGGCCATTATTGATACCAGGGAGAGAGTTGCGGAGCAGAACAGTCCGGGAAATCTTAGTGATGTGGAAGAATTTGCCGGATGAGGATGCCACTTAGGAGAGCGAGAAGATCTTGCAGCATCCATCACTACAGTTGCTTGGGGTCAAGCAACATTTTGCCGGGGGAGACTGTAATATTCTCAATTAGCGATAGCTAATTGGAAATATTAACTTTGACCAATTTTGCCTTATTATAGTCGGAGCATGAATAAAGTGAGTAAAATATTAATTAACTCACTTAGGATAAAGCACTTTCCTAAAGTCCACATCGAAAATGAGGAAGTGGGGCCTAGTGGCCAAGTGGACAGCGCAGGGAAAGGGGGATGCAGACCACGTGGGCAGCGTGGGGCCTACCTCACGCAAATGAGAGGGACAGCGTGGGCCAAGGAGCACGTAGGAGATGGTGAGGCCTAGGGAGAGAGAGGCCCATCGTTATAAAAGGGAGGAGCCTCCTCATTTGGTCATTCATGTTTATGCATATTGCGCTTGTCATTTCGACTTGGAGCACGCTGGTTGTTTAGCTTGTCTGCAGTACTGTTCAATACATCGGGTGTCTCTATTCGGAGATCCCACCCTCAGCCCCGGGATACTTCGAGTGCTTGCTCGGGTGAGGTATTTCCATTAGCATTTTGCAGGAGGATCGGTGGTTGCATCCGAGGAGGAGCAGAGCATCTAGGGACTGCGCAGTCTTGAGAGGGAGGACGCAGTCCATCTTGGGGGAGCTCCGGATTGGTACCATTTTGGAGGATTTAGGCTAGAGGATTGAGCAAGGGGCCAGCCCTTGCCTATTGGGGACATTTGACAGAGAGGGACGCCGTATTTTGGAGGATAGCATTCAGCACCAGCGTGGCCCTTAGGAGGATAGCGTAGATCCTCAAGGGAGGCATTTTCGGGGGTCGACCATTTCAGAAACACTCTCTGGGCTTTTCTGGGTATTGTGAGTAGAGGTCGATTCCAGTAGAGGTCGATTCCAGCGTATCAGATTTTTCCGAGTAGGGGAGCAGCCCCAAATACTCATTTTGTTCCAGCAGTAGCAGCAACACGACAGTATTTCAGCAGCTTGGAGTTACAACAGAGAGCAGCCATTTCCATTGATATTCTGAGAGTATTCCTACACTTGCCTGGTGCAAGTCGAGGTGCCATCATTCTGATCACCTCTTGTACTTATTTCCATTTCTCAGTACAATAAAATGGCTTAGCATTCTCTCTATTTCATGTGTGTCTGCTTCATGATCTGTTTCTAGCATTTTATATCTTGTTGCATGCTTTGTATTACTGTCTATTTCCCCTTCGGGATATTACAATTTCCCTAAGTTTAGACTTAGGGTCTCCATTAAAATAATTAATTATTTTAATAAAACAATGATCCGAGTGGAATTTTCACAAATGATTTCTGGGTTCTTTGGAATACATGTGTCTAAGCCTCTCCACAAAGTTTGAGACTTAGAGAACTTTCGATGCTACCAAAAATCAACGGCCTTGACGTTGTAAAACAGAGTTGGCAAGGGCAGAGTTGGGAAGGATGCCATTCATGGGCCCGTTACCGATCTCTTTGTCCATATGCCACTGCTTCCTCCCATGACCAAATACTGACAGATGTTGAGATAGTATAGAAGCTGTGTGCAACACCAGCAGTCTCGACTCTCAGTGCCTTGCTTGTGTCAGAATTGTCTCCAGCAACATCCAAGGGCTCAACAGATCTAAACCAGAGCTGGTAGGGGCAGAGTTCGGAGGAACCCCATTCATGGGCCCGTTGTCGATCGCCATGGTTATGTTTGACCCGAATTGGGCCAACATCACAACAACAACGCAATTCAGCAGCGCGTTCCAGTGCTTCCAGCAAATCTAACTGATATCCAAATTCATAATTTGAATTTGCGAGAGACCACCTGTGTGTCAATGCATCGCAACTGAAGAAATCCACAGAGGGAGGACTCGCATTCGACCTTAGCCAATTTTATCTCATCGACGTTTTGGTTTTGATGTCAGCTTCGTTCGAGTCACTGCAACAAACCTGGTATCGCTCACGGAGGAAGTAGCTCTATTGAACCAGTCTCATAAGTGCCAGTATCACCATTGTATTCGATCTCGCACCCAACGGGCACTCCTCCGCACAGTCGGTTGGTCTCCCTCGGAAGACCCAATGCTTCAGCAAAGCCAAAGGCATCACACCACTCAGTCTCACTGTTAACACTGTGCTCCCAGGGGCATCCGAGTTTAGACCTTGGTTTGTGTGAGAGAATCTCGCAGGGCCGAATGGAATGAAAACTGAGAGCTTCTGCAACTTATTCCTCTTGCGCTCTCATAGTAGAAGAAAATGGCTCTTGTTTAAAATATTGCCATAACCACAAGCACCAACACCATACATGAAAGACTACGAGGGTATCGAAGGATTACTTGCATAGCCTGTGGTGTGGCAAGGCTATGAGTTTAGTTAACTGCATAGTCTGACTTTGATTCTCCCTAGATATCCTCTATTTCTTGTAGCAGTATTCGACCATAAATGGTGTTTTGGTTAAAACCCTTCTTGGGCACAAGTGTGCAGAAAAACTGTGATAAAAACCAGTCCTAAGTTCCAACTAGTTTTTGTTTTGGTCAACAAGTATATACTTTGCTGCAATCTCCTTTGCCCAACAGGCAGTTGGTCCTGCACTCACTCCTTGAACCTCCGAGCGCTCCTCATCGGACCGGTGGTATCCACCCGCCATTTTAAGGGCATCCTGCACATGCAAGGGAAAGTCGAGTAGTAGTTCTGTGGAAAGGAGAACCCTCGACAAAGCACATTGGGCAGTTGATCAACAAGAAATATGGCGTGTGGGCAACTAGTTTCATAGTTGTTAATATCCAAAAATATTTCAATTGTTGCGCATCATATCTAGGAAAGAAAAAAAAAAAGTTTACATTTATTTCATCCAATTGCAGTGTCACCGTACTGTGAGTGGGTGTTTCTTTTCCCTCGTTGGTTCATAGTTGTGACCAATTTTTTTAAAAGTGAAAATTTGACAATGGAAAAAATGACCAGAATTACTGAGGTAATAGACTTCCTAAAAACTCTGATAAACTCCACTGATCATGATATAGTGAAAATCAACAAATCCTCTCTCTCAAACATTCAAACATGTCTGCAAAATACATGTGAAAAGATAGTTTTTTTGGAGATTGAATCACAACTACAGCAAGATGAGCTACAACAAAAAGGACATCATACTGAATTTGTTTTTGTTCAGAACAATCCTATGTTTGAGTCTAAAGTTAACTCCCGTCAACTGTCAGAAAGTGAGCAAATCAGTAAAGTTGAGGTTGAAGAAGAATTGCATGCAGATGTAGAAATTCGGCTTGCACTTCCCAAGCCCATTATCAGACCTTGGGAAGAGCTTGTCAACAACAAGTATAGAATAGGTCTTGGATATGACAAGGATGTGTCCTTTCATATTCCAGACTATTCCAAGCCCATCCAGTTTCAGAGTGTTGGATTTCTTTATCACAGTTCACCTTCAACAATTCCAGATTCTGCTCCTCTTCCACAACAACCACAACAGATTGTTAAATGCCAACATTGTGACCAAGTTGGCCATATGAAAGATCATTGTTTTGATCTTCATCCATGTAAGCATTGTCATAAAACTACTCATTCTTCACACAAATGCTTCAAAAACAAAACTCCTGCAAGAACAAAGATTCATCTTAGATGGATCGCTTCTTGGCAATGGGCATCAATAGCCAAGAAGATGTTTCAATCATATGTCAGAATCTCTTCTAGAATATTAAAAGACCTAGCAGTTGAGTTTTCACCATCATCTCACCTTGTATCCGACAGGGGGGAAATGATGGTCATCTACAAGCTTAAAAGCCACATCAAGCGAGCCCGAGCCACAACTTGCCATACCAGATTCAGAGTTGTAGCTAGAGACAGATATGTCCATGATCATGCCATTGGTTGGTGGTCAGCCTTAAACCATCTATGCAAGGTTGAGCTTCTCCCTCTTCAAAGAATTGGGGACACCTCTAGCAAAAGACATCAACTTCCTGCCAATTTTGGAGGATTTCCAGGAATTGCATTACGCATTCCAGAGTTGGTGGTCATCCTTAAACCTCCACAGGTTGAGGCCTCCCTTTTTAGGTTGAGGTTCTCCCTTTTTTATGCGGGTTGCTGACCTCCCTTTTCCAGGTTGAAGGTCTTCCTCTTCAAAGCATTAGGAGCACTTCCTCTAGCAGAAGACCTCAGCTTCTTGCCAGATTTGGAAGAGTTCCGGGAACTGCATTAAGCGTTCCAGTGTTGGTGGTCATCCTTAAACCACCTCCTTATGTCAACATTTTAGAGAGCACATTCAGCCTAGTGCTGCCATGCATATTTTGCACATTTGTATTAGAGCTCTCTTCTTGCACTCATACATATCCCTTCAGATTAAGGGGGGGAGTATTGGACACCTAATCCTCCTAGGGTTAGTGTGGAAGACGAACGGTCTGTTGACCACTGGAGTGGCACCTAATGATAATGAGATGACTCCATGCCCAAGGATGAACCAGAGGACATTTGTACAATCAAATATCATCAGATATCATCAGTTCAACAGAGTTTTTAAACTCTACTTCTTCTTCTTATCATTTTCTTCTTCAGTCCTCAGATTCTGCAGCCCTACGGGGATATTGTATAAATGTCACTAGCATGATGAATAAAGCCATGTAACATGCCTAAGATGTTGAGACTCGATCAACAAGCGAGTACAACTTGGAGTGTTTTTTTTACTTGGTTAATTATTCCTTCTTTTTAGCGGTGAATAATTTTCTAGGTTTTTTCACTCATTGCATTACCTCAAAGCCAGGGTGACGGCTTTAAGGTTGAGCCCCTAATGCATCTTAGTGTCTAGAGTCAATGTATATTACCATGGTAGGTCATCTTTGAAATTTCCCACAGCAAGGGAAATCAACAGATGGCATACGTTTATGAGAAATCTATGGTAAAGTATAGTACACCATCACACTTGTACACAGGTCCTTCACCGCAGCTCCACGCAAATCAGTCAACACACAGAACTAGATGGCAGCGTCCACGTAATCTTCTTCAGCTTGTACGCAGCACTGTTGATAGCCCACACGTGGATCATGTACAAAAATTGTTAGCAGCCTATTATACTCATTTTTCAGAGGTGTCAATAGAGGTTTGAGAGCAGTGTTACGTGGAGTTTGTGGGCAGCTTTACACATTAGTCAACAGAGGCCCGCAAGAGATAACACGCAATTAAAGCAACTAGTTTGAGACTTCACACAATGCACTCCAGTCAACACTTCAGCAACAGTTTTACGTGGGAGTTTAGCAACAGTTATATGATTGTTTGTGTCACTATTCAACAAAAAAATGAGGGATATGTTTCCCTTCTTTCCCACATTGCTGCACATTTGTGCCACTTAAACAAATACACTGCCATCCATAAGATTTATACGCAGAGTAGAAATAAAGCTCCATGCAGTAGTTAAGGATCAGTTTTATGGAATTTTTTGTGAGATAATAAATATGCACAAGCAGAGAAGTATGTACACTGCCCATTTGGGATGCCACCTACAACAGTTTGGAAACACATGGGGCAGTCATCTTTGCCACATGTAATTTGACCTCTTCACTGGGATTGACAGTTATGTGCCACTTATCTTATGGATTGGTCATTGGGATTGGCTTCCATTTTCTTATTTAAATGAGCCTTGGCTTTCATTATTGTATCCTTTGCAACAAGCTAGTGTGCTTGGGGAAGCTCTACTTCTATGTACTTGTGTTCTTCATATGAATAAAAAGAATTTGGGGTTCATTCACGATTGTTATTCCATTGGAACATTGCTTGGATCATTGATGGTATATCTCTACTTGTGCCTTTGATTTATATTTCATTTTGCTCATATGCTTTTGTTTAATTGTAGATGTATAGCTATCTTACATTTGCAATTGGTTATTTGATATGCTCTAGTTTATAAAACTTTGTCTATTTTCATACAAATTATAGAGTTCTCTTGCCAATGTTTATTGATTTAATCCATATGAGTTAATGTTTGTTAGAAGTTTTGTAGAGGATCATTGTTGAATCAACTAGCAAGTGTGAGGGGAAGTCTTCAATAGACCAACCCACTCTTGACATTGTTTTCAAGGAGCTCTCATTGTTATTTGAATTTCATAGAACTAATATTTTTGAAATTAATTGTTCTTGCAGGGTTCTCCTTCACATAGTCTATGCATGAATCAAAATATTAAAAAAATTCATTTACATCTTTTAATTGTGCTTTCATTTCATTATATAGCTATTCAAGAGCTTCTCATAAGCTAGACAAGCGACGGGGATCTTTTCCCATCACTTGATTTAGCCTTTGTATATTATTTTGTAGCATATTCACATACTTACATGCTCTCTTTTCACACTAACTTTGGTTTTATTTTTGCAGCCCTAACATTCTTGTTTGTAGGTTCTCTCTAGCTTCAAGTTGCATTCCAAGGAAGCTGTGGGCATTAGGAGAGATTGTGGAAGAAGGTTAGGTCATACACCACTTTGGAGCTTGTATTCTCCAATTGTAGAACTCATTCATCTCTTTTGAGGCTCCCATACTTGAAGGGATTTCCTTCTTGTTTCAATATTTCACATTGTATTCTTTCATCGATTCTTTGGGAAGCCCTCCAAGAGGCTCTAACCTCATTGTAACACCATAATAATAAAAATTTCTGTTTTTGTTGTGGGAGCGTGGGTTTTACCCATTGGCATCCCTATCTCTCCATTTCAAAGGAGAGAATTTGTAGATGGATTGACTTATTGGTTTTGAAATTTCCATTTTCTTTCACATCACATATGCATGCTCTAATTAGGAAGTAACACAAATCACATTTCTTCTTCCTAAAGTTTGTTTCACAAATTTCAAACCACATTTCCATTTTAAGGATATTGAAGCATAGTGTATTTGACAAAGTTTGTCTTTCCAAGCAATCACTTATTTTCATGTCCAGCTAATTTCCTCAAGTTTAAAGTTCCTTTTGCAAAGCTATTGTGAGCACAAATCTCAATTTTATTTTTAGCATTGCAATTTACTTTACATGCAAATTAATTGCTCATAAGCATCAAGCTTTTAATTGATTCATCATTGGCAACTCACAATTTTAATTGTTCTTGAAGCTTATGCATCTTATGTTTACTTGAGCAAATATAGAAAGTGATCTTGTGGAACAATCTTACTAAGAGCATTTCCATTTTTTTAGCACTTGCAAACTTACTTGCATATCATAGTAGGCATTCTAGCTTAGTTGCATATTTAAAATTTACCTCTAAGCATAAGCTTGGTTGATAGAAATTACAGGGAAAAAGGCTTTCTTGGAAAGTTCTTTCGTTTGGTATAAAGGTAAAAGCGTGTGACCCTGCAGTTATGAAGGTGGCTTGTCCCCTTGTAGGAAGGAAGGCACACGCTAACTCATAAGACTCAAAGGACATGTATCGTTAATGACACCCCCGTGTCCTCGCCCCCTTTCTTACAGTCACCCCATTTTTTACCCCTTGGTAAGAGCACAAGAGGAGGACTTCTCACCTAGATTAGACATTTTAGATTAAAATTAACCACGAATAATTGCATCTCATGGTTTTACTTGCAAATTGCTTATTCCTCTTGTCATTGCTGAAATTGAATACTTTGTTGTGGCAAATATTTCTTTTATCTACATTTTGCAAGTAGAACACTAATTGTTTCCTTTTGAGCAAGATAGCGTCTCATGCTTTGATTCAGAAATCTATTTATCTTGAAAGCATTTTACTTCATTTAAGCAAATACATTTTCATTTCAAAGAGCAATACTCTGAAGGCACTAGTTTCTCATATGTTTCATGCATATCTTATGTATTGATGGTTATTGTTCATATCACGTTTTTGCTTATAAATATGAAGAAGTAATCTATTTAACTCTAACAACTCTCTTAGAAAACTCACATCTTTATCTTAGTTTTTCTTTAGGGACCACTTCCCATAGCTAACCTAGGAGATAGCTTAAACGGAGAGAGTCGAGAATAGGTGACAGTCCCTTCTCTTAGTTCCTTGCCACCAACCACACCTGGTGGGGTTGAAGGCTTTTTCCCTCTAACTAGTAGGTAGGTGTAGGCGGCAAGCGATAACGCGGTCAAAGGGAGTCCAAGAGACCTTCGAATATGGAATCCAAGGGTCACTTCAATGTACTATAAATATGTATCAATGTGAATAATAGAAGTAATCTCATGCTTATCTTGCATATTGTGTTCATATCCATGTGCGTTTGACAAAGCCTAAGTCTAAACTTAGGGAATTAAAATAATTAAAGTATATTAATAGAACTGGGTGTGAATCTTCTAGAAAAAGACGAAGATCAAGTCAAGTTAATCTTAGCCCTTGATTATGTTTTAATTTGGGCCGTTGATTTCTCAACGAGAAGGTTATAAGAGAAGGCTTGATGGGCATTTGGAAAAGATATCAGGAGAGAGTCTAGAGATCGATTTCTCAAATGAGCAGTCGGAGAGATCATTGAGTTGATTCTACGTAGTGAGGGGCAGAGATAATTCCGGTTGGAGATTTCTCCTGAGTCGGTAATATATCGCAAAGAAGGAAGAGAAGAGGATGCAAAAGAGGCAGCGTAGAGGCTACGTTGGGTAGCACAGAACCACACAGAGGTAGTGTGTAGCAGCGGAATTCGTAGATTTGAATACTGTAGCAGCAGACTTGTATGCTTGTAGACTTGATAGCAGAAATAGTTTTAATTATAAAAATACACGGGGTATTTATAATAATAATATTTTATTGATAAGATATGACATGATTGAAAGTTTACAATGAGATCCTGCTTTTATACCTATGCAGGTACCTTTTCACGAATGGGCATGTCTTTTAGACATGCCTTTTCATTAACCTAACGACTATTTAACATAATCCTAACTGATTAGTTAGTAATTACATTTATTTCTATTTATTCTATTAATGACTATATTTAACACTTAAGTTATGAATTAGGTTCATAACATTGCCTCCTTCTTCGAAAAGATTTGTCCTCAAAGCTTAACTTTCGACAACTTTCCTTTACTTGAAATTATCTGCTAAGCATGTCTTTAATCATTGGTACCTTCTTTTTCTTTTCTTTTTTTTAACTCATCCTTATAATTCCTTATTTATTTTTTATTTATTTTTATTTTTATTTTTTTTAAACTTGGATTATTTGTGAAGCATATATATCTTCCTTGTAGAATCTCTTTATACATCCTCTTTGAACTCCATCCTTTTTCTTCTTTTTCTTTTTCTTTTTTTTTAAATTAATTTAATTAATTAAATAGTAATTTTAATTAATTAAATTAATAAAAAAAAATTATTTTTTATTTTTTTTATTGAATTTGATTAATAAAAACCAACATTAGATTTTTCCAGACATCTTTTACGTTGTGGATTAACCGAATGTTAAAGATACCAGTTATCAATATATATCTTGTTAATGGAATGTATACCAGCGGCGAATTATCTAGAATACTTGAACGCCACGAAACGTTTACTATCGTAGAAAAGTTTTCACATTTTTTGGTCGTCCATATAAATATTTTGTCGAGTAAGCCCCAGCTTCAACGAGCTTCGAACTGAACAGGTTTTCCAGTGCGTCTCTTGTATAACATTCGATATCCACATTGTCTACATTGGATTACATCAACGCGTTTAAGTTCGAATTCATATCCACATTCTCCGCAGATATATACAACTTGTACGTAAGCGGAAGAATCCATCTGTATTCAAGCTCTGAATCGTGCACAATTGTGAAGGGCTGCGCTCTGGTTAGTAGTTTTTGCACGACGCAGCCAGAGGTGACCGACTCGACAGACGGTTGCAATAAATGATGCGGCAGCTTGTTTATACCAGCACGACGAATGGAAGTTTCATGCAGGTTATGCAAACGACAAGTACAAATGGTTACTACTTCGACGACACCATCACTGTAATTTTGCACATTTGTGCAACGATTTCTGTTCCAGGGAGCTGCGAGAAGCGCAGTTACGTTGTAGAGGTCTTCATTCGTTAGATCACTAGCATTGTGACGCTGATTTAACAGATGTAGAGCATGATTATAACTAAGTTTATGGAAAGTCCCGGGGCAGCATCCAAGAAGAAATGGCCAAACTTCCGCTCTTATTTTTGAGTCGATGCCCAATTTATGTGCATATACTTCGGAAGTAACACAAATCGACTCAGCCACGAATTTAATTTGACTGAGCCGAGGTGAATCGACGTTAGGCCACAGGGGTTGACCTTTCGACCGGACACACCGTTTGATGAACAATTGGCCTCTTCGTGAATTGAGCAACTGTTGTATTTTATTGAATGTTGCACAAGGGCAATCGGAAAGCGCGGTCGAGGGCAGCGGAACAACGGAACAACTTTTGCAACAGTCGAGAGCAATCTTTATTCCTGGCACGTATGAAAACACCGTATATCGCATGAGAATATTTGTTCCGACCGTCATCTTCACTGATTGGGACTTGTTTGTAGACTGGCCGTGCTTCAATTCGAAATGGTCAACTTGCAATGCAGAACTTACATGAGTATCGTTGGCTAAAACCTGTTTTTCAGCGCGGAATTCACGGCAACTTTCATCAAAATATTCATCGTCAGTTTCTTCATTGGACGTCTCATCAGCTGTTGTGTTAATGCTCCAATCAATATCATTTGAGGAAACTTCCACCTCGAATGTTTTTTCCTGTTCTTTAGCCAGGAGAACTGCAGTAGCTGCAACCTCAGAACTTGAAAAAACATCAAGAACAGGAGGGTTGTCACGAAGATCTCTTAAACTTGGAAGCACATTTCCGGCAACTTTCCCTTTTTCTGTATGTGCATGATCAACAAACGTTTGGTAGAATCCCAACGCTTTTTGAACAGAATCACCAAATAAAATCTCCACAATCTCAGCAAATGTTGATGGGAGTGTTTTAGCCATTTCCAGAAGTCCTAACCCGACATTCTCGCCCTGCAATCCCAGCTCTTGGCAAGCCTCTGGGTATTTCATTGCTGAAGCATTTGCACTCCTTTTAAGCTCAGCCTCTTTCCGGTCCAAGTCTGCCATCTGTTGCTGAATTTTAAGAACCTGCTTTTTTTCATAAGGAATTTCATAATTGACATTTTGAACTATGATTTGTGCAGCTTCACCAAGGTATAGATAATCTTTTTCAAAAGCTCGGACAATAGCTTCCCATTCTCCTGCAGCTCCTGAAATCCGACCAAATATGTTACGAATTTCAGGGGTTGATTCTGATAAGATAAGACATATACGCTTTGCCTCCATGTATCCTGTGTTTTCTGGATCCAATGTTTGGAACCAAGGATCCAAATCTTTAGGCAAGGATTTCAAGGCAGATGCAATACGTGCCCTCAACAAGCTGAGTCTCTTCGGTCCGTCAGATTCTTCGTCTGAGGTTTCCTCTGAGCTTGTGGATTTAGGTCTTTCAACGTTATTGATTCCATCAATTCCTGACCACTCTCTGGACCCAGAAATTCTTAAAACATTTTTGTTGGAACGACCCTCTGCATCATTGAATGAAACCCCCTGTACAAAGGAATCATATACAGATTCTGCATTCAACCTGCCATTAAATTCCATGGCCTGCTCTACATTTCTTATCGTATTTTCCAGATTATCAGAAGCAGTAGCATCTTCCTCAAAACAGCCCGGTGCTTCTTTAGCATCCTGAGAAAGATCATTGCTATCTTGTAGAGTTTTTTTCACATTTTCGTTTTCTTGTTTCTCACAATAGTCCTCATCCTCATCATTTTTATTTGGATCATCATCATAAATATTTTTTTCAATATTTTTGTCTTTTATTAGAACCGTGGCAATTTCATTTCTTGTATAAATAACACATTTATGTCCTACGAAATATTTGTCTCTACATTTCCAACATTTCCCTTCTTCTTTACTTTTATTACGCATTGGTGGAGGGATATATTTAGTTGACTTGTCCATGGATTTTTTTCTTGATTTCCCTTTAGAAAAACTAACTGCTTTATTATTATTACTGCATTTTTCATCTTTTTTATTATGGTCTACTGCAGGATATTTTGCAAGTAACTTCTCAATCTTTTCTATCATTTTTCCAATTATTTCAATTCTTTTGGGATCTTGACGTAATGGCACATTATATGGTAAATAATGTGCTCGAGCTTGTAAACTACGTTCGTAGGCTTGTAGAACGACGTTGTGTGCCATTCCTTCAACCTGTCCTCAATATGGCTCCGATACCACTGTAACAACGAAATTCGTAGATTTGAATACTGTCGCAGTAAGACTTGTACGCTTGTTGACTTGATAGCAGAAATAGCTTTAATTATAAAAATACACAAGGGGTATTTATAATAATAATATTTTATTGATAAGATATGACATGATTGAAAGTTTACAATGAGGTCCTGCTTTTATACCTATGCAGGTACCTTTTCACGAATGGGCAGGTCTTTTAGACATGCCTTTTCATTAACCTAACGACTATTTAACATAATCCTAACTGATTAGTTAGTAATTACATTTATTTCTATTTATTCTATTAATGACTATATTTAACACTTAAGTTATGAATTAGGTTCATAACATAGTGCTGAGCCTCTGAAGAGATCCGCTATTTTGCTGAGGATCAGTCTGATCCAGTGCCGGAGAGTCGGGGTGTGTGACTGGAGGGGCAGAAGATCAACATCTAGCCAGCAGAAAGACCAGTCGAAGGGAGTGACATAGTCCCCAGCCAAAGTGACGCAGATCTGCACAAAGACTGCGCAGAGGTAGCATGGGGCTTATCAGTTCAGGGTTGGGTCAGTGTCAAATCTCCAGTGTTAGTGTGAGGTCATTTTCTCAATAACTCTCTTTCAGTTATTTTCTCTGTATGGATGGACAGTAAGGCATCCTAGATTGTATTCATAACTAATGCTTAATAATACAAACTCTCAGCTGCTGCACAAATTTTCCCGCATTGGGTTTTTTCGGGGACATTTGTCCAAAAATCACAGTGTCATGTGTTTTTTATTTCCTTCTTGCTCAGTGCTTGTTTCAGCATTTAATTTATGTAGTGAAGGTTGCAGTGTGATGTATTCAGTGTTTGCCGTCGAACAACTTCAAATAAATTAAGTAATGAATAATAATTAGGTGAAAATTTTCTAGTTGCTGCAATAGGATTCCGGATTTAGGAATTTTCACATTTCCTATTAGGAACATTACAGTTTCAATCCACCCTATTGCACAGGTTTTGTCAAAGTTCTAAGGAAGCAGATGTACGAAATTTTTTTCAAAGGAACAAAATCATCAGTCACCAGCTATTATGTCTTTGAAAACCCATTCTACAAATTTGTAATGTAAATGATGCTATTAAGACAGTGTATGTATGTAACAACCTAGGAAACCCTATTATTTTAGCAAAAAATTTATCCTAGGAGGTTTTTCGTCTCACTGACTCATCTGTGTTTCTAAACATGGATGGTCGGCATAGTGTTTCCCTCCAACCCCACCCCAAAGCTAGGGTGGAATTTGTCATCAAAGTCTTAGGTGAGTCCTAGTGTTTTAGTCAAGTCCTATGTAAAAATAATTTGGGAATAATTTAAGCTGATTATCTAAATTATTTTATTACAAATCACTTGGTCTACTAGATCATATTGTATCGCATAATTGGATGTGTAATTTGAGGGGCTATACCGAATGGGTGTTCCCCCTTTGAGGATTGAAATGTAGTTATCTTATGTAAAAAATATTTTAGTGATGGTCGCTCATATTGAGAAACCATGGCTGAAATATTAAAGGGTGGAAAAAATATTTAATCCCCTTAAGTGTCAATTAATCAAATTTTCTAGCAAAAAATAAATTAATCCTAAGCAAAAAAAATAATTAAATAGAGTCCAAGTTAGAGTCCTAGAGAAATTAAATTCTCCAAGTAAAAAAATTCGTGGGTATCAAAGAAAAATAATTTTTGGAGGTCCCCCACCAAGGGAATATTGGAAATTTCAAGAAAAATTGGATCCTTGGGCCTTGGTGGTTAAGTCAAATTCAATTTTTTGAGGAGATTAGTTCAAAATAATTATTTTTGAGGTAATAAAAAAGAGTTCAATGAGAAATTCGAAAATTCATCAAAAATAAATATTTTCGACGGGATAGATTAAAAGATCATCAAGAAATTATCGACAACCGAGATTATTTTGACGAGGATCAAGCCAACTGGCCATTATTTTTCCACTTGGAGGATTTATCTATAACTTAGGAGTCATTTGTGTCTCAAGCCATCTAGTTTTGGCTTATGCAACTCTAAAAAGATGATGTAAATTACTGTCTTGTTGGGAACATTGGAATAATCATAATAAAAACTTTAGGGTGCAATTCATGGTGTCTCTGCTTTGATGATTTCTGGTATGTGTTGGGTACAGGCATTCCTAGTTTGTGCGTTATAAATATTTTAATCGTTATTTCATTGTAGGTGACAAGAGTGTTCTATGTGTAAGTTGTGTGCTTATCTTAGGTGATCCAATTCACTAGGTGTTCTAATAATTTATTCTTCAAAAATATATAGTGTTTGCAGGTTCCCCAACCCTAGGACTCCAAGTTCACGAACTTTGGACAGAGGCTGACTATGTTTGGACTCTAATTATTTTTATGGTGTTCTAACTTTGCTAAGGCTGTAGTTTTTCATTTATCTTTCGAAATACATTTAGTCACTACTAAAGATTTATATTTTTTCAAAATTCCTTCAAGCATTTTTCACATGTACACTTTGTAAATATATTTGTAAAATAGATTTTTTGTAAATAATTTATGTTCTAACATTTGTTTTGCAACTGGGGTTTTCAATTATTTTGAAATTTTTGCATATATTGGGGTTTTGGGTATTTTTATTTTCATTTGTGCAGGTGAGATCAAGTGAGAAGAGTTGGATTAGAGCTAGATCTAGGTCCTTAAGGGTAAGATCTAGTCTCCACAATTTTCGCAGGGCCAACTACTCAAGAAAATTTGCAGTAAATTGCATATTTGAAGCAAATTAATTATTTGAGCAAGGGTTTCATCATTTTTTCAGCCCCTCCTGGCCTAGCGTGCCCCTCCAAGGCCAACGTCAACCTCTCTTGGCACAGCGTCATCCTTTTTAGGGCCTGCATCACCCTTCAAAGCCTCCTAGAGGCTTGACGTCAACGCCAGAGGGCCTCGACCCTCCTCCCTCCTCCAACGTCAAGGTTTTTGGGCCTTTTTAGTGCTGGCTGTGAGCCTTTTAGGCCTCGGCCCCCCTCCTAGACTCTAGACAACAACCTTTAAGGCTTGTTGTTGACTTCCTAAGCCCTCTCCTAGACTCAGCCTCCCTCCTCTCTCCTCTGCGGCCCTCATCTTTCACTTTTCGGCTGCTTTCTGCCCCTGCGTCATCTCCTTTAGCCCACTCCCCTAGCCGCTGACCCTTCCAGCCCTCCCTCTCACCAACGTTGGCCCTATTTGGCCTAGCATTGGCTGTGAAATTGTTGAATCTAAACCA
This sequence comes from Pinus albicaulis, assembly GCA_034641835.2. NCBI lineage: Eukaryota > Viridiplantae > Streptophyta > Pinopsida > Pinales > Pinaceae > Pinus > Pinus albicaulis. The sequence continues at coordinate 54,431,045 of CM076569.1, read as the reverse complement.
CAAAAATCCTAAACAGAAATATGGTTTACTTCTCCTACTTGTGTATTTAACTCATAGTTATCAAAACCGGCCGGTTTGAACCGGTAACCAGTCAAACCGGCCAGTCAGCTCAGCCTCCGGTCAGAACCGCTCATGCAACCGGGTTTAGAGGAGGGTCTCACCTGATTTGGCTGGTTAACTAGACCTAACCAGCTGGTTAGGTAAGGAACCGGCCATTTAATGCATAAACCGATCGGTTCCGTACCTAACCGGTCGGTTAGGTGTCCCTTTTAGGGCTTGAGCAAAGGCTAAAAGTAAACAGTTGTAATCTATGTTTTCTGATTTTTAATAACTATGGTTGTTCTTAGATAATGTGAAGTGCCAAGACTCAGTTGCTATGCCCACACATGTATCTACAGAACTCAATATAGGAGGCCTTTCTCAGCTTGAAAGGTCTGAGGTGCACAACAGTCTATCTTGTTTGCTGACCATGGGAAATTCATCACAGAGTGAGAATAAAATCAGTAGGTGTGCCACTAGCTCTACGTCTAAGAGCACATCTTTTCTGTTGTTTGGAAAGCCTATACATACAGACCAATCTCCAAGATCTCAACAGCAGCAGCAGTCTGGAGTTAGCTCTGCAGATGGGCTTGGTTTTCAGTCCTTCAATGACACTGGTTCACCTGGGCTTACAAATAACAGCTCAACTAATGTCAATCAAGAAGTTGAGGATAAGGTTCAGAAACTAACAAAGGCAGGTGGATCGAAAATCTCTGACAATTCTAGCCTTACACACCAACATGGGAATAGCTTGGAAGCTTTTGGAAACAATGGCATCAAAGGTCTTCAGAGGTTTAAATATGAAACTGGTATACTCAGTTTGAAAAAAGATACACATGAAAAAACATCTGAGGATGCAGTTCTCCCCTGCAAAGTCTTTAGTGAGTCTGAATAAGTAGGGCGAACCCTTGATCTAACAATGTTTAGCAGTTATGAACAACTCTATGACAGGTTACAAAAAATGTTTGGTATTGAAAATTTGGAGCTGTCAAACCGTGTTCTCTACAAGGATATTGGCAACATGATGAGACATGCTAGAGAGGAACCTTACGGGTAGTTTTATCTCACTTCAACATTTACACCTAATTTATCTAATAAATTAGGGCTTGAGCAAAGGCTAAAAGTAAACAGTTGTAATCTATGTTTTCTGATTTACAATATGTCTCTGCACATCATGTCAATGATGTTTTGTAGCATTGTTTTTGGACTTTATGGGCCATTTGGAGCCTCATTGCTTATGTATTTCTCGATGATATGTATTGCACGAGGTGCCATTTTGATATATTCACCTTTGCATGGTATATAAATGAGCAAACTTTGAATATTTTGTCTCTATTTTCTTGGAATCATGGTTGCAAATCTTAAAAATAGTTTTTTTTATTAAAAAAATTTATTTAATGTATTTTTTTTAAAACCGGTTCATTGAGATCTGACCGCTACCTGTTAGATCGGTTCCGGTTCGAAACCCGGTTCATTAGGTCCACCGGTCCAGTCATCGGTTCCGGTTTTAATAACTATGATTTAACTTAACAAGTTATTTTCAGAAATATTCATGAAAACATTGAAGTAAACACACTACAACCTACACAATTATACAAATCAGGAACTGAAGAATAAGCACATTCAGACAGAGGACACACAAGATTTTTCAGACAAATGTCTTCGAAAAAACCCAATGCGGGAAAACCAGTGCAACAACTCTTTAGGGTTTTTATTATTATGCAGATTTCTGAATACAAACTAGGATGCCATAAACGACTCACCCAACAGATAATTTCCTACTACAGAAATATGGTTTATTTCTCACTCAACAGAGAAATCCTACTACAGAAATATGGTTTACTTCTCCTACTTGTGTATTTAACTTAACAAGTTATTTTCATAAATATTCATGAAAACAATGAAGTAAACACACTGCAACCTACAAAATTATACAAATCAGGCGCTGAAGAATAAGCACATTCAGACATAGGACAAACAATATTTTTCGGACAAATGTCCCCGGAAAAACCCAATGCGGGAAAACCAGTGCAACAACTCTTTAGGGTTTTTATTATTATGCATATTTCCAAATACAAACTAGGGTGCCATAAACGGCTCACCCATTAGAGAATTTCCTTGGCAGAAGTACCTCTATCCGAAGACATATATTATGACTGATCCAGTGTCAGAATGACGAATCCCACAGGTGACTACGCAGTCCCCAGCAAGCTCTGCGCTGGAACTGCGTCACCCTTCTTAGATTTGCTGAAATTGAGCCCGATCTGTCCCACAGAAACCCCAACACTGTAGCCTCTGGCTTTGCGTCACCTCCTCCTGGACTGCGTCACCCTCTGCGTCAGCTCTGCATGAGCCTAGTTGGGCCTGCGTCACCCTCTCAAGGGTTGCGTTGTCTCTCCTAGGTAGATTTGCCTCTCTGCAACTGTATTCTCGGCCTTGGATCCAAAATCTCGCTACCGAACTGCCCCTCGCTACACTACAAGCTCACTCCAAAATTCTCAGCAAACCGCGCCCAAGAATTTCAACTTAGCTCAAGTGCTACCACTCTGTGTGTGTTCTCCAACGAACCCCAAGCCTTACTTTAATACTTTTCCAGTTGAGGAATCAACAACTATGATCCAATCTCTACTTGATGGCTAAGATTAGAAAAGACTTGATCCTCGCCACTTAGAACATTCTCATCCACATGTTTAAATTAATTCCCTTCAATTATTTAATCTTCATTAAAATAATTAATTATTGGAATAACTTAGGCTCCGGGTGGAATTTCTCCAAACGATTCCTGGGTCTTGGAGATCTCATGTGTTCCAACCACTCCACAAAGTTTCAAAGCTAGAGCACATTCGATGCTACCCAAAAATCAGCACTCCCTCTTAGCGAGGAATTTGCTCTAACAACACTTCAACCTTAAGCATCACCCTGATCCACGACATCGGTCCTCTACACTATTGATGCTCGCCCTGCTACCCCTCATCCACTGCATTGCTGCTATCTGTACAACTGCCCATGTCACTGCCACTGCCACTGCCACTGCCTCATTTGTACTGTAGCTCTCACTCAAATGCTGCATCATGCTGCCCATAGCACTGCCACTGTTAACTGTTGAACTGCAACTCAGTTTCTGAGAAGTAAGCAACTGAAACATCCCAAAGACTTGACATACAAGTCAGTCTGATTGCACCTCGATACTGAAGCACCCTCAGCTGCTAATCTGCGTTGACCCTCTAGAGCTCTGCGCGGCTGCTATACCTCTGCGTTGTCGAAATCCCATCAACCTCTGCGCTGCTCAAGACTCCAGCGTCCTAGCTCTGTGAATGTTGCTCCATTATCCTCCGCACCAACTGACTCCAGTCATCCTGCTACTGTCATTAAGGGCTCCTGTAACTCGTATGTGATCCAAGAGTTTGAGACACCTCAAGGATCCTGCCCCACACTGTAGTTCGAAAGAACTACAGATCAATGTCACCTCACTTCTTCTCCCGAGGCACATGAGCACTCATGGCAACATCGTCATTAGTCCCATCATCATCCTTCGTTGCAGCAGTCTTTGAATTGGATTCTTCCTTGCCCTTCTTTTTCATAGCACAAGTTGTGGCGAAATGTCCTAACTCACCACACTTGAAGCATCTGACCTTCGAAAGGTCTTTCTTCTTCTTCCGCTGCTACCCATGTTGTCCCTTAGATGCGAGAGACGCATCTTCCTCCTCCTCCTCCTTGATCGTGATCCCTCCGTCGCTGATGCCCGCCTTGGTCATCCTCCTGATCTCTTATTGTCGAATAGCTGCCCACATGTTTTCCCAACTCAGAAGTGTTGCTCTGCCAAAAATCCCATAGACAAAGTTCTCCCACTCATTGGTAATTGCATTCAGAGCAATCCTTACCATAAGACCTTTATCAGGAGTGGCCCCCACGGCAACCAACTGATCACAAATCGCCTTCAATCTAATGAGGAAGGGGTCGATCTCTTCTCCCTTCAACATATGAAATAATCAAAGTTGATTCGCAAGAAGCATCCTCCTTAGAACAGAAGTCCCTTGATACAATGTGGTCAAAGAAGTCCACATCTCATGTGTTGTGTTCTTCTCAGCAATGTGTGGGACCACATGATCCCTGACTCCATCCATGATTAAGCACTTAGCCTTTGCTTGAGCTTCCTCGTACTTCTTGAGAGCGTCAACATCAACAGGAACAACCATGGTATTCAAGGCATGATCTTTGATGCAATATTCATCCAGAACTATTAAGATCCTGGCCATCCAGATGACAAAGTTGGATGCACCATCCTAACTGTCCTGATCCCGCAGTCCATATGTAACCATCTCTGCTCAACTAAATATGTCGAACTGATTCGCTTCTCCCTCTTTTGTTATTGCCCCAACAAAACTTAGATTTGGGTTTCTTGGCGCTAGGAACCCTCTAAGGAATTACGCTCCCTCTGAAAACTGATTTCCCTCCTGGAAATCCTCCGCCAACTGATGTCGAATCAGTCCTCTCCGATCACTCTTTGTTGTTGATCAACACTGGATCTAGACTTCTTGGCGAGAAGTCTTTTGAGGAACTGCTTCCCTTTACTTTGTCACACTGTGCTAGACACTGTTCTGCACCAACAGAAACAATGCCCCACCAATAACTACTGAAGAAACACGATCTGCACTTCTAGCCACGACAACCAGAGCTCAAAATTTATGTGCTGGCCTAGCATTCACTGCGCTGCCTTTGTGCAGCTACATCGTCACTCTTATGTGAAAATTTCTAAATCCTTATACAGAAACCCTACTGCAGTATTCAGATTTACTTCTACTTGTTTGATTTAATTAACAAGTTATTTTCTTGCAGTATTCAGTAAAAAATCAAAGTAAATACTACTGCAGCCTACACATACATACAGATCAAGTACTGAAGAATTAAGCACACATGACAAAGGACGCGATATTTTTTTGGACAAATGCCTCGGAAAAACCCAATGCGAGAAAACCGGTGCAACAACTCTTGAGGGTTTTATTATTATGCAGAATTATGAATACAAACAAGGGCACCAATAATGGTTCGCCCAACAAAGAAATCCTGACAGATGTACCTCTATCTCCGGAGACAAAAAATATCATTGATCCAGCTGAGAATGAGGAACCCCACAAGGGCCTACGCAGTCACTGCGTCACTCTTCAGTGTGGTAGCATCACTCTGTCTGATCTGTTGAATACGAGCCCTTTCTGGCCTACTAAAACCCCAGTGTTGCAACCTCTGGCTCTGTGTCACCCTCTTGTGACTGCGTCAGTCTCTGCGCTGGCTCTGCGTGAGCCTGGATGGCTCTGCGTCACCCCTGTTGGGCCTACGCTGCCTCTACGTCACACTTTCTGGACTGCGCTGCCTCTTTGGTACATATTTACCTCTCTGCAATTTGTATTCTCAACATCAGATTCATAAATTCCTCTATCAATCTGCCCCTCGCTGCACTGCAAGGTCACTCAAAAATTCTCAGCAAACTGCGCCCCAGAATTTCAACTTAGCTCATGTGCTACCGTTATGTGTGTGTTCTCCAACTGACGCCAAGCCTTCCTTTAATACTTTTCTCGTTGCACAATCAACGGTCGTGATATAATCTCTAATCAATGACTAAGATTAGAAAAGACTTTATCCTCGTCACTTAGAACATTCTCACCCACATGCTTAAATTAATTCCCTTTAATTATTTAATTTCCCTAAGTTAGACTTAGGGGCTTCATTAAAATAATTAATTATTGGAATAACTTAGGCTCCGGGTGGAATTTCTCCAAACGATTTCTGGGTCTTGGAGATCTCGTGTTCTAGCCCCTCCACAAAGTTTCGGGCTAGAGCATGTGTAAATTTCTTAATCTAATAACCTTATTGTTAATTCTCGATTTACTTCTCCTACTTGATTATATACAGAAGTTATTAATCTGAATATTCAGAATTAACAGCGAAGTAAATACATATAACAGCCTACACATACAGAGCAACTACTGAATAACATGCAATAGACAAAGTGACAGATTTTTCAGACAATTGTCCCCAGAAAAACCCAATGCGGGAAAACCGGTGCAGCTAGCTCTGGATGGTTTTATTATTAAGCAGATTCTGAATACAACAATTTTGGGCACCAAACTTGGTTAGCCCGACAGAGAAAAATACAACAAGCAATACCTCTATCCTTGGACCCAGAAAATATCGCTGATTCACACCCTCAAATGGGATTTACAGAACTCAAGCACTTTCTGGCCCACCGAAAACCCCAACGCTGCTGCTCAGCCCTCTGCTTCAGCCTTCTTGGCCTGCATCAGCCTCTGCGTTGCTCTGCAAGGGCCTGCATCACCCTAGAAGCGCTTACGCTGCGCCTGCGCTACCCAAACTGGGCTTGTGTGACTCCTGCTCCCTCTGCATGGCCTCTGCTGGACTGTGTAGCTCTTGGATGCCTCAACGTTGCTCGGTATGCTGCCTCTCTACCTTCGTTGTATTCTTGGCCTAGGATTAGACCATCCCCCTTGCCAATACTGCCCCTCGCTACAGCTGAAACACTTCTGAAATTCTTAGCAAACCACGCCCTAAATCTCAGCTTAGCTTTAGTGCTCCGCCAATATGTGTGTTCTCCAACTGACCCCAAGCCCTTCTCTTATACTTTTCTCGTTGAAACATCAACGACCGTGATCTAATTTCTAATCGATGGCTAAGATTAGAAGCTTCTTGATCTGCGTCACTTAAGTCATTCTCATCACATGTTTAATTTAATTCACTTTAATCTTTTAATTTTCCTAAGTTAGACTTAGGGTCCTTAATTAAAAAGATTAATTAATTACATATCTATTAAACCTGATGGAATTTCTTCAAGCACTTTCTGGGTCTTGGAGATCTCATGTACTCCAGCTCCTCCACAAAATTTGGGAGCTAGAGCACATCTGATGCCACCCCAAAATCTTAACACTCCCTCCTAGCGAGGAATGTGCTCTAGCACTATACTTCAGCCTGAAGTACTGCTCTGACCTCTGGCATCGGTCTCTGTGCTAATGCTTGGCACATTGCATGGCCACCCCTCATCATTGTGTTGTTGCTGCTCTCTGTACTGTTGCAGCCCATGACTCTGCCACCATCACTACTACATCCGTACTGCAGCGCCCTCTCAATTTGTTGCATCGTGCTGCCAACTGCTGCACTGCAACCCAGTTGCTGAGAGTAAGCAATTGAAGGACCCCTGCCTAATGACAGACAAGTCAGTCGGGCTGCATCTTATCACTGAAGCTCCATAGGCTGTTGCTCTACGTTGTTCTCCTGAAGCCATTGCGCTGCTGCAGCGTTGCACTGCGTAAGCATGCCTCTGCGTTGTTGCATCTGCACTACGCTGCTCCCTCCCCAACATCTCAGCCTCTGCCTTTGCTTCATCCGTGATCTTTTCACCCACTACTCTAGTCATTCCTTGCTACTGTCTTAAGGCTCCCGTAGCACGGATGTGATCCAAGAGTTAGGCTACTCAAGGATCCCGCCACCACTCTGTAGCTGCTCTATAGATCAATATCGCCCCACCTCCGTGGTTCATGAGAGCTCATGGCTACGTCATCATCGGAGCCATCGTCTACTACCGCAGCCTTGGAACTAGAAGCTTCCTTGTCCTTCTTCCTTTGAGGACAATTGCTGGCGAAGTGTCCAAGTTCGCCACATTGGAAACATTTGATCTTCGATAGATCACACTTCTTTTTCCCTTGCTGCTTCTTAGATGCCAGGGCTGCATCTTCCTCTTCCTCCTTCACTCTGCTGGATCCGGTGCTGGTTTGTCTCTTGGTCATTCGGCGGATTTCCTCTTGTCAGAGGATAGCCCACATATCGTCCCAGTTTGGAAAGTCCACTCTGCCTAAGATGCTTTAGACAAAAGTTTCCCAGTCCTCTGTGACTACATTTAGAGCAGTCCTCACCATAACACCATCCTCCACCTTAACCCCCATGGCAGTCAGCTGATCCTGAATCGCCTGCAATCTGAAGAGGAAAGGATCGATTTCCTCTCCCTTGGTTGATCTGGATTTATGCAGGAACACAATAGAATACAGATATAACCATAGACAGAGATACAACAGAAATAGTGCTTCATTTTATTAATAAAAGAATGACTGAAATATGCTTACAGACATAATGGAAATAAGCTAGCTAGGGTGCTGGTAGCATATCTCTGAGAAGAGATGTGGTAGCTATAAACCTCTGAACTGTATTACAATGAGGCTCGAGGGCCTATTTATTATTGAGAAACAATGGAAAAACTGAAACGTCCAAAAACCTAACCCTAGGAGATGAAGCATCAAAATTGTGGGTCCCATTTAGGTAAATTGGTGTTTCAACTTCCTGAGGACGTTACTTTGGCATCCGATCTCCGTTTGACGTGCTCAATAGCTCGTTAGAAAGATATATCCAAGGAGTAAAACTTTCGATGTGAGCAACATCGATCTATGGACTCATGTTGCTCCCAGTTTTCCCAAAAAACGTCATTTAGGGCCTCAAAACGGCTCCGGAAGTTCAGGACCCGAAAACTGCTAAAAATAGTAAGTTGTGCTGCAAGTTAAAAACTGAACAAACTGATGGTGGGGGTTCGAATGGAATAGGTGGGTGGCCACCAATATCCACCTAGATCATTAAGGCCCCAAAACAGCTCCAGGAGTGCAGGACCCAAAAGCCTGCTAAAAATAGTAAGTTGTGCTGAATGTGAAAAGCTGCAAGAATTGATGGTGCGGGTCCAAATGGAATAGGTGGGTGGCCATCGATATCCACCTGGATCATTCCTCCCTCCTTAGGAAGCAATGGTCCCCATTGTGTTGAGATTCTCCATGAGATGAGGCAAATTCTGTTGAACTGGGTATTAGAGTTGTCGAAGATGTCATGGACTTGCGGGCGGACATGCTGGATGCGTTTAGTAATTTTGGTTTCTTTATCAACCTCAGACAGTACATGTGTGGATTCTTTATTTGTAGTTGCAGGAGGTATGGTAACATCAAGCGGTGGTGCCTCGGGGGTCAGATCAATGGAGTGCTTGTCCTGACAGTGTAGAGGAACCTCTGTGAGTGAGGAGAAAATGTCCTCGTATTCCTCCATGACTTTGTCCATCCGCTACAGCCCTGCAGGGGAGCCCTGTTTCGAGCTTCTAGCCACAATATTCTTCTTTCCCTGTGAGCGAGTTGTAAGGAAAATAAATTTCCTGGTTTGGGAAACAATCTTACTGCATTGTTTTGCAATAGTCAAAGATATGACAGGAGGCGGTACTACCTCCAGCATCCTGTACAAGTTATTTCCCAAAGTAATAATAACAGCACGATGCCTAGACTCATATACAGCATGTTGCCTCCACAAGTATGGTTAGCCCAATAATACATCAGCTACATCAAGAGGAGCAACATCACATAATACCTCATTCGTGAATGGCTTGATGTTGTACAGAAGGCGGCACTGTTGGCGGATGCAGATATCTCTCCCTGGGTGAAACCACCCGATGGTATACGGTTGCAGGTGTGCTATGGTCAGTAGACCAAGCCGCTTCATGACCTCTGCTGAAATGAAGTTCTTTTGACTTCCGCTATCGACAAGGAATTGCAGTGGAGAACCCTTCACCCACATCTGCGAATGGAAGAGGCACTCCCCCTCCTCTGGATCCTCAAGATCCTCCCTCTGGATCTTGGTGGTGGCAACAATGGCACTGGGATCTGCATCAATCATTTTCTTCCCTTTGTCATTGCCTTTGTTTGGTTCTGGCTCAGGATCAGAAAATGCATCTAATTCAGGTGTCTTTAGTTCGGCCACCAATGACTATTTGGCCCAACACTCGTTTGTGCTATGAGTGGGGTTGTTATGAAATTCACACCACTTCCCCGTGTCCTTCTTTGGATTTGTGGTGTTGTTCTGAGTTGCCCCGCTTTGGCCTTTCCCCTTGTTCTGCGGTTTGGGGGCACCTTTCCCTGGCTTTGGATTCGCAGATCCAAAGTCTCGCTTCTTCCACTTAAATTTCTCCTCGATCTTGGTGGCATAGCGATATGTCGTGCCAAGCGATGTAATGTCGAGGAACTCCATTTCCTCCTGAATGTTTTTGTGCACACAACTGCGGTACTTGAGCACCAAATGTCTTTCTGAATCTTTAATACCCAACTTTGTGCCCAGGGTATGGAACAAATTCGTTAGTTCATGCACATCTTGATCCCTTTGCTGCTGCAGCGTGGTCCATTGGATGTATTTGTCCTCATAGCTCCCCACGAGGTAATTTGTTCCTTGATGCCGTCTCGGAACGAATTCCAAGTGGGTGTGGCCGAGAACAGAGAGGGTTCCCCTTCGTACTCTTGCTCACAGTAGGTTTCCCACCAGTCTTTGACATGGGGAGCAGCTTTGAGGAGTGCAAAAATAATCTTTTCTTGGTCGGAGAAATCATGGACCGAGAAATACCCTTCCAGCAAATTTAACCATCTATCTACGACGTCTACATCTATCTAGCCTTCAAACACAGGAATGTCAAAGTTTACCTGTACCTTGAAGGGAGTGGCACTTCCAGAGTGACTGTTGGATGCAGATGCGCCATAGGTGGGCAGTGGTTGAAGGATCTGAGCAAAGTTATCCATCATCGCGTTCCTTTGTTTCTCGAGGGCCTCCTCAAGCAATATTTTGATAGGATCTCCTGCTCCCTCGTCTTTCTTTTCTTCCGCCATGGGAGGTCCTCAGGGTTTGCGAGGCTGATCTTGCAAGGGTTCAACCAGATCGAGCCCTGACTCCTTATACCCTGACCACGTTGGGGACATGCAAAGAAAAACAGAGAAAGAGCAGACCGCTCTAATACCACTGATCCGGATTTATGCAGGAACGAAATAGAATACAGATATAACCATAGACACAGAAATGCAGCAGAAATAGTACTTCATTTTATTAATAAAAGAATGACTGAAATATGCTTACAAACATAATGGAAATAAACTAGCTAGGGTGCAGGTAGCGTATCTCTGAGAAGAGATGTGGTAGCTATAGACCTCTGAATTGTGTTACAATGAGGCTCGAGGGCCTATTTATTATTGAGAAACAATGGAAAAACTGAAATGTCCAAAAACCTAACCCTAGGAGATGAAGCGTCAAAACTGTGGGTCCCATTTAGGTAAATTGGTGTTTCAACTTTCCGAGGACGTAACTTTGGCATCCGATCTCCGTTTGACGTGCTCAATAGCTCGTTAGAAAGATATATCCGAGGAGTAAAACTTTCGATGTGAGCAACATCGGTCTATGGACCCATGTTGCTCCCGGTTTTCCCAATAAACGTCGTTTAGGGCCTCAAAACGGCTCCGGAAGTTCAGGACCCGAAAAATTGCTAAAAATAGTAAGTTGTGCTGCAAGTTAAAAACTGAACAAAGTGATGGTGGGGGTTCGAATGGAATAGGTGGGTGGCCACCAATATCCACCTAGATCATTAAGGCCCCAAAACAGCTCCAGGAGTGCAGGACCCAAAAACCTACTAAAAATAGTAAGTTGTGCTGAATGTGAAAAGCTGCAAGAATTGATGGTGCAGGTCCAAATGGAATAAGTGGGTGGCCATCGATATCCACCTGGATCATTCCTCCCTCCTTAGGAAGCAATAGTCCCCATTGCGTTGAGATTCTCCATGAGATGAGGCAAATTCTGTTGAACTGGGTATTAGATTTGTCGAAGATGTCATGGACTTGCGAGCAGACATGCTGGATGCATTTAGTAATTTTGGTTTCTTTATCAACCTCAGACAGTACATGTGTGGATTCTTTATGTGTAGTTGCAGGAGGTATGGTAACATCAGGCGGCGGTGCCTCTTGGGTCAGATCAATGGAGTACTTGTCCTGACAGTGTAGAGGAACCTCTGTGAGTGAGGAGAAAATGTCCTCGTATTCCTCCATGACTTTGTCCATCCGCTGCAGCCCTGCAGGGGAGCCCTATTTCGAGCTTCTGGCCACAATATTCTTCCTTCCCTGTGAGCGAATTGTAAGGAAAATAAATTTCCTGGTTTGGGAAACGATCTTACTGCATTGTTTTGCAATAGTCAAAGATATGACAGGAGGCGGTACTACCTCCAGCATCCTGTACAAATTATTTCCCAAAGTAATAATAACAGCACGAGGCCTAGACTCATACACAACATGTCGCCTCCACAAGTATGGTTAGCCCAATAATACATCAACTCCATCAAGAGGAGCAACATCACATAATACCCCATCCGTGAATGGCTTGATGCTGTACAGAAGGCGGCACTGTTGGCGAATGCAGATATCTCTCCCAGGGTGAAACCACCCGATGGTATACGGTTGCAGGTGTGCTATGGTCGGTAGACCAAGCCGCTTCATGACGTCTGCTGAAATGAAGTTCTTTTGGCTTCCGCTATCGACAAGGAATTGCAGTGGAGAACCCTTCACCCACATCTGCGAATGGAAGAGGCACTCCCCCTCCTCTGGATCCTCAGGATCCTCCCTCTGAATCTTGGTGGTGGCAACAATGGCACTGGGATCTGCATCAATCATTTTCTTCCCTTTATCATTGCCTTTGTTTGGTTCTGGCTCAGGATCAGAAAATGCATCTAATTCGGGTGCCTTTAGTTTGGCCACCAACGACTATTTGGCCCGACACTCGTTTGTGCTATGAGTGGGGTTGTTATGAAATTCACACCACTTCCCCGTGTCCTTCTTTGGATTTGTGGTGTTGTTCTGAGTTGCCCCACTTTGGCCTTTCCCCTTGTTTTGTGGTTTGGGGGCACCTTTCCCTGGCTTTGGATTCGCAGATCCAAAGTCTCGCTTCTTCCCCTTAAATTTCTCCTCGATCTTGGTGGCATAGCGATATGTCGTGCCAAGAGATGTAATGTCGAGGAACTCCATTTTCTCCTCAATGTTTTTGTGCAGACAACTGCGGTACTTGAGCACCAAATGTCTCTCTGAATCTTTAATACTCAACTTTGTGCGCAGGGTATGGAACAAATTCGTTAGTTCATGCACATCTTGATCCCTTTGCTGCTGCAGCGTGGTCCATTGGATGTATTTGTCCTCATAGCTCCCCACGAGGTAATTTGTTCCTTGATGCCGTCTCGGAACGAATTCCAAGTGGGTGTGGCCGAGAACAGAGAGGGTTCCCCTTCGTACTCTTGCTCACAGTAGGTTTCCCACCAGTCTTTGACATGGGGAGCAGCTTTGAGGAGTGCAAAAATTTTCTTTTCTCGGTCGGAGAAATCATGGACCGAGAAATACCCTTCCAACAAATTTAACCATCTATCTACGACGTCTACATCTATCTAGCCTTCAAATACAGGAATGTCAAAGTTTACCTGTACCTTGAAGGGAGTGGCGCTTCCAGAGTGACTGTTGGATGCAGATGCGCCGTAGGTGGGCAGTCGTTGAAGGATCTGAGCAAAGTTATCCATCATCGCATTCCTTTGTTTCTCGAGGGCCTCCTCGAGCAATATTTTGATAGGATCTCCTGCTCCCTCGTCTTTCTTTTCTTCCGCCATGGGAGGTCCTCAGGGTTTGCGAGGCTGATCTTGCAAGGGTTCAACCAGATCGAGCCCTAACTCCTTATACCCTGACCGCGTTGGGGACATGCAAAGAAAAACAAAGAAAAAGCAGACCACTCTGATACCACTGATCCGGATTTATGCAGGAACAAAATAGAATACAGATATAACCATAGACACAGAAATGCAGCGGAAATAGTACTTCATTTTATTAATAAAAGAATGACTGAAATATGCTTACAGACATAATGGAAATAAACTAGCTAGGGTGCTGGTAGCGTATCTCTGAGAAGAGATGTGGCGACTACAGAACTCTGAATTGTGTTACAATGAGGCTCGAGGACCTATTTATTATTGAGAAACAATGGAAAAACTAAAACGTCCAAAAACCTAACCCTAGGAGATGAAGCGTCAAAACTCTGGGTCCCTTTTGGGTAAATTGGTTTTTCAACTTCCTAGGGACGTAACTTTGGCATCCGATCTCCGTTTGACACGCTCAATAGCTCGTTAGAAAGATTTATCCGAGAAGTACAACTTTCGATGTGAGCAACATTGATCCATGGACCCATGTTGCTCCCGGTTTTCCCAAAAAACGTCGTTTAGGGCCTCAAAATGGCTCCGGAAGTTCAGGACCCGAAAAACTGCTAAAAATAGTAAGTTGTGCTACAAGTTAAAAACTGAACGAACTGATGGTGGGGGTTCAAATGGAATAGGTGGGTGGCCACCAATATCCCCCTGGATCATTAAGGCCCTAAAACGGCTCCGGGAGTGTAGGACCCGAAAACCTGCTAAAAATAGTAACTTATGTTGAATGTGAAAAGCTGCAAGAATTGATGGTGCGGGTCCAAATGGAATAGGTGGGTGGCCACCGATATCCACCTGGATCATTGGTCATCATAAATAACCTCAGCTGGTTCTCCAGAAGCATCTTCCTCTGGACGGATTTCCCTTGATACTATTGAGATTTTGTGTAGTTGGGGTAGCATCCGATGTGCTCTAGCCCTGAAATCTTGTGGAAGGGCTAAGAATCACATCACCTCCAAAACCCAGAAAGCGTTTGGAGAAATTTCATCTGGTGTTAAAGTTATTCAAATAATTAATTATTTTAATGTAATCCCTAAGTCTAAACTTAGAGAAATTAAATAATTAAAGTGAATTAATTAACACATGTGCTGAAATGTTCTAAGTGACGTAGATCAAGCAGTCTTTTAATCTCAGGCTTGGGGGTCAGTTGGAGATACACACACGGAGGCAGAGCTGAGAAACTAAGCTGGAATTCAAGGGCAGGGTTTGCTAAGAATTTTCGGAGGAGTTTTCTGCAGTGAGGGGTAGTATTGGCTGAGGGGATGATTTGATCCCGGAGCCAAGAGTCAGCAAAAGGCAGAGGAGCAGCTTTCAGGGTCAACGCAGAGGAGCAAGGGCAGCAGCAGCAGCAGTTACGCAGCAGTTGCACAGCACAGCTTCCGCTGCTACGCAGGCCCAAGAGGGGCAAGACTGCAGCTTCAGAGGGCTTCTAGAGTTACGCAGAGGCCTCCAGAGGCAACTTAAGGACTGCGTCACCCACTTTGGGGTTACACAATCCCCTTCTAAGCAGCGCAGAGGCACGCAGAGCCTAGCAAGGATGACGTTGGGGCTTCAGGGGCGGCGCTGGGGTTTCTAGGGCCAGAATCGGGTTGAGTCTTGTAAATCCCATTTGAGGGTGTGGATCAATCAGAATTTTGGTCTCAGAACAACAGGTTAGATGCAGAGCTACTTTTTCTCTGTCGGGTTAACCAGATTTGGTGCCCAGATTTGTTGTACTCAAATTCTACTTAATAATAATAAACCCTCATATCTACTGCACCGGTTTTCCCGCATTGGGTTTTTCCGAGGACTTATGTCCAAAAATTTGTCACTTTTTTGAATGAGCGTAATATTCAGTAAATGATCTTCATGTGTGTAGGTTGTTTGTTGTGTTTACTTCGGTACTTTCTAAATACCTTTTTTTTTTTTTGGAAAATAACTTGTATATCTTTTTTCACAAAGGAAAAATTCGTAATTTTATTAATGATAACAAAATTACATGTTACACTTTGTTGTAATTTCAGATAAACAGGGAAATAATTTGCATCTATAGGCTAATATACAAGGGGAGTGAAAATTAAATTTTCCTCCCTTTTTTCTTTTCAACCTTTCGCCATGGACCTGGTGATGGCTCGATTGTGATAAGTGCGGGCTGATTTTCAACTATGTTTGCTCCATTGTCCTTATCCGAATCAGAAGTGTCTGAGTTATGGTGTCTTTTGTGTCCTCCACTTTCTGGTGCCTCTTGGTCCAATGATGTTGGAGCAGTGATTGAAGGCTCCAGCATCTCTTGTCCTTGTGTCCCTGTTTCAGTTGTTGTCTGGTTGTTTTCTTCTGGGGTAGGTTCCGTCGCATCTTCTTCCATATCCGGTTCTGGTTTATCAAAGGGATATTGCCAGCCCTTTGTAGCTCTTCCTATCTTTTTCTTTGTTCTGTTGTCTCTTTTAGCTTCTGGACGAGTGTTTTGTAAATGCCCTGTATTCTTGCATATTCTGCATCTGAAAGCAGTGTTCTCATAATCGAGATATTGCGTCCATTTTTGTTGTTTGTGAGTCAGCAGGATGCATTCTGGAAGCCCCTTGCTGAGATCCACTTCCACACAGATGTGTGCAAAAGTGTAAAACCTCTCCTCCATGCGTTTGGTATCCGTTTTAATGTAACACCCAATCATGTCTCCAATGCTGCCCAATACATCTTCATTCCAGAAATGAAGTGGGAGGTTGTAAAGCTGCACCCAGACCGGCATTTTGGAGACCTCCATGGTATTTGCATCAAAATCTGGAAACCATGGTGTGGTGAATAGTCCGGTGGAACCCCAGAACCATGGTCCAGCCTTTTGAATGCGTTCTCTAGCTTCCGAGGATAAGAATTTAACAATGAAAAACCCTTTTGAACAGAGGTGTATTTCACATTCCGTCGTCCAGTTAGTGAAGATCCACTGAAAAAGCTCCATTGTTTTTGGCCAGAAACAGTTGAATCTGCATATGAGCGTTTGTGATTCAAAGACGGATCTGTGGTCATCAATATTAGGTAATTCAATCTGCAATTCTAGAATCTGGTTGAGTTGTTCTACAATATATGGTTTAGGGGCATTTGCTGTCTGTTCTGTAGGAACAACGGATTTGTTTTTCCCCTTAAGAATGTTCTTATAGGATGTTCCTTTGGGGTACTCATGGCAGGCAGAGTTTGATCCCCGGGGTCCCTGAGCGTTGTGCTGCCCAACAGCACCCCCTCTCAATCGCAGATTGAGATGGATGGTGGAAGCATGGCAGATGCCATGATCCTTGAGAATGTCGGAATCTTGTAGCGACCTCCCTCCATAAATGAGGGACTATTCCTAACATGGGTATCCAGTGGTTTGCCCAATAGTATTCTTCAGGTCAGTAACCTGTGCAGATGCATGTATCCAAACCAATATACTATTCCCCATAGGGGTTTTGATAAAGGTCTGAAAACTATGTGGGCTTACCTGATTTTCGTTTGCATTGGTGTTGTTTGTTGGCTCTGGCTGTTCTTGATCTGTCTGCTTCAATGTTGTCTTATCAACGGCTACTCTCCCTTTGCGCATGCAATGATAGGCGAATGCCTGAGTGCAACCCACCGGCGAGGATCCACATATAAAGTCATCAGCCAGCATACTAACTGGAGAGTAGGGCTCACGGCCACCAAGTGTTTTCATAACTAGTGAAAGGGCATGAGGGATGTCGCGCTTCGCGACCTTTGGCAGAAGGACTCTGCCACACCCACCAGAGCACCAATAGCGCATACCAACAGCATCTCCAACCGAGTATGATGGCCTATGCAAAAACAAAGTCCACCGTTCTAGTCTGCAGGGGGTCGCCGCGGAAAATGTGCACCATCCCTCCCCTGTTTCCTTTTCATCCGTCGCGTAGTCGCGACAAGGTAAATACCAGGTTTACTGCCCCTCAGATGCATCACCGCCGGGAACAGCAGGGGAAGCACTGTGCCGAAAAACATGGTAGCACCTTCTGATCGACAAAAACCAGCTTGCGGCGGCGGCTTTGGACGCAAGAAACCCTAGGGCAAAATCGCTTGCGCTCTCCATCTTTTTCTTCCTTTCAATTGTTGCTCATCTATTATGGTATTACATCAGGTAGTCTTATATTTTTCAACTTGTATATCTTAATCACAAGTAGGAGAAGTAAACCATGATACTACAGTAGGATTCCTGCATAACTGTATTTAGGAATTTTCACATGGTATCAGAGCGATAACAGATCAAGCTGAATCTCCAGCAAATCAGCTGAAGAATATTTTTCTATAGGGTAACAGCAGAAGCAGCAGAAATCTAGAAAGGGCAACAGTAGCAACAGGAGACAACGTTGTAGCTTCAAAAGGCCTTCAGGCTTACGCAGAGGCTAACCAGGCCAGCGTAACGACTGTGTCACCCAGTTTGGGGTTACGTAGTCCACTTCTGAGCAGCGCAGAGACTGCATTGGGCCAGTCTGCTTACGCAGAGGCTAGCCAGAGGGACGTAGTCCAGTGTTCTTGTCAATTTGCTGAGATTCAGAAGCAGTGCTTCAGTTCTTTAGCAGTGCTGGTGTGGTGGAGATTCTGCCAGTGCAGAATTGTGCCTAGCTAAGTCAACAAAGAGAGGGAGGAAGACAGTTGCTTAGTAGATTTGAGATTCAATCAGGAGGATCAGAGGGAGCTATATGATTGTTTATGGCTGAATCCAGGAGGGAAATCATTTTTCAGAAGGAGCAGTTTCTAGAGGGTTTCTAGTCACCAAGAAGCCCAAATCTAGCGTTTTTGTGTTGCCACAGGAAAAGGGAGAAGAGTATTGTTTCCAACACAGTTGAGCCAGATGGGTTCACATGGACTAAAATATCAAGATAGGTTGGAGGGCATGTCCAACTTCATTATCTGGAGGGCCAGGGTCCTGACAGTCTTGGATGAGTATGGCCTCAAGGACCATTTAGAGAGAGTCCTATTTGTGCCAACCGATGCAGATCCTCTAAAGAAGTATAATGAAAATCAAGTGTGGGCTAAGCGCTTGATCATGGACGGAGTCAAAGCCCACGTCGTGCCTCATATTGTCGGAAAGAATACGACAAATGAAATGTGGGTAGCATTGGACACGATGTATCAGGGAGGCTCTGTCCAAAGAAGGATGCTTCTAGAGAATCAAATGTGGTTGTTCCAGATGCAAAAGGGTGAGGAGATAAATCCCTTCCTCTTCAGACTTCAGACTATCTGGGATCAACTGATTGCCATGGGTACAAATCCGAATGAGGGGCTCCTAGTGAGGACTGCCCTGAATGCAGTGATTGAAGAATGGGAAACTTTTGTCTAAAGCATTTTGGGCAAGGCAACGTTACCATCATGTGGGCAAACCTCCGTCAGGAAGAAATCAGGAGATTCACCAAGAGGCAAAGCAGCGGAAGCGGCTCAGCCAAAATGAAGAGAGAAGAGGAAGATGATGCAACCCTTGCATCGAAGGAACGAAGGCAATAAGGGAAGAAGAAGAGGAACCTATCCAAGGTCCGGTGCTTTAACTGTGGCAAACTTGGACACTTTGCCAACACTTGTCCTAAGAAGAAGGACAAAGGATCTTCTGAATCCAAGGCTGCAGCAACAAAGGACAATGGCTCTGATGATGATGTAGCCATGAGTTCTCATGTGCCTCGAGAGAAGAGGTGGGGTGACATGGATCTGTAGAGCTGCTACAGATCAATATGGCAGGATCCCTGAGTCAACCCTACTCTTAGATCACATACGAGCTACGAGAGCTTGAAGACGGTTGCGAGACAAGTAGATGGATGCAGAAGTTCATAGTGAAGCAGAGGGCAGTGCTGAGATGTTGTAGAGGGAGCAGCACAGTGTAGAGGCAGCAGCACAGAGGCTGATGGGACTTCAACAGCACATAGACGTCGTGCTCACGCAGTGCAAAGCTATAGCAGCGCAGTGGCTTCAGGAGGACAAAGTAAAGCAGCAACCAAGGGAGTTTCAGTGATGGGATGAAGCTTGACTTGTCTATCAACGATTGGGCAGGATTCTTTCAGTTGCTTACTTCTCGGCAACTGAGTTGCAGTGCAGCAGTTAGTAGTGGCAGTGATATGGGCAGCATGATGCAGCAAGTTGAGAGGGAGTTGCAGTACAGATGTGGCAGTGTCAGTGGCAGTGACATGGGCGACAGTACAGAGAGTAACAGCGTAGTGGATGGAGGGCAGCAGGCCAAGCATCAGTAGTGCAGAAACCAATACCAAGATCTTACGATACATGGTGTGGATGTATTGCTAGAGCACACTTCATGCTAAGAGGGAGTGTTTAGATTTTGTGTAGTTGGGGTAGCATCAGATGTGCTCTAGCTTTTAAACTTTGTGGAAGGGCTAAGAATCACATCACCTCCAAAACCTAGAAAGCGTTTGGAGAAATTTCATCTAGTGTTAAATTTATTAAAATAATTAATTATTTTAATGTAATCCCTAAGTCTAAACTTAGGGAAATTAAATAATTAAAGTGAATTAATTAAATAATAAAAGTGAATTAATTAACACATGCTGAAATGTTCTAAGTCACGTGGATCAAGCAGTGTTTTAATCTCAGCCATTGATAAGAGATTTAATCACAACCGTTGATGTGTTCAACGAAAAAGTATAAGAGAAAGGCTTGAGGGTCAATTGGAGACACACACACACACAGAGGCAGAGCTAAGAAACTAAGCTGGAATTCTAGGGCAAGGTTTGCTAAGAAATTCTGGAGGAGTTTTTTGTAGCGAGGGGTAGTATTGGCTGAGGGGATGATCTAATCCCGGAGCCAAGAGTTAGCAAGAGGCAGAGGAGTAGCTTTCAGGGTCAGCGCAGAGGAGCAAGGGTAGAAGCAGCAGCTGCACAAACACAGCTTCAGCCGCTACGCAGGCCCAGGAGGGGCAACGCTACAGCTTCAGAGGGCTTCCAGAGTTACGCATAAGCCTCCAGAGGCAGCGTAAGCACTGCGTCACGCACTCTGGGGTTACGTAGTCCCCTTCTGAGCAACGCAAAGGCACGCAGGGCCTAGCAGGGTTGACAATGGGGCTTCAGGGGCAGCATTGGGGTTTCTAGGGCCAGAATCAAGCTGAGTCTTGTAAATCTCGTTTGAGGGTGTGAATTAGTCAGAATTTTGGTCTCAAAGCAACAAGTTAGCTGCAAATTTACTTTTTCTCTTTCGGGTTAACCAAATGTGGTGCCCAAATTTGTTGTACTCAGATTCTACTTAATAATAATAAACCCTCATATTTTTTGCTCCGGTTTTCCCGCATTGGGTTTTTCCGGAGACTTATGTCCAAAAATTTGTGTCACTTTGTTGAATGAGTGTAATATTTAGCAAATGATTTACACGTGTGTAGGCTGTTAGTTGTGTTTACTTCGGTATTTTCTAAAATTTTATTTTATTTTATTTTATTTTATTTTTTTAATTTATTTATTTTTTAATTTTTACTTTTTATTTTTTTTTTATTTTTTTTTTAATATTTTTTTTTATTATATATATATATATTTCGGAAAATAACTTGTATATCTTAATCACAAGTAGGAGAAGTAAACAATGATACTACAGTAGGATTTTTGCATTACTGTATTCAGGGATTTTCATAGATACAGTGTGGTTAAAGCTTTCCACATCTCATTAGCCGTCTTCTTCTCGGTTATGTGTGGTACCACATGATCTTTAACCTCGTCCATGATGAAGCGCTCGGCATGTGTCGCTGTGTCATTATGCTTCGCTAGGAGAAGAGCATCGGTTGGTGTAGCTAAGACACTCTCGACATGCTCCCGCAAGCCGTATGCCTCCAAGACTACCAGGATTCTGGCCTTCCAGATAGCAAAGTTGGACAAGTCGTCCAACCTATCCTGATCACGCAATCCGTGTGGCGCCATCTGCTCATAAATATGTCAGAACAAATCTTCCTTTCCCCGCTTCTGGTTCTACCATCAACAGAAACTCGGATCTAGGGTCCTTGGTGAGAAAGGCACCCTCTGCTCCCTCTGACAAGTATCATCTATGGAAGCTTGGACCTCCAGTAAACTTGGCACTTGTTAAACTCGGTTTGTGGGTGTGCAGACCTTGAAAAAAACAAACTGTGACAAGTCTCTTCAGGAAGGACAGCCACCAGTGACGAAGAACAGTCTCATTTTTGGAAGAAACTCGGACCTGTAGCTTATCTCTTGGACCAGCATTTGACTTTGGTCTTGGTCATGTAGCAGCTAGTGGAGGAATAACAATTACAGTCACCTGTGGTCACAGAATTGTTGGGGAAGCTCATTAAAAGCTCGATTCTATGTCATTCTTGGACATACATCACAATTTGGAAACCTTGAGGACAACTGCCTAAGATACCTCAGACCTGTAGCTTACCTTTGTTGTGGACAGTCTTGTGGTTTCACCAATTGGATTGGATTTGTGGGCATTGCCAAAGGACAATGACAGGCTTTTAGACAATTTGTTTTGAGTTGCCTTTGTGACACTTTGGAGCATCTTTAGAAATATTGTTGATGCAACATTAACATCACATCTTGAAGAATATTTTGACATTGAGAGCATAGTATTGGGCATAGTTTGGTGCAGACTTCTTGGTAGAATTGATATACATCTTGAAGCACATTTGGAGTTGTCTTAAGATATTCTTGAAGACATCTTGAAGCACCTATTGAAGAACTTGTGAAGAAAAACCTTGTTGGGAAAGTAATATGAAGACTCCCTTGAGAAGTTCTCGAAGAAGTCCTTGAAGAATTTTAGAGCAGGTGCAGAACTTGGGCTATCTATGAAGACATCTTGAAGGCACCCCTGGAGATCATGATACATCGCTGATGTCATCATGAAGTAACCTTGGAGTTCTTTGTTTGGGTACGATGAAGAGCAGTGGTGATACCTTCTAAGAAGAAAAGGTTGTCATTGATGATGTGACGTGGAGACTAAGTGTGACAAGGCTTGTTGAAGAAGACTTTGGGAGCCGTGAAGAATAAACAAACATATTTTGACAAAGTGAAGTTGAGGGTTGGAGCCCTAGAGGTTGGAGCCTCATAGAGACAAGGTCCGTGCCTTGGAAGATAGGGTTGGAGCCCTAGAGGATTGGAGTCCTCAAGAAACTAGGTCAGAGCCTGTACCAGAGATAGGGTTGTAGCCCTAGAGGTTGGTGCCTCAAATTAACAAGGTTGGAGCCTTGGAAAGACCAAGTCGGTGCTTGGCACAATACAGGTTGGACCCTGGAAGATTGGAGTCTTCATCTAGGGTTGGAGCCCTATATCATTATTGTACTTTACTTATTGTAAAGAAGAAATTAATAAAAGTATCTATTCCATCATTGTTCATTTTTTGTTCTAAATATAAGTGATCTAACTGGTAAAATTAACAATTGAAAAGAAATACTGATGCACCCCCCTTTCAGTATTTCCAACAATTGGTATCAGAGCCAGTACCTTCATTCAAAGCCTAACAGCTTGAAGGTTGATCTTTAGAACACAAATGGCAAAGCCAAGGAAGAAAGTCTCCAATCCTCTTAAAGATGTGTCTTTCTCAACCATCAAAATTGAAGTCGATCAATTTGCGAAAGCTCCATTGTTCAATGGAAATTTTGATATATGGGAGGCAAGAATGAGGAATTTCTTGAAGACTCAAGGATTTGAAGTTTGGAAATCAATGATTACTAATGAAACGATGGATGAAGAATCCAAGGGGTACAATACAAGAGCAATGAAGGCAATTTTGAACGGGTTACCAAATTTTGTGAAGGCCAATTTTGAAAAATGTTCGTCAGCAAAAGTCATATGGGACAAACTTCATGATCTTCACTCAAAAGGAGCGTTGACAATGATCTCTAGTCAAGAAGATGATGGAAAACAAGAAAGAAGTCCAGAATCCATCAAGGAAGCTGAAGATAAGAGAGATGACAACAAGGATAAAGAAGACCTAGAAGATGAAGAGAACAAAGAAGACTTTGAAGAAGATCTCCTGAATAAACTTATGGCTTCCATGGAAGAGATTAACAGTTTGAAAAAGGAAAATGAGGAACTTAAGAAGAAAGCGCAAGATGGTAACCAAGACAAGACAAGGAAGGAAGTTGACTTTGTCAAGCTTCAAGTACAAGAAAGAGATGAGGATCTCGCCAAACTTAAAGAGGAATTTCATCAAAACAAAAGAAAGCATCATGAAGAAGTCATATCTATGAAAAATCAATTGGATAAGGCAAAGAAAAAGGAAGAAACTTTATCAAGCCACCTTGAACAAAGACTTAAGAGCTTGAACAATCTTGAAGCAGAGATTGGTCAATAAAAGGAAGAGGTCTCCTCTCTTAAATCTCAACTAGAAGAAAAAGATGAAGAAATCTTCAAACTAAAATCAGACATCAATCTTTTCAAGGCCGAAACATGTGAAGCTACAAGAATAAAAGAAGAAATGGAGAGCAGTCTAGCAAAGGAGAAGGAAGAAATCTTCATAATGAAATCAAATACCATCTCCCTTAAAATCGAAGCACACGAAGCAACAAGGATGATGGAAGAAATGAAGAAGCAACTAGTCATGACTCATGAAAGATGAAGATCGTGAAAATTTGAAAGGAGAAATTGTCTCTCTTAAAAAGGAAGTTGACTTGCTGAATAAGAACTTGAAGAGTTCTCAAACCCTAGATGATATCCTAAGTCATCAAAGATCCTCCCTTGATAAATCAGGTCTTGGCTATGTAGGTGAACACTCAAGAAAGAATGACAATGCTTCAAACAACAAGGATGTGAGGAAGCCAGGAAGAAATGATACTCCCAGTTCCAGCAAAGGCAAGGGTCAAGATGACATTAGAAGAAACCCTACTCCAAGGAGATTTACACATGATGTCAAGAATACAAAAGGAAATGACTATCATCAAAGAATTCCACAGCAAAAAGACTTCAGAAGTACTTCAAGGAACTCTTCATCTCCTAGGTACCAAAGTATATTTCTTGGTTATTGCTATTCTTGTACAAACTTTGGGCACATGGAAAAAGATTGTAGGGCATATCAAAAAGACCAATATAATGGTCCCCGACAATCTCCTAGAAGCAATTTTGCAAGAAGTCATGATTTCTCATTCATGAACAAGATAGAGTGTTTCAATTGCCATAACATTGGACATATGGCACGTGATTGTAACTTGACTTGGATTCATAAACAAGCTAAAACCATGACAACCAATCCAGAGAAGAAAGTTACACAAGTATGGAAAAGAAAGCAAGTTGAATCTGGAAGTCTCTTGAATACTCTAGCCAACAACTCATGTTGTCGACTTGATGAAGTCATCATTGATATTCCAAGGGTTTGATGATGAGACTCTGCTAAAAAGGAGACCATGCATACTGTTAGGGGGGGCTAGTGACTCGTGACTATTCTTGCAGAAACAATTTGTGAAGAGTCCTATGAAATCCTTGATGAGTTACACATGGACAATCTTGATAGATCATTCCTCGATAGTAACTCCATTGAAAAAATCATGATATTATGATGATGTCTTCTACTTGATCACACAAGGTGAGGAATCCTTCATGAGCTAGAGGAGCTTGTAGAGGACGGGGGAGATGGTTCATAACATGAAGAGATGCAAACACATCGGTCATGGACCACATTGCCAGAAGAAAGAGTACCATGACAAGGGGAGCAGCATGAAGCAGTGTGAGAGGGGGAGCACTTGGGCACCCCGTTTGCCATTGATTTCAAGGGGGGAGAAAATGTTGGAAGGGCAAGAATATTGCCATCAATGACAAAGGGGGGGATTGTTAATCAAAATTGTCATTGATGTCAATATGGCTTTGACTGAGATGTCAATATTCTTGAGATGTTTGGTTCCAGAAGATAATGTCTTTCCCTAAGAAGTTGCCATGTGTCTAATTGGTGATCTAGTCCCTAACTACAAGCCCATGATGTGAAGAAATATTCTTAATTAACCCATACTTGTGATGATGTTATACTCTTATATGACCACACTTAATGATGGTGTTTGATGGAGACCGGAAGACTAAGTGATAACATGATTGATGCTACACTATCACACATAAGGACATACATAATGATGACATGGACAATGATGGGAGATATGACATGAATGACCTCACCATACTTGATGACCTATAACGACATTGTTGGATGCATGACAATGGAGAAGCCATTAATGACCTCTTGCTATCCTAATCACCTTCTGCACTAAAAATTCCAAACAGTCATAAAGAAAATTATTTTTTGACATCTTCAAGACATCATTTCAAAATGGCTCCTTCACCATCTTAAAGAGGACTCCTTTTTTCCAACGAGCCCTCATATGCCCCAAAACTCCCCATGGTTAGAAAGATATTGATTTTTGAAGTTGTGCAATAATTAATTTTTTTTTAGCCGACCTGTCCTAGCTTCCAATGTCGGCCTGCCTTAGTGACGTGTCTCCTCACACAAAACCAGTATAAATACATGTCGTATCTTCTCATTTTTGTCATGAAATTCAGTGAAAATCACAGAAATTCAGAGAGAAAAGCTACAAAACAGCAAGGAGGCCGAGATGTCATAAAAGAAGACAGTTTGGGCAATTTTTTGTTATGGTTTTTGGGTCTTGAACACAGGTTTCTAGCCACTAATTCAGTCAAGAATTCATCTGAGATAATTGCAGATCCAAAATAGAACAACAAAAGAGAAAAGGAGTTTCTGGTGGACGTCTAAAGAATTTAACTCAAATTTTTTGTGGTTTGGCCCATACTAAAATCTGTAGACAGGTATCATCTATGGAAGCTTGGACCTCCAATAAACTTGGCACTTGTTAAACTCGGTTTGTGGGTGTGCAGACCTTGAAAAAAACAAACTGTGACAAGTCTCTTCAGGAAGGACAGTGATAGCGGGGTCATCCACAGTCCCGTTTTGCTCAACTTTTTAACAAAGCTGTGTGTACAAATGAATTCAAATTTTCATGCCCAATCATCTTCCCAATCCGGCAATCTCACAACCTTCCTTTATTCTAGGCTGGCAAATTCAACACTTAAATCTGAGAGTGTTAATATCTCAAATCTCTGAGATTTGAGATATTAATTCCAAGCCCTTATGTTATGCGCTCTATATCAATAAATATATTACTCACTATAGTTAGCAGTTGAGCCCACAACCTATCGTTCTTCCGAATCAACGTTTGGCTTTTAGACGCCAACTCAACCTATAGATATGAAATCAATCTTTAATGAACCGATAACCCTAAGGTTCTCAGCCCAACGGAGTTCGACTCAATCCAAGCAAGTGCATATATAAAATTTACACGCACACCCATGTCACCTGTTATAACGGAACCTGCCCTTTAACAACGCGCTTAAATCACAATACCATACCTTATTTAACCCGTAAACCTTAATTTGAAAAGTCCCAATCAATATAATTTAAACTGGGGCCCAGCGCTATCGACCTTCCACATCCGACGGCGGAGAGCACGTCGCCCTGCTCCATACAATCCGACGGATATCGCACGGGCTAACTGCACGAACGATAATGCGCGATGGCGCGCTGTGGAAGCGGTTTTGCAAAGTCGCTCAGGGACACGTGTCGCCCATCCTATGGAATCACTCCCAATCTCTTGAATACCACTCACCATGTAAAGGTGGTGCAATCAAAACCACCGGTTCAGCTCTAAACCACGTTCACTGTTCCTCCTTCGTGGTTCCGCTTCTTACCTTTCGGGTTCCGTCCTGAGTTCAACACTAGATACTCCGCTTCCGCTCTTCTGCCTGTTCACGTTATTTCGCCTTCACCTTTTAACCGCGATTCATTTTAATCCACACTCGGTTGCCGAACGCCAGTCAGCTCCCTTTGAGCAGTGTGAAAGCCCCATGTGTGGCTTAAAGCCACAGCTCTGTTGATGGCATACACTCACAACTATATCACTCCACTGTCGACCAGTTCGAGATGCACTGTCAACAGCATTAACATCGGTTGCTCTAACTATATACAGAGCACAATTAATCTCAAATTGCAGAGTACATAATTACACATTCTTATACAATTGGTTTTGAGATACGGAAGTCATTCACACAGCAATTAACGCAACAATGCCCTTCTCATAGAATTCAAACACAATTCTTTTACACATATCCAAAGGTAACCATTGAAATTCGAAGACATTCAAACAGGGTTTAATCCCATCCAGACACACTTAATTCAAAGACAATTCTCCCATAAACAAATATATATATACATACAGGCGATAAATCTCAAAAGCAAATTCTTACAATTTCATGACAGGCTAGATATTCAGTTTAGTGGCCATTATCCTCCTATTCTGTTGCTGAAGAGGTTCTCTAACTCTCTAACTCTCTCTCCTATCTAAACTCTTTAGGATTACATTTATACCACAAGGATGACCTGAATCGATTCAGGTCTCCAAGCAGTTCAACAACTCTTAGCATTCCCAATTCCTAAAATCAGACTCAATAACTGAACTAATCCTAAACTGACTCTTCGTATTCCTATCTTAACCAATTTCTCATGTTCTCAAAATGACTTGAGAATGATTACAATTCTCTACCA
Organism: Pinus albicaulis; assembly: GCA_034641835.2. NCBI lineage: Eukaryota > Viridiplantae > Streptophyta > Pinopsida > Pinales > Pinaceae > Pinus > Pinus albicaulis. The sequence goes on along the minus strand of CM076569.1, from coordinate 54,402,952 downwards.
AATTTATTTAATATTTACAAGAAATTTAAAGAACATTGGACCCCCTATGTCTACTTATGTACAAAGTAACTTCTGAGACTAATGCCCCTGCATCAGACAACCACCAGTGACGAAGAACAGTCTCATTTTTGGAAGAAACTCAGACCTGTAGCTTATCTCTTGGATCAACATTTGACTTTGGTCTTGGTCATGTAGCAGCTAGTGGAGGAATAACAATTACAGTCACCTGTGGTCACAGAATTGTTGGGGAAGCTCATTAAAAGCTCGATTTTGTGTCATTCTTGGACATACATCACAATTTGGAAACCTTGAGGACAACTGCCTAAGATACCTCAGACCTGTAGCTTACCTTTGTTGTGGACAGTCTTGTGGCTTCACCAATTGGATTGGATTTGTGGGCATTGCCAAAGGACAATGACAGGCTTTTAGACAATTTGTTTTGAGTTGCCTCTGTGACACTTTGGAGCATCTTTAGAAATATTGTTGATGCAACATTAACATCACATCTTGAAGAATATTTTGACATTGAGAGCATAGTATTGGGCATAGTTTGGTGCAGACTTCTTGGTAGAATTGATATACATCTTGAAGCACATTTGGAGTTGTCTTAAGATATTCTTGAAGACATCTTGAAGCACCTATTGAAGAACTTGTGAAGAAAAACCTTGTTGGGAAAGTAAAATGAAGACTCCCTTGAGAAGTTCTCGAAGAAGTCCTTGAAGAAGTTTAGAGCAGGTGCAGAACCTGGGCTATCTATGAAGACATCTTGAAGGCACCCCTGGAGATCATGATACATCGCTGATGTCATCATGAAGTAACCTTGGAGTTCTTTGTTTGGGTACGATGAAGAGCAGTGGTGATACCTTCTAAGAAGAAAAGGTTGTCATTGATGATGTGACGTGGAGACTAAGTGTGACAAGGCTTGTTGAAGAAGACTTTGGGAGCCGTGAAGAATAACCAAACATATTTTGACAAAGTGAAGTTGAGGGTTGAAGCCCTAGAAGTTGGAGCCTCATAGAGACAAGGTTCGTGCCTTGGAAGATATGGTTGGAGCCCTAGAGGATTGGAGTTTTCAAGAAACTAGGTCGAAGCCTGTACCAGAGATAACGTTAGAGCCCTAGAGGTTGGTGCCTCAAATTGACAAGGTTGGAACCTTGGAAAGACCAAGTCGGTGCTTGGCACAATACAGGTTGAAGCCTGGAAGATTGGAGTCTTCATCTAGGGTTGGAGCCCTATATCATTATTGTACTTTACTTATTGTAAAGAAGAAATTAATAAAAGTATCTATTCCATCATTGTTCATTTTTTGTTCTAAATAGAAGTGATCTTACTGGTAAAAATTAAAACTAACAAACCCAATGCGGGAAAACCAGTGCAGCTAGCTCTGGAGGATTTTATTATTAAGCAGATTCTGAATACAATAGTTCTGGGCACCAAACTTGGTTAGCCCAATAGAGAAAAATACGGCAAGCAAGACCTCTATCCTCGGAGACATAAAATATGGCTGATTCACACCCTCAAACGGGATTTACAGAACTCGAGCCCTTTCTGGCCCACCGAAAACCACAGCACTGCTCCTCAACCCTCTGCTTCAGCCTTCCTGGCATGCGTCAGCCTTTGCACTGCTCTAGAAGGGCCTGCGTCACCATAGAAGGGCTTACGCTGCCCTTACTGGGCCTGCGTGGCTCCTGCTGCCTCTGCGTGGCCTCTATTGGACTGTGTAGCTCCTAGCTACCTCTGCGCTGCTCAGTATGCTGCCTCTCTGCCTTCGTTGTATTCTTGGCCTGGGATCAGACCATCCCCCTTGCCAATACTACCCCTCGTTGCAGCTGAAACACTTCTAAAATTCTTAGGAAACCACGCCATAGAATCTCAGCTTAGCTTCAGTGCTCTGCCAATGTGTGTGTTCGCCAACTGACCCCAAGCCCTTCTTTTATACTTTTCTCGTTGAAACATCAACGGTCGTGATCTAATCTCTAATCGATGGCTAAGATTAGAAGCTTCTTGATATGTGTCGCTTAAGTCATTCTCATCATATATTTAATTTAATTCACTTGAATCTTTTAATTTTCCTGAGTTAGACTTAGGGTCCTTAATTAAAAAGATTAATTAATTAAATATCTCTTAAACCTGATGGAATCTCTTCAAACGCTTTCTGGGTTTTGGAGATCTCATGCACTTCAGCTCCTTCACAAAATTTGGGAGCTAGAGCACATTCAATGCTACCCCAAAATCTTAACAGAGCACATCCAATACTACCCAAAATCTCAACACACCCTCTAAGCGAGGAATGTACTCTAGCAACACTTCACTCCAGAAGTGTTATTCTGATCCATGGCATCAGTCCCCTGCGCTGCTGATGCTTGGCCTGCTGCCCTTCATCCACTGCGCTACTGCCTTCTGTACTGCTGCCCACGACTTTGCCATAGTCACTGACTCATCTGTATTGCAATTCCCTCCCAAATGCTGCCCATAGCACTGCCACTGCTAGCTGCTGCACTACAACTCAATTGCTGAGAAGTAAGCAATTAACGGACATCACCCAAAATCCTAACAGACAAGTCAGTCTGGCTGCATCTCGATACTGAAGCACCATCTACTGCTGAACTGTGTTGAAGCTCTAAAGCTCTGTGTTGCTGCTACTCTGCACTGCGTAAGCACTGCCCCTCTGTGCTACTAAAGTCCCATTAGCCTCCACGTTGTTGTTGCCTCTGCACTTGTTGCTCCAGTCTTCAGCGTCCTCACTGCCACTGTGCCTCCATAATCCTCTGCACCAACTGACTCCAGTCATCCTGCTACTGTCTCTAAGGACTCTCATAGGTCGTATGTGATCCAAGATTTTGGGACCTCAAGGATCCTGCCCTTCACCATTTGTACCTCAATCTACAGATGTATGTCGCCCCACCTCTTCTCTCGAGGTACATGAGCACTCATAGCCACAACATCATCACTTCCATCATCCCCCTTGGCTATCGTAGCCTTAGAATCTGAATATTCCTTTCCCTTCTTCTCTGGACAAGTATTGGCGAAATGTCCCAATTCGCCACATTTAAAGCACCGGATCTTGGAGAGGTCCTTTTTCTTCTTCCCTTGTTGTTGTTGTTGTCCCTTAGATGCGAGAGCCGCATCTTCCTCCTCCTTGATCTTGGTTCCTCTGTTGCTGCTGCCCATCTTGGACATCCTCCTGATCTCCTCTTGACGAAGAGTTGCCAACATGTCATTTGCCGTGTTCTTCTCGACAATATGTGGGTCCACATGATCCTTCACTCTGTCCATAATCAAGCGCTCAGCCCGTGCTTGATTTTCCTCATACTTCTTTAATGGATCATCATCGACCGGAACGGCTACAACCTTCTCGGCATGATCTTTGATGCAATACTCATCCGGGACAGATAGGATCCTGGCCTTCCAGATGACGAAGTTAGATGCACCATCTAACCTATCCTGATCCCTCAATCCTTGCGAGGCCATCTCTGCTCAAAAATGTCGAAATGAATGCTCTTCTCCCTTCTTCCGTTGTTGGTCTCAGCAAGAGACCAGATCTGGGTTTCTTGGCGATAGAAACCCTCTAGAGAATATGCTCTCTCTGACTAGTGATTTCCTTCCCAGAAATCCTCCACTAATTCTGTCAAATCAACACTCTCCAATCACTCTACTAATAAGATCTCAGACTTCTTGGCTAGAAAGTCTGCTAAGGAATTGTTTCCCCTTACTTTGTCAACCCTGCTAGACATTGTTCCGCACCAGCAGACACAATGCCCCACCAACAACTTCGAAGAACAAAACTGCAACTCCAACCACGGCAACTTGCACAGTGTCACCCCCTCTTGGACTGTGTCACCCTCTTGGGCCTGCGTGAGCTAGACAGGGTTTGCGTCACCCTTATGGGCATGCGTTAGCTCTGCGTGAGCTAGATAGGCTCTGTGTCACCCCTGTTGGGTCTGCGTTGTCCCTCTGGTGTTGTGTTGTCTCTTTCCGGATCTGTGTTGTCTTAACCGCCTTCCTACAACAAAAATCTTCGTCACTTCACTAATGGCTTCAACTCCCCCTGATCCGCAATACCTCTGATCCCATGTGAAACTTTCTAAATGCTTATACAGCTACTGCAGTATTCTGATTTACTTCTACTTGTTTGATTTAATTAACAAGTTATTTTCCTGAATTATTAAGTAAAACATCAAAGTAAATACTATTGCAACCTACACATACATACAGATCAAGTACTGAAGAATTAATGACAAAGGACACGATATTTTTTGGACAAATGTCCCCGGAAAAACCCAATGTAGCAAAACCAGTGCAACAGCTCTTGAGGGTTTTATTATTATGCAGAATTCTGAATACAAACAAGGGCACTATAGTGGTTTGCCCAACAGAGAAATCCCGACAAATGTACCTCTACCTCCGGAGATAGAAAATATGGTTGATCCAGCGGAGAATGAGGAACCCCATAGGTGCCTACGCAGTCACTGCATCACCCATGAGTGTGGTTGTGTTACTTTGTCTGATCTTCTGAATACAAGCCCTTTCTGGCCAACTGAAAACCCAGTGTTGCAGCCTTTGGCTCTGCATCAGCCCCTCCTGGCCTGTGTCACCCTCCTGTGATTGCGTCAGCCTCTACGCTGGCTCTACGTGAGCTTGGCTGGGTCTGCGTCACCCCTGTTAGGCCTACGCTGCCTCTGCGTCACCCTTCCTGGACTATAGCCTGCACAATTATACAAATCAGGAACTGAAGAATAAGCACATTCAGACAGAGGACACATAAGATTTTTCGAACAAATGTCCCCGGAAAAACCCAATGCGGGAAAACCAGTACAGCAGCTCTTTAGGGTTTTTATTATTATGTAGATTTTTGAATACAAACTAGGGTGCCATAAACGGCTCACCCAACAGAGAATTTCCTACTACAGAAATATGGTTTACTTCTCACCCAACAGAGAAATCCTACTACAAAAATATGGTTTACTTCTCCTACTTGTGTATTTAACAAGTTATTTTCAGAAATATTCATGAAAACATTGAAGTAAACACACTGCAGCCTACGCAATTATACAAATCAGGAGCTGATGAATAAGCACATTCAGATAGAGGACACAATATTTTTCAGACAAATGTCCCTGGAAAAACCCAATGCCGGAAAACCAGTGCAACAACTCTTTAGGGTTTTTATTATTATGCAGATTTCTGAATACAAACTAGGGTGCCATAAACGACTCACCCATTAGAGAATTTCCTTGGCAGAAGTACCTCTATCCGGAGACAAATATTATGACTGATCTAGCGTCAGAATGACGAACCCCACAGGTGCCTACGCAGTCCTCAACAAGCTCTGCGTTGGAACTACGCCACCCTTCCTAGTGCTTGTGCCACCCTTCTTAGATCTGCTGAAATTGAGCCCGATCTGCCCCACAGAAACCCCAGCACTATAGCCTCTGGCTTTGCGTCACCTCCTCCTAGACTGCGTCACTCCACTGGGCCTTTTGTGTCAGCTCTGCATGAGCCCAGTTGGGCCTGCGTCACCCTCTCAAGGGCTGCGTTGTCTCTCTTGGGTAGATTTTCCTCTCTGCAACTGTATTCTCGGCCTTGGATCCGAAATCCCGCTGTCGAACTGCCCCTCGCTGCACTGCAAGCTCACTTGAAAATTCTCAGCAAACCACGCCCTAGAATTTCGACTTAGCTCAAGTGCTACCACTATGTGTGTATTCTCCAACTAATCCCAAGCCTTCCTTTAATACTTTTCTCATTGAACAATCAACGGTCGCGATCTAATCTCTAATCAACAACTAAGATTATAAAAGACTTGATCTCATAACTTAGAACATTCTCACCCACATGTTTAAATTAATTTCCTTTAATTATTTAATTTCCCTAAGTTAGACTTAGGGTCTTCATTAAAATAATTAATTATTGGAATAACTTAGGCTCCGGGTGGAATTTCTCCAAATGATTTCTGGGTTTTGGATATCTCATGTGTTCTAGCCCCTCCACAAAGTTTTGGTCCTAGAGCACATCCAATGCTACCCAAAATCTCAACATTTTCTTGAGTCTGTGTCCCTTTGCATTAGCCCTGCTGGCTCTGCGTGAGCTCCACAAGTGACTACACATCCTTCTTCGCCTCTCTCTGGATCTGCCCTGTCACTCGGGACAGCTACCTTCCTGCAACAAAAATTTCTTCGGTCATCTGCTGATGGCTTGAGCTCTTCCTAGTCTGCAAATGCTCTGATACCATGTGAAAATTTCTGAATCTAAACCACAGAAATCCTACTACAAAAATCAGGTTTACGTCAGAGAAAATTTTAGCAATGAAATTTTCATGTAATTTCCATGTCATAATATGTAAACCAATCAAAATGCTTTAAATTTAAAAAGAGGTACATGTAAATATTTTGGAGGGAAAAGAAGAAAAACTACTTTTTTTAATTGTATTTTTGGTTTATCTCCCTATAGGTTTACTCAAATTTCAAGTTTAGACACTCATTAGATGCGGAATTAAATTCCACATCCAATGAGTACCCATTATGCATAATTTTTTAGAAGACCCACCTTGATAAAAATTACAGAGACATTAAAAAAACGCATTTTAACATGTTTTTTAATGTATCTGCAATTTTTATCAATGTGGGTCCTCTCAAAAGTATGCATAATGGGTACTCGTTGGATGTGGAATTTAATTATGTATCTAATGAGTGTCTAAACTTGAATTTTGAGTAAACATATAGGGAGATAAGCCAAAAATACAATTAAAAAAATAGTTTTCTTGTTTTCCGTCCAAAATTCATAACTCTTATTTTAATATTTTAACCATTATTTTATTATTTTTCCTTAGGAGGCCACTTTTAGGCTGAAATTTCCTCTAATGCTTCTCCTACTTATGTATTTAACTTAACAAGTTATTTTCAGAAATATTCATGAAAACATTAAAGTAAATACACTGTAGCCTACACAATTATACAAATCAGGAATTGAAGAATAAGCACATTCAGACAAAGGACACAAGATTTTTCGGACAAATGTGATGGGGCGCCAGCCCACAACCAGGTCAACAAGCAAATAAGAACAATATAAATGTTAGAATAACGCAATTACCAAAGGTTTCTCGGTGACGTGTCGATCAATTCCGGTTATGTTTCACACGTCGCTCCACTTTAAATGCTTCAGTAGATAATCTCGGGTCCTCCACCTTCCGTGAGATCTGTGGCAGCTGATCCCTGTACCTGACAATTAACTGCGATGTGATTACACCGTCCTGTCGATCGATTTCCACAACCTTTCAATCGCCCTCGAGTTTTGCAATCTTATCGGTAACAGGTTTTCTCCAGGTTCATTTGGTTTTCGCTCGGTGGTTGCTACATGAGGGTTTCCATCCGAGCGATTTCTTTAAGCATTTCTATGAATCTTCTAACTCTGCGTTTTTTTTACTTCTTTTCTATCCTCCGGTATTTGTAACGATGGCGCTGAGCTGGTCGGATGTTTTTTTTTGTCTCTGTTTCGATACGATTGCCGTGAGTCAAAAGTGCAGGTTCTGTTGGTTTTTTTTTCTTTCCCAGTTGTGGTTTTCTTGTCTGTCAGTAATTTGTTGTTCTTCGCTCACAGGTTGGTTCCGTCGGCTTCTCTCCAACTTATTCAGCTCTATTCACACTCGAGCGAGGTAAACTACTCCTCTCTGTTTGAACTTTCTGTAGCTTTTCTTCTCCGACTAAACCCTGGGCTCCTCGTGAGCAGGATTCGATGGATTCAACCAGTTATCCAGGTCAACAATAGCTAGGCATATTCGGCTTTTGCTCCAGGTAATGGTTAACCTCTTTCTTTTGTTCTTCTGTTGGTTTTTTCTTTGTATTATGGGCGCAATTTTACAGGTCTCCTAGACTGACTTCTCCTCCTTTTCGTGCAGGCGAGACAATTCTCCCAGACTGTTCGTCTTCCAGGCTCAATTTTCTATGGCTTCAACTTTCAACGGGTAGTGCCATTTCCTGTTACGGCCCTCTCTTAGCACTGCATTCCATTATACTTCACAGATGAACTTGCTTTTACTTCGCTCAGTTATGTCTCAGAGAGAATGTTGGGATTATTTTGTGTCTATTCTGTCATTCTGGTACAATCTTGATAGCAGAAGATTGTAGGGTTTGAAACCCTGACTGTGTTTCCGTTGGCGTGCCGAACCCTTGCTCAGTCATTGCAGGGTTTGGGTTTTCTTTTTAAAACCCTTTCTATATTTACAATTTTTAATGATGTTATGTAATTTAAGCGTCCTGTAATCTACAAAACTGGGTTTTGTATATTGAATCGACTGTTCAATCGTTATATGCAGTTTAAAAGAAATTCTGTTGTTCTGGTTACTTTCGTTTGATTTTGGAAAACACAGTTCGATAATGAAGTTACCTGTGGATATTTCGCTATTGCAATTGCTTTCGTTTGTTGTGTCTTCGACTGTGATGCTCGTCTTTGTATGTACTCCGACTTCGGGGCCTGTAAGTTCTTTCGGTTCCGTTAGGAACAAAATCCGTGACTGTTGTATCTCCAGTAATAACTGTAGCAATTTGCTTTTCGAGGAACAAAAAATAAACAAACACAGTTTCCTGAATGAAACTGTAAATACCTTCAATTTCTATGACTGAGAGCAATTTAACACAGTCAATGTGATACAGATGGTTTGTAGGACTAAACTGTTGTTTCTTTCTATTTCTCTTCCTTAATAAAATTTCTGAACCCCCCAGAATACGACTTCTTTCCTTTTTGTACCTCAGTGGAGGACCAATTCGTTACCAGTTGGTAATTGTCCCACTGTCAGTTACATAGTTACATTTTAATCACTATTTCTATTTTTTCTTTTATCACTAACGAAAATAAAGTGACCAAATAACCCTACCACAGATTCTTAATAAGAATTAAAAACAAAAACCAACTATTCTACTTAAAAACTCACTACTGGTAAACAGTCATCTAAAAACAATATAAACATGTACAGGTTCAAAGTCCTGTCAGAATGTCACATCACCAAAAGACAAAAAAAAAAAAAACCTGCTGCCGCTTGTCTACCCTTGGTCGAATGCTCCTGCATCAGGCTCCCGGGGTAACAAAAAGTCATGGCTCCGCTCCATGAGATCATCCACTGAATAGCCAGCGTTCTGACTCTGTGCTGCGTCAAGCCAGGAACTGTCCTCAATAGGACGGTTCTTCCACTTGACCAAACACTGTAAATATTCCTTCCTGCGTGTTCGCTTGGCTACTTGTGTGTCGAGGATACCCTCGATCTCAAGGGGCTGCGCTGCAGGCATCTGCCTCAACCAAGAATCCTTGCTAATTTGGGTGTCCCGTTCTAGCCTTGCTGCCCCATCGTCTTCAGGACTGGCAGTGTAAGGGTACAGATCTGCCACATTAAAAATGGGTGAAATGCCTATTCCTGGCGGCAACTGTATTTCGTAAGCATTGGCAGAAAATTTGCGAAGAATTTTGCAGGGACCAATTTTTTTAAACTTCAGTTTGTTATATTGCCCTTTCGGGAAACGTTCCTTGCGTAAATGAGCAAGTACTTCGTCCCCAACATTAAATTGAACTTCCCGCCTTTTTAGATCTGCCTGCTGTTTGTATCTTTGACTGCTGTCCTACAACTTTGACTTCACTTGCTCGTGCAAATCACTCATCGCTTGAGCGAAATCTTCCCCATCTGCGCTTCTTTTTTCAAGTTTTCCCAAATCCCGTAGCTCATGCACTCCGCGAGGATGCATGCCATACAGAACCTGAAAAGGACTGTAACCCGTGCTGCGATTTGGTGAATCGTTGTATGCAAATTCCGCTTGGGCAAGTACGCGATCCCACATTCGCGATTTTTCTCCTATCAAACTTCGTAGCAGGTTTCCCAAGCTCCTGTTCACCACCTCCGTTTGCCCGTCGGTCTGCGGGTGATAAGCGGAGCTAAAGTTTAACTGAGTGTCCAACTTTTTCCACAGGGTACGGCAAAAGTGTCCTGTAAACCGCACATCCCTGTCAGAAATAATGGACCTCGGCAAGCCATGCAGTCTAACAATTTCTGTGAAGAACAAGTGAGCTACATGAGTAGCATCACTGGTTTTTCGACAGGGTATAAAATGCGCCATCTTTGAAAATCTATCTACCACCACCATTACTGAATCAAACCCCCGCTGTGTCCTGGGCAGACCCAAGACAAAGTCCAAACTGACTGAGTCCCATGGCCTACTCGGAATGGGTAGTGGCGTATAAAGTCCTGCATTTTGACTGCCACCTTTCGCTAACTGACACATCTTACACCTGCTTACATACCTCTGCACATCTCGTCGCAACTTTGGCCAATAATAAAAATGCTCTATCTGGGATAATGTTTTGTCTATAACGAAATGTCCGGCTAGACCTCCGCTGTGTTTTTCCCGAATAATGTTCTCCCGCATTGAACAATCGGGAATACACAATTGTCCTCCCCTAAACAACAGTCCTTCTTGCAGATTATAGTCCAACCATGGACTATGGTCCCGCAACAAAGGATTTTGACACGCCTCATGGGCCTCCTTAAAATCTGTATCTATCTGATATAAATCTTTCAGATGCTCAAAACCCAGCACCTACACCATACTATCCTGCAAGAGCAAAGCTCTTCTGCTCAATGCATCTGCCACCTTGTTGGACTGTCCGCTAATATGTTTCAATACAAATGTAAAGCTCTGCAGATATTCCACCCACTCTGCATGCTTATGATTTAACTTATGCTGCTGCATAACATACTGTAAGGCAGAATTATCAAAAAATAAAACAAACTCGTTACCTAGCAAATAGTGCCGCCAGTGCTTCAGAGCCTGAACAACCGCATAAAATTCCTTGTCATAAGATGAATACTTCTGCCTACTTTTGTTCAGTTTCTCACTGAAATAAGCGACCGGTCTGTCCTCTTGGCTAAGTACTGCCCCAATGGCTGTACCGCTGGCATCACAGCGAACTTGGAAAAGTTTGCTGAAATCTGGCAATCGCAAGATCGGCCTCTCAGTGATCTTCTTCTTTAAAACCCAAAAACTGTTCTCTGCTGCTTGAGTCCAGCAAAAAGGCTGATTTGCCTTCTTAATTGTGTCCAACATGGGCGCGCAGATCCCACTAAAATCCCTAATAAATTTCCTGTAGAAGCTTGCTAGTCCATGAAAGCTTCGAACCTCGAACAAATTCTTTGGGGATGGCCAGTTCACTATAGCTACAATTTTCTCCGGATCCATCTTTAACTCGTTTTCTGCAATCACAAAGCCCAGATAAACTAATTCTTTTTGAAAAAAAGTACACTTTTTCAAATTTATCAGCAGCTTGTTCTGCTGCAATCTTCTCAATACACTTCGAACATGTCGGAAGTGTTCCTCCTTCGTTCTGCTGAAAATCAAAATGTCATCCAAATAAACGATCACAGATTTCCCAATGAACTCTTTCAGCACTTCGTTCATTAGGCGCATAAACGTACTAGGGGCGTTACTGAAACCAAAAGGCATCACCAGCCATTCGTACAGCCCTTCATTCGTCTTGAAGGCTGTCTTCCATTCATCCCCTTCCCTAATTCGGATCTGGTGGTAACCACTCTTCAAGTCAATCTTCGAAAAATATGCTGCCCCACTCAAGCAATCCATCATATCATCCATTCGGGGCAATGGAAACCTGTACCTGATCGTAATCTTGTTAATAGCTCTTGAATCCGTGCACATTCGCCATTCGCCACCTTTCTTAGGAGCTAACACTGTCGGAACTACACAGGGACTCATACTCTCCCTGATCAACCCCTTATCAAGCAATTCCTGCACCTGCTTCCGAATTTCTTCGTTATCCTTCGGGCTCATGCGATAAGCTGCCTTATTTGGTAAGCTAGCTCCTGGTATAAAATCAATACAGTGGCTGATGCTTCTCTTAGGTGGCAATTCGTCAAGTAAGTCATCTACTATGATATCGCCAAAATCCTGCAGCATGTCCTGGATCTCTTCTGGCAGATCTGTGATCTTAGTGTGCAGGACCACTGTCTTTGGTCTCCTTACAACAGCATAATTAACATCATTATCCTCAATCTGCTTCAAAAACTCCTTTCCGCCCACAAGTAATGCCTTTACTCCACTAGCTTTTGCTGTGTTTTCCTCCTTGATGGGCACAAGTGTGTGCTTGATCCCATCTTTGACAAACTTATAACAGTTCGTCTTCCCATCATGAACTACTTTTCTGTCATACTGCCAGGGTCTCCCTAACAGTATATGACAGACATCCATTGGCATAACGTCGCAGATAATTTTGTCCTTGTATCTGCCTATCTAGAATTCTACTTCACACTGTTCATCCACCAACAGTTGATGCCCCTTTTGCAGCCATGACACTTTGTAAGGAGTGGGATGCTTCAGCCTTTTCAATCCCAATTTCTCCACCATTTCCGTGGCCACCAAATTATCGGTACTCCCGCTGTCAATGATCAGTTTGCAGCACTTACCCTGTGATTTGCAAACTGTCCGGAACAAGGACTTTCTTTGATCTGGTTCCACAATTTCTTTCGCTGGTTTTATCAGCACCTTATTCAGCACCAAGGCTTCCCCTATCTTAGGTGCATTTTCCACTTCCTGAGGCGGTGCTTCCGCTTCCTCAGTTTGGGCAACATAAGCTCCTCTCCCACCTGCTGGTTCACCTTCAGGACATTCATACGACTTGTGCCCCCACTTGTGGCACCTATAGCACTGGACAGCTCCTCTGCCCCGACCATTACCTCTCCCTCGCTGGTTTGGTCGTCCCCCTCTAGTGCTGTTGTCCTTTTCTGTTGTTCCTGCAGATTTGGAACTGCTGCCTTCTTCATTGGAACCTGTACCTCTGCCCCTGCCAAAGGCCTTCCCCTTTCCTCTGTCAGATCCACCTCCTCTTCTGGCATTCTGCTTCCTGGTTATTTTCTCTTCCGCCTTCAAGGCAAACTGATATGCCTCATCCAAGGTTCTGGGGGAGAGAATACCGATTTCATCCAGTATCTCCCCTCTTAATCCATTTACAAACCTTGTTGTTTTTTCAGGGGTATCTTCTACATAACCTGCCCTCAAATTCAACTTATAGAATTCCTCTGTATACTCTTTAACTGTCATTCCCCTTTGCCTCAAATTTTGTACTTGCCTGTACAGCATAATTTGATAATCTTTAGGCAGAAACTTTTCTTTCAGCTTGGCCTCCATTCTGGCCCACTTCTTTATAGGCTGTTTATTTAGCCTCTTTCTTTCTGCCTGAACGCTGTCCCACCACAAGGATGCATGTCCCTTCAACTTGGTGGCAGCGAACTTCACCCTCTTGTCCTCACTGATTTCCTCAAAATCAAAATATTTGTTCACTTCGCTAAGCCAATCCAGCAACACATTTGCTGACAAACTTCCGTCGTAAGTGGAAAGCTCATGTTTTGGCTTATGACTAGATAACAAAACTGACCTCAATAATCTGAGTTCAGGTGCCTCTCCCTCCAAACCAACTGCCTGTTATACAACCTCTTCATCACTGTCATCCCCCCCTGCGGGGTCTCTCCTCCGTCCAGCTTCCACTGCTGCTAATCTCTCATTCAAGATTCGAATCTCCTCTCTCAGTCCCTCTTCTGCTACTCGGCGAATTGCTCTTCCTCTTCCCCGTCCTCGTCTACCAACCTCCATATTCTCCTAACCACAATCTATAGCTATGATACCACTTTGATGGGGCGCCAACCCACAGCCAGGTCAGCAAGCAAATAAGAACAATATAAATGTTAGAATAACGCAATTACCAAAGGTTTCTCGGTGACGTGTCGATCAATTCCGGTTCTGTTTCACACGTCGCTCCACTTTAAATGCTTCAGTAGATAATCTCGGGTCCTCCACCTTCCGTGAGATCTGTGGCAGCTGATCCCTGTACCTGACAATTAACTACGATGTGATTACACCGTCCTGTCGACCGATTTCCACAACCTTTCAATCGCCCTCGAGTTTTGCAATCTTATCGGTAACAGGTTTTCTCCAGGTTCATTTGGTTTTCGCTCGGTGGTTGCTACATGAGGGTTTCCATCCAGGCGATTTCTTTAAGCATTTCTATGAATCTTCTAACTCTGCGTTTTTTTTTACTTCTTTTCTATCCTCCGGTATTTGTAACGATGGCGCTGAGCTGGTCGGATGTTTTGTTCTGTCTCTGTTTCGATACGATTGTCGTGAGTCAAAAGCGCAAGTTCTGTTGGTTTTTTTTTCTTTCCCAGTTGTGGTTTTCTTGTCTGTCAGTGATTTGTTGTTCTTCGCTCACAGGTTGGTTCCGCCGGCTTCTCTCCAACTTATTCAGCTCTATTCGCACTCGAGCTAGGTAAACTACTCCTCTCTGTTTGAACTTTCTGTAGCTTTTCTTCTCCGCCTAAACCCTGGGCTCCTCGTGAGCAGGATTCGATGGATTCAACCAGTTATCCAGGTCAACAATAGCTTGGCATATTCGGCTTTTACTCCAGGTAATGGTTAACCTCTTTCTTTTGTTCTTCTGTTGGTTTTTTCTTTGTATTATGGGCGCGATTTTACAGGTCTCCTAGACTGACTTCTCCTCCTTTTCGTGCAGGCGAGACAATTCTCCCAGACTGTTCGTCTTCCAGGCTCAATTTGCTATGGCCTCAACTTTCAACAGGTAGTGCCATTTCCTATTATGGCCCTCTCTTAACACTACATTTCGTTATACTTCACAGATGAACTTGCTTTTACTTCGCTCAGTTATGTCTCAGAGAGAATGTTGGGATTATTTTGTGTCTATTCTGTCATTCTGGTACAATCTTGATAGCAGAAGATTGTAGGGTTTGAAACCCTGACTGTGTTTCCGTTGGCGTGCCGAACCCTTGCTCAGTCGTTGCAGGGTTTGGGTTTTCTTTCTAAAACCCTTTCTATATTTAAAATTTTTAATGATGCTATGTAATTTAAGCGTCCTGTAATCTACAGAACTGGGTTTTGTATATTGAATCAACTGTTCAATCGTTATATGCAGTTTAAAAGAAATTCTGTTGTTCAGGTTACTTTCGTTTGATTTTGGAAAACACAGTTCGATAATGAAGTTACCTGTGGATATTTCGCTATTGCAATTGCTTTCGTTTGTCGTGTCTTCGACTGTGATGCTCGTCTTTGTATGT
Organism: Pinus albicaulis; assembly: GCA_034641835.2. Lineage (NCBI taxonomy): Eukaryota > Viridiplantae > Streptophyta > Pinopsida > Pinales > Pinaceae > Pinus > Pinus albicaulis. The sequence continues at coordinate 54,387,843 of CM076569.1, read as the reverse complement.
ACTCCGACTTCGGGGCCTGTAAGTTCTTTCGGTTCCGTTAGGAACAAAATCCATGACTGTTGTATCTCCAGTAATACCTGTAGCAATTTGCTTTTCGAGGAACAAAAAATAAACAAACACAGTTTCCTGAATGAAACTGTAAATAACTTCAATTTCTATGACTGAGAGCAATTTAACACAGTCAATGTGATACAGATGGTTTGTAGGACTAAACTGTTGTTTCTTTCTATTTCTCTTCCTTAATAAAATTTCTGAACCCCACAGAATACGACTTCTTTCCTTTTTGTACCTCAGTGGAGGACCAATTCGTTACCAGTTGGTAACTGTCCCACTGTCAGTTACATAGTTACATTTTAATCACTATTTCTATTTTTTCTTTTATCACTAACGAAAATAAAGTGACCAAATAACCCTACCACAGATTCTTAATAAGAATTAAAAACAAAAACCAACTATTCTACTTAAAAACTCGCTACTGGTAAACAGTCATCTAAAAACAAAATAAACATGTACAGGTTCAAAGACCTGTCAGAATGTCACATCACCAAAAGACAAAAAAAAAAAAAAAAAACCTGTTGCCGCTTGTCTACCCTTGGTCGGATGCTCCTGCATCAAAATGTCCCCAGAAAAATCCAATTCGGGAAAACCGGTGCAACATCTCTTGAGGGTTTTTATTATTACGCAGATTTCTAAATACAAACTAGGGTGCCATTAACGACTCACCTAACAGAGAATTTCCTTGGCAGAAGTACCTCTATCCGGAGACAGATACTATGGTTGATCTAGCATCAGAATGACGAATCCCATAAGTGCCTACGCAGTCCCCAGCAAGCTCTGCGTTGGAACTGCGTCACCCTTCTTCGATCTACTAAAACTGAGCCTGATCTACCCCATAGAAACCCTAGCGCTGCAACCTCTAGTTCTGCGTGTCCACCTCCTGGACTTCGTCACCCCTCTGGGCCTACGTCAGCCTCTGCATCAACTATGCGTGAGCCCAGCTGGGCCTACGTCTCTGTCTCAAGGGCTACGCTATCTCTCTTGGGTAGATCCATGTCTCTGCAACTATATTCTCGGCCTTGGATCCAAAATCCCACTTTCGAACTGCCCCTCGCTACACTGCAAGCTCACTCTGAAATTCTCAGCAAAACACGCCCCAGAATTTCAACTTAGCTCAAGTGCTTCCACTCTGTGTGTGTTCTCCAACTAACCCCAAGCCTTCCTTTAATACTTTTTCAGTTGACGAATCAACAATCATGATCTAATCTCTAATCGACGGCTAAGATTAGAAAAACTTGATCCTCGTCATTTAGAACATTCTCACCCACATGTCTAAATTAATTCACTTTAATTATTTAATTTCCCTAAGTTAGACTTAGGGTCTCCATTAAAATAATTAATTGTTTGAATAATTTAAGCTTCGGGTGGAATTTCTCCAAACGATTTCTGGGTCTTGGAGATCTCATGTGTTTTAGCCCCTCCACAAAGTTTTAGAGCTAGATCACATCCGATGCTACCAAAAAATCAACATTGGCCTTCTTTGGCCTCAATTTGCCCTCTACCCATCTTTGAAATTTCTGGACTGAAGATTGGTGGGTTTTGTAGGAAGAAATTGGCTCAAATTTGGTGTTTTCAGGTGCCAAAACCTTTGGAGAAAATTTTGGCAAACTTGGGAAAGTGTGCTACAAGGCCTTGGACATGGGGTTTGCTCTCTAAACCCTTGTTTTTTCACTGTTTTGCTACAACTATCTGATTCCTTCATAACAGTGGTAAAATTCATGTTTAGATGCCCTAAAAATCATCTCTAAATAGTCTAAACAAATTGTTACCACTCAAACTAGCAGGGGCTCTAAAAGGAGGTCCTCAGAGGACTACTACTAGATCAAGGGAAACAAATGGATCAATAGCCCACTGTCACCTCTGCCAAGACTCCCTACTCTTTACGAATTTTCACCGATGGGAGGAGACCCGATATGATAAGGACCACAAAAGAAGTAGACAATGATAGAGTGGGGTGATCTTAGGGGCCTATTCACAAGAGAGGCTCAGATATATATCGTGCTTGCCTTAGAAGGCAAGGTTGAAGGATCTCAAGGAAGGGCTCAAGGAGAATTGCAAGGTTAAGGTTTAGGGAATGTATCTTATAATGGAGGCCCTTAAACCCTAAAACTATTGTGGAGGCTTGGATTCCAAGTGATCTTGGAAGAATTACTCTTAATAGCTTGTGGGACAACACAGGGCCAAGTGGACCTAGAGGGTAGGTCAAGGGGGGAGGGTCTAACAACCAATGATATACTTGACCTATTCCAGAGGGGAAATGTATGAAAAATGAATTTACAACACAAGACAAGGTGAGGATCCCAATGAGGTCTTTAGCCTAAGGAAACCAAGGGCAAGATTGATATTGTGGCTAGGGCTTGGGGTATCTCACAATCCCACCATCGGAATTGCTTCAATTTTGGACGTTGCCTAGGAGAAACCCCATCGCAAATGATATTAAGAGATCAAACTTTTCCTATGGATTGTTTGCTAGAAAAATGATGCCCTAGGAGACCTATGGGGCTAGACCTAGGAACAAGAAAGTCACAGAAGAGAATAATTTGGAGTGATCACCTTTATGGTGGACCAGTGCCTAGTCCTTTAGGGAGGTTTTGGAGTCAAGAGTAATAATGACTATGGACATTCAATTTTCTATGTCAAGGAGGCCTCAAAGAAAGCTTCGTATGGCACTAGGGCAGCAACAAAAGCAACTTCAAGAATTTATACTTCGTTTTGCAAGTTTGATGGCTTATCAAGATGAAATTCAGTAAAGAAGCATCTCTAGGAACATTCTTTCATAATACATGGCCCATACATGACACGTCACTATCTAGAAACTCAATTTGCACAACTTCGCATAAATGGATGCAACAAATTAGCCCTAATATAGCAAAAATCCAGCAGCAATGTATGTGACAAAATAAAGAAGAAAAGTAGCATTAAATGTACTTACATGTATTAAGAATATATCCAACCATCAACAATTTGCCAATCAAGAAGCTCCAAGATAAATGAAAGCAATGCAAACATCAAAATTCATTCCATGCTCCAAAAATTCATCCTCCAAGGATAGTGAAGTTCTCTAAAGAGATACAAATCCAACCAAATGATGATGCTAAAATGAATCCTCATCACTTGTATTTATACACTTCTAATGAGTTCTATTTAGCTAATAGAGCCTACATTAGCCCCTAAAATAAAATAATGTACAAAATAACTAACTTCTGGTGACAAGCCCACCAAACTAGCTCAAAAACAAAATAATAAGCCTCTCAAGAGGTCAAATTATGAATAATGCATGTCGGTGGGCCTTTTAAGAAGCTTGAGGAAGTTCGTAAGTGCCATAACGATGAATAGGATTCCCAAAAGTAGTGGACAAGGGGTTGGCCCCTTGTTCTCCAAATAATAAACCTGTGCTGCCCCAATGGGTGCAAGGACACACAAGTAACCTCATGGGTCCCCAAGTAGGTCGAAGAAGCCTGTAGACTATCTAGAAGGGCTCAAATGATGATGTAAGTGATGCCACATCAACATCCAAGTCCTGGTTCATCTGCCAAGTGCATGGTACAACTGTGGGGTTGGTTAGGCATGGTGAACCAGGTGCATCTTCCTCATCCAATAGGTGAATCTCGAGCAATCTCTGAACATCTCTTGGGGTCCATGGAGTGATGTCTACTGTTGTGGAGACCCATGGCTCTTTACACACACCCTACATGTGCCAATGTAGCCCTCTGGAGGGTTAGGACCCCGTATAGGGAGACCAAACCCAAAATGGATACCATCTACAACCTTGCATAAGATCCAATGCGTCCCTTAGCCTTTCAGCACAACAATTCATTTAAAGTAATTGAGCGAAAGAGCTTACAAACCATGGACAACAAGTGGGTACTTCATAATGGCATGGCCTTCCATAGTGGGCTTTGGCATGTGCTAACGTCTCCAAGCTCCAAAGGGAGTTAACCAAGTGTCCTATTAGGTGGTTTCTACCTTTAGAGGGGATAATATGTCCAAGGTACATCCTTCAAATGGTGGTGGCACGTGATAAAGAGATGAATGGAATACGGAATGAAAGGGGCAATCCTAGGCCACATGTCGAGGTACAAGGGAAGCTAGTAAAAGGGAAGCCCACATTTGGATTTATAATGTATAGTGTTAGAGAATCACAAGGCAGGAAGATTCTCTTATGTTGAGATTTTGTGTATTTGGGGTAGCATCATTTGTGCTCTAGGTCCCAAATTTTGAGGAAGGACTAGAGTTCACCTGATCTACAAGACCCAAAATGGATTTGGGAAATTTCATCTGGTTTAGAAGATATTAAATTAATTAATTATTTTAATGTATTTCTTAAGTTAAACTTAGGAAAATAAAATAATTAAAGTGAATTTAATTAAACATGTGATGAAATTGTCTTAAGTCACACAGATCAAGCTTTCTTTTAATCTTAGCCATTGATTAAAGATTTAATCTTGGCCGTTGATTTGTCAACGAGAAAAGTATAAAGGAAAGGCTTGGAGTCATTTGTAAGACACACAGAGGCAGAGCACTGAAGCTAAGCTGAGATTCTAGGGCAGGGTTGCTAAGAATTCTCAAGTGTTTCAGTTGCAGAGAGTGGAATTTAGACTAAGGGGATGATCTGATCCCGGGGTCTAGAATACACAAGCAGAGAAGAGATCAGCAAGGTATTGTAGAGAAACATGATGGCAATGACTGATGAAGCGGCGATGTAGTAAGCCACCATTATGAGTAATAATGATAATGATATGATGTCTTTAAGGCAGGGTTTCAGGCCTAGATCTGGGCAGTCTGTGAATCCTTGGATTTGGTGTGGATCAGTCAGTGTTGTTGGTCTTAGATCAGCGAGGTGCTGCAGATCTAGAGTTTTCTCTAGGTTTCGAGATGGAACCAGTTCCATCTTACGAAATCATTAAGTCTGTTTAGAGCCCTCCAGCAGCCCGAGACCAGTTTTCTACCTTGGGTTTTTTTGGGGACAGTTTGTCCAGAAATATTTGTGTCACTTTGTCCATGTGTGCATGTGCTTATTCTAGATCTGAATTGGTAGAGATCTGTTATGTGTTTTGCTTTGATGTTAACTTGAATTTATTCAGTTGATAACTTGTATAAGTAGGAGAAGCTTAACCGGATTAACATAAATAATTTCTGCATAAGAATTAAGATTTAGAAATTTCTACATGGTATCAGAGGAATTGCAGATCTAGAAGGGTCACCGGCTGAAGCATCTGAAGGATCTAGCTGCAGAAAGCAGTTGGAAAGGCAGTAGAAAAACAGATCTGAAGGGACAACGCAGTTTTCAGGAGGAGATTCACGTAGAGGGAAGGGTGACGCTGTCTAGCGCTGTGTCTGTCCTAACAAGCCCACACAATTACTACGCGAAGCGACTCGAAACAGCATTGGTTAGAGTCTGAAACTAGCAGTGTGATTCGAGATCTGAATAAATTAGATCTGAAAAAAATTAACGAGAAAAAGTTGAGAAATTGGAAAAATTTGGTGGGATATTACAATTTGGATTTTTAACCTTAGCTGATAATAAGTTTGGGAAGAGATCGGCGTCTCAGAGGTTTCTTGCCAAATGAAACTTGTGGATTTGGTCGGAGGTTGTTGAATCATAGTTGAATTGGTAGATTTCCAAGGAGGGAAATCAAGTGTCACAGGGAGCAGAGGGTTCCCAGTTCGAAAAGGACCCTAGATCCAAGATCTCTAGCATAGAGAAGAGGAGCTCTGACACATTCTGAGCAAATGGCTCCTCATGGACTGCATGATCGGGATAGGCTAGAGGGCCTCTCAAACTTTTCGGTATGGAAAGCTAGGATCCTGATTGTCCTAGAGGCATATGGTCTAAGAGATCATGCAGAGCAGACCCTGGCCACGCCGACAGATGCGGATCTCCTACGAAAGCATAGAGAAGCTGCTGGGCATGCCAAGCAGCTGATAATGGACAATATCAAGGATCATATTGTGCCACACATAGCTGAGAAGAGGACAACTAATGAGATGTGGAAGGCCTTGACTTCCCTATATGAGGGAAAATCAGTCCAAAGAAAGATGTTGTTGGAGGCCCAAATGAGGTCATTCATGATGACCAAGGGAGAAGACATCGAGCATTTCCTCTTCAAATTGCAGTCAATCAGGGATCAGCTGACTGCAACAGGTACAATCGTAGATGATGCAGTGATAGTTAGGACTGCCCTCAATGCAGTCACGGATGAGTGGGAAACCTTTGTTCAAAGTATCTTGGGCAGAGCGGACCTCCCAAATTGGGACAGATTGTGGTCAATCCTACAAAAAGAAGAACTACGCAGATCCACCAAGAAGCAGCACAACCCTGGGATGAGCAAAGTAAAGAAGGAAGAGGAGGAAGATGCAACCTTGGCATCGAAGAAGCAGTCGAAGAAGAAGAAGGATCTTTCTAAGATCAAGTGCTTCCAGTGTGGCGAAATGGGACATTTTGCCAGCCATTGTCCAGAAAAGAAGAAGGACAAGGAAGCATCTTCTTCCAAAGCAGCAGTGGCAGATGATGGGTCAAGAGATGATGTAGCCATGAGTGCTCATGAATAACAGAGGTGGGGTGACATGGACATGTAGAGGAGCTACATGGAAGTAAGGTAGGATCCTTGAGCAGCACATCTCTTGGATCACAAGCGAGCTACGGCAGCCTTAAGACAGTAGCAGGACAAGTGGAGCAATGGGTGCATAGATCACAGATGAGGCATAAGCAGAGGCAGATCTGGAGGCTGGGAGGAGCAGCGCAGAGCATAGCAGCAGTAGTGTAGAAGCAGTAGGAGCGCAGAGGCTGTTGTGACTTCAACAACGCAATGCAGTACTACTTACGCAGTGCATAGCTGCAGCAGCGCATAGAGCTTCAGAGGGACAGCGCTGTGCAACAGCAGCATGATAGATTTTAGCACAAGGAGCTGATGTGACTTCAGTAGTGCAGAGGGAGTCTGATTACGCAGGAAGAGTTGTAGCTGTGCATCGTTCTTTAGATAGTTGTAGCACAGATCTGTAGCCTATGGAGCTTCAGTGATGAGGATGCAGCACATCTGACTTATCTGTCAAAGATTGGGCAGGAGATTTAGTTGTTTCTCTCAACAACTGAAGTTGCAGTGCAACAAATCAGCAATGGCAGTGCTATGAGTAGCACAGATGCAGCATATTGAGAGGGAGCTGCAGTAAAATGGTTGCAGTGGCTGTGGTAGAGTCATGGGCAGCAGTACAGAATGGTAGCAGCAATGCAGAGTTGAGTGGCAAGAGGCCAAGCTTCAGCAGCACAAAACCAGTGCCCAAAATCATGAAATGCATAAGTGTGATGTATTGCTAGAGCACACCCTTGATGCTAAGAGGGAGTGTTGACATTTTGTGTACTTGGAGTAGCATCATTTGTGCTCTAGGTCCCAAATTTTGAGGAAGGACTAGAGTTCACCTGATCTACAAGACCCAGAAATGGATTTGGGAAATTTCATCTGGTTTAGGAGATATTAAATTAATTAATTATTTTAATGTATTTATTAAGTTAAAACTTAGGAAAATAAAATAATTAAAGTGAATTTAATTAAACATGTGATGAAATTGTCTTAAATCACACTGATCAAGCTTTCTTTTAATCTTAGCCATTGATTAAAGATTTAATCTTGGCCATTGATTTGTCAACTAGAAAAGTATAAAGGAAAGGCTTGGGGTCATTTGTAAGACACACAAAGGCAAAGCACTGAAGCTAAGCTAAGATTCTAGGGCGGGGTTGCTAAGAATTCTCAAGTGTTTCAGTTACAGAGAGGGGAATTTAGACCAAGGGGATGATCTGATCCCGGGGTCTAGAATACACAAAAAGCAGAGAAGAGATCAGCAAGGACAATGCAGAGAAAGGCAACAGCGGCAGCAGTAGTGTCTTTCAGGGGCAGCGCTGGGGTTTCTAGGCCTAGATTTGGCTGAGTTCTGTAAATCCCGTTTGAGGGTGTGGATCAGTCAGTATCGTTGGTCGTAAATCAGCTAGGTGCTGCAGATCTAGAGTTTTCCCTGTAGGGTTTTCCAGATCTAGAACCCAGAGTTGTGTATTCAGAAATATTCTTAATAATAGAGCCCTCCAGCAGCCAGAGACCGGTTTTCCCACATTGGGTTTTTCGGGGACAGTTTGTCCAGAAATCACTGTCACTTTGTCTATGTGTGCATGTGCTTATTCTAGATCTGAATTGGTAGAGATCTGCTATGTGTTTTTCTTTGATGTTAACTTGAATTTATTCAGTTGATAACTTGTATAAGTAGGAGAAGCTTAACCGGATTAACAGAAATAATTTCTGCATAAGAATTAAGATTCAGAAATTTCTACATCTTATTCTTGATTATTTACTTGTGATGTTCTTTAGTTCTTATTATGTTCTTGTTAATTCATCAAGAAAATGCACATAGATCAAGGACAAAAGATGTAGGCCAGTAGCCAGGGAAAAATCTCACTCTAGGGGAAAAACCAATCAGTAATTCTTCCTTCAATAGTGATTCTTGAGACTCTAGACCTTGACTCGGACTTCCTCCACACCAAGTCAACCTTCGTTGTGATCCTTCCTGAATCAAGCATTAGTAGCAGTTGTAGCAGCACTATGAAGCAACTTCTTTGACCTGGAACTCCGACTTAGCTTCTAGGGACTTCGATCTTGAGGTAAAGACTTCGATATAGCTTCAAAGACTTCGATTTAGGTCCAATACAACTTCTCAAAGCAGCAGCAGTCAACAAAACCAACTTCGACCTTCTCTTCACTTGGCAACAACACCTTCGCAACACTTGATGCGATAACTGATGCAGTAAATCTTTGAGGACTTCGATCTCCCAAACTATAGCATGAAAGAAAGAGAGAGTAACACCAAAATTTTGATTTTCTTGAGCTCCCTAATGGCGCCCAAAACCAAATCTAGAAAGTCCATCTCCTTCACTTCGCAAATTTCTCTTGATACAACTTCTAGATCGAATTTTTGTGTTGCAGTGAATTATCTCCAAATGAATTCGATCTACATGTATATATAGCCTTTTGATGGGTTCGAATTACTGTACTTGAGGCCGACTTGATCACTTGAAGGCCAACTTAATGTGGAGGCTTCATAAATCATATTTAACTCAATACTTGACCTATTTGCATGATTCAAAAGCCCAATATGGATCAATTTAAATCTGCAATAATCCTATAGATTCAAAATAAAACCTAGAAGTCCCCAATAGGGACTTTGACCTAAAAAAAATATGACCCAAGCATGAAACCCATGCTTTATTAAGTCATTTAATAATAATATAAAATTCTTTTCTTTTCACAAGTATAACAAATATTGAATCAAGTACAATTTATGAAGACCGAACCTAGTTACATTCTTCAACACTCCCTCTTAACTAGGGAGGCATTCATAACACAATAGTAGAAGGTAGATCTCAACTATGCGAACTATGAAGAATCTTTAGCCACTTAAATGTCATGGACTAGATTCTTGACCAGGGAAATCTATCCACGGTCACTCAACAATTTAGGCACTTGAATGTCATGGACTAGATTCCTGACCAAGGCAATCTATCCAAGTGGGACTAAGATGGAATAAAGCTTTCAGCCTCTCTGGGTACCATCAGGCTTACTGGGCTCGAAATTCAGAGGGAGTTGCAGTAAGGATGAGGCAGTGATAGAGATGGTGTCATGGGCAACAGTACAGAGGGCAGCAGTGGAGATATTAGCAGCGCAGTAGATGCTTCAGGTTAGAGCAGATGCAACTGGTATTTTGCTTGAACACTTTCCTCGCTAAGAGGGAGTGTTGATTTTGTAGCATTGGAAAGTGTTCCAAGTCTTATATTTTGTGACGAGGCTTGGACATCAGTATTCCAAAGAACCCAGAAACCGTTTGTGGAAATTCCACTCGGTTCATGTCTTATTAAAATAATTAATTATTTTAATATGGTCCCTAAGTCTAAACTTAGGGAAATTAAATAAATAAGTGAGAATCTTCAAGAAAACGAAGATCAAGTCATGTTTTAATCTTAGCCATTGATTAGAGATTTAATCTGGGTCGTTGATTCATCAACAAGAAGATTATAAGAGAAGACTTGAGGGTCATTTGGAAAGCAAGCCAGGCACACACTCAGTACCTGAAGGAAATCGATTCTGAAGGAATAGAATTCGATTTCAGAAGGAGTGGTTGTAGAGGCAGAGTTGCAGAGGCAGAAGAAGGAAGGGGAAGTCAACAGAGGCAAAGAAAGGCAAGAGGATGCAGAGGGGACAGCGCTGAGCAGCAGCATTGAGTCCCCATGCAGAGTGACGCAGTCCAACGTAGGGACTGTGCAGAAGACCACACAGAGAAAATCTCCTGGGTGTCAGAAAATCTCCTGAAGGATTCAGAGAATTTATCTTAGGTGTATTGTAGAAGTCTGCTCGTCAGATTCTTGTAAATGATTTTCCTCGCTGAAGAATAATACAAACCCTCATTTGTTGCACCGGTTTTCCCACATTGGGTTTTTTCGGGGACAATTGTCCAAAAATAACTGTGTTCATGTAATTGTTTCTATTGCGTTATATGCGTTCTGTTCTATTTTCTGCATGGTTAAGTGAATACAGCAGTTGTGTTTATTTCAGAATTTACTGAAGAATCTATAAATAACTTATCATAAAATAAGTAGGCGAAATAAATCTGTCACTGTAGTAGTGTTTCAGTTTGAAAATTTCACATTATATAGATCAAGTACTAAAAGATAAGTAAAGCATTCAGATAAAGGACACGTATTTTTCGGACAAATGTCCCCAGAAAAACCCAATGCAGGAAAATCGGTGCAGCAGATCTGAGGGTTTATATTATTAAGAAGATTTCTAAATACAATCTAGGGTGCCAAATCTGGCTCACCCAACAAAGAAAATCCTCAACAAAAGTACCTCTATCCCGAGACAAATGTTTTGGCGGATCCAGCAACAGAATGAAGAAACCCCACAGGTGACAGCGTAGTCCCCAGTGCTGCTTAGTGATGGCTACAGCTAGCTCTGCGCTGAGAACCTCTCCTAGTCGCTGCGTCACCCTCTCCATGAGCCTTCCCGGTTCAAAAATCGATCTGTTGAATGGCTGCCCGATCTGCCTCACAAAAACCCCAGCGCAACTGCTCAAGTGACTGTGTGTTAATTTTGGGCAACTAGATCCAAACTCTATGTTGTGATGCTCAGATGGCGATGCCAATATTTTTATTGGATTCCTCTTTCAGAGAGGTGCAAGATCGATCTAAAGATCATCCTGATCGGATGAGAAAAACATGTATTTTGAATTTATTCCACATGTGCAAGGTCGGCCAGATTTATCCCACATGCATAAGAGATGTGTCACACACCCCCACAGATGACTATATATTGGAGAGACTTGAAGTTCATTTCACACACACACTTTTGGAGACATTCTCTTCTCTCACGGCTGGTGCTGCGATTGGGGCTTCTCATGGTGATGTGGTTAGGGCTTCTTGGTGCAGGGTCTTGATGGAGCGTTTTGATGAGCAGTCTTGGGGTTGTGTGACACATTGGGTTGGTTGACCTTATGGAGACTTTGTTGGTTGAAGCATCCTGCTGATCGTCGTAATGCCACCATTCTTTATCTCTGTTTTTGGCTTGTCTTCCATCGATCTATTGCTATGTTCTATCTGCATCTTACTTTCACGTGATTATACCCTAGATGTTTAAAGTAAATTTGCATCTAGCATAGAACATCTTCAGAAATTTACATGGTATCGGAGCTAGGAGAAGTCAAAGCCCATCTTGTTGAGAATTTAGGGCAGCGAGATAAGCATTGTTTTCAGGGCCAATAAGGGTGTTGTAAGCTACAACAAGGTTGTGTGGTAGGCCGCAGGCCATACCACCACAGAGAATGATTGCGTGCGCAGTTTTGGGGTTTTCTGATGCGCTAACCTTCAGCGTGGAGGGAGATACCTTCCCTAAAGAGACAACCGCAGTCTTTAGGGACAACTGTGGGCAGAAATAAGGGCATGCATATTGAGGATTAGTGTTGTTGTGCTAGGCCGCAGGCCTTAGCACACAGCTGGAGCTGCGTAGAAGGCAGTCAGGAGGACTAGCCTCTATTGAAAGAACAACGTGGAAGAGCCAACAAGGGCAGCGTGGCATTTCTATGTGTTGTAGATGACAGTGTGGAGATTGAAGGGCAGCGTATGCACTTCTAAGTGCAATTTACAGAAGAACGGCGAGAGACTAAAATTGCAAGTGTCTTTTGGAGAACAGCAAGAGACCAAGCATTAGGGAAATTTTGAGGTCTAAAATGGGCCTCCTAAGGAAAATGTACAATCAAAATACACTTTATGAGAACCAATCACATTTTAGGGGATGACATCATCCCTAATGGTTGAGGTGGCATTGTTTGAGTTAAAGGTACTTACTTGTCACATTCTCAATGGTGGATAAAAACTCATGGTTAACCATGGTAGTGCTCTAAGTACTTTTAAAGTCAAAGTAAAGTACTCATAATAAATGTCATTTCATACTTTTTGAATAAAAATATATTATTGTCATTTCATATTTCTTGAAAGAAACAATGCATATCCCTATACATTTATTATATTATATTATATTATACTATTTTTATATAGTATATTAATTACATGTTATTATACAATTTAAATAATATAAATTGTAATTAATAGCATATAATATAATTAAGAATTTATCAATTTATATTTATATTTTATATTAAGTTATTTAAGTACAAAGGACAAATGCATTAGTTGTTCAATGATAATGATTTTTTCTTGAAAAGCTTATTCTTATTTATAGTCACATCAATACAATTTTTTTATTAATTTTATTTTGGTACAACATTTGAATTGAATTTAACTATGGTTACATAGATTGTGGTGCAAAAAGTGAATTGAAAATTCATAAATATTATTTTATTGGTTTAGCGATTATTTTATTATTTCCTTAAGAGGCCCATTTAGACTTCAAAATTCCCCTTATGCATCGAATTCCGATGAAGGCCATTAATTTGTATTTTGTTCATCGCAGCGGTAGGACTCGTCCTCATCTGCAAGGGCCCTCATGGATTCTCCGACCACAGTTTACACCGCCGAGTAGGACCTGGCAGGCGCATCAAGCTCTGATCCTCTTTTTTAGTTTCCCACAACATTAGCCCATTGCATTTGATCCCTTGATCGCAGAAATCGAATGCCACAGGGACGACAAAGAATGGGAAAGTCATTATCTCGAGCAACTGCAATGGGAGCATAAGCCGGCTCCTGCAGCCGAGTCTCAGTCGGAATGAGAAAAGTACATGAACGCAGAAAATTATGTCAATGACGAGGATCGCTTCAACGTCTCCTACAAGTTAAATTACTTCGTTTCCCAAAGTGGATGTCAACCCTGCCGATGGGTTTCTGGGTCTCCAGGAGCTTAAAGTTTGGCATTTTTTTTGTTTTGGATAGGCCGAGTTAGAGCATCTGCTCCCCGAGTTGTTTAGGAAGAATTATGGGCACTCGTTAATGAGATATTCTCTATGGCATGCCGAGTTGTATCTCTATGTATTGCAGGTTGGCTGAGCCCCTATTTGGAAGCTAGAAGGCGGTCATTCGACCTAGGGAAGAGCTGTAACAACAGGCTGAGGTTCCTTGAGTAATAGCAGAGGAGATAAGGGTCTTGTGGAGAAGTTTGTCGCTGGTTTTGAGGCCTAAGTTAGGGTTGTCCTGGGGTGGTGACAAAGCCCTAAAGTGGTCCAAAAACCTTAGTGAATTCTGTGCACAGAGCCTAGAATTACAAGGCCGTTGAACCCTTGTAGAGGTATGAATCTGCCTTTCAAGTTGATGTTTGCAAGGAGATGTTATGGCTATTGTAGTTTGTTTGAACAATAGTTTTGTGATGTCGTAATATTGTAAAACAAGGAGTAGACTTGTGACAGTTAAGAGGGTTGTTTTGGATACCCTAAGGAGAGTGACAAAGGGCTTGATTTGTCACTGTGTGTGGGCAGTCCTGTGGAGCCCTAAGATCAAACTTTTTCAGTGAGCTAAATAACTGTTAAATGTGCTGGAAGATGGATGGGGATCTCTGTTTAGCTATTTCAGCTTGAGTTGATTCATAGTTGTACCAAAATCATTCTTAAAAATTCTCAGGCTTAGCAACTGGGCGACTGTTGCATGAGGAGGAGGACAAGTCATTTGTTTCTTGCGGAAATGTCAACATGTCTGAGCTGGCTTCCGAAAATGATCTGCAGACTTGTTTTCTAAGAACTGAACTCGTTGTCAAAAGGATTGATCTCTGCAAAGTTAAGATGAAGGCCTGTATCATATGACTGAACCATATTTTCACCCTTTACCATTGAATTGAAGTGTTGCTTATGACAGTGATGTCTATGACCATAACGAAAAGGAGACAGAAAAGAATTCAAGTAAAATTTGGCACGTAGTCACTCTCAGGAACGGAGTTATCTATTGTATCTGCATGCAATCTCTTGAATGCCCAAATGAAAGTTTCCATCGTGAATAGCGAAGGGAGGAGAATCTTGTGGAGGTGAAGCCATAGTCTTCTAGGAAGCTGATGGAGTGTTTAGGGCCTAACAAAATTCTGTGGGTTATGGCAGAGTATATATGACCTCACTATATGTCTTATGGCAGAGTCTATATGAACTTGATCTGTGGTATCTTCAGTGGCATATGAAATATATATATATATGACCATCTTCAATATTGTATGACAGTATGGCAATAATGAAGATGATAGTGATGTATGATAATGGCAACATTGTAATCAGTGATATGACAGTGTATGGATGTATGTCAGATGTATGGCAGTATATGGCTATGATACTTGTATGGCCTTGACAGTGGATGAGTAATATTCAAGCCTATGATTACAAAGCCCTCTCTAAAGCAAGGAATTTGGTGTCTAGATGCCTGTATACAAAATAATTATGAAGGCGTAGGTCAGGGTTATGCTAAAAGAAAGCATACAAGGGGAATTTCCTCATTCCTTAAGTATCACAAAGACATTCGATACACTCTGACTTATCTGATATGTTTGGGAAGATGTTCTTATCTCATGACTTTTATAGATGACTTCTCTCGCAAGAGGAGCTAGCATTAAGAGGAAGACCTCAACCGTATATGCTCCTGAAAAAATGGCATTGCTGGAAGAATGAAGAGAAGACCCTCATGGCTCTGAGATTCTATCAAGAATGCCGAGAGACATATGGCCCCAAAGGGGGACATTCCATGTAAAGCAAGAAGCTGAATAGATACCAAGGGTATCTAGCAGCCATGAGTACAATCGTACAATCTGGGCCTGGATCATTTGAAGAAGCCGTAAAGCATAAAGTCTGGAGGGATGCTATGCACAAAGAGTACGAGTCCATTATGAAGAATGATGTCTGGGATGTGGTTCTGAGACCGGAGTACAAAGCTATTGTCACCTCGAAATGGCTCTATAAGATCATGCATGGATCTTATGGTAGTGCTGAAAAGTTCAAGGCAAGATTCGTTGCCTGAGGCTTCTCTCAAAAGGAAGGCATAGATTATGATGATATATTTGCACCAGTGATCTATTATTTCCCTTGCTACCACGCAAGGATGGAGTATCCATCAAATGGATGTGAAGATCGCTTTTTCTGCATGGTTTGATAAAGGAAGAAGTGTATGTGAAGCAACCGCTGGGCTTCGAAGTCCAATAACAGAGACTCTCATATATGCAAAGCCCTCTATGGGTTGGAGCAAGCCCCCATGGCTTGGTACGAGAGGATAGATAGCTACTTGATGACGCTGGGCTTCACTCGAAGTAATGCTGATCCAAACCTTACTTCAAGGTTGATAGAGAAAAGCCTCTCCTTTTGGTTCTCTATGGGGCGATCTCTTCCTAACAGGTGCTGACCCTCTCATTCATCAATGTAAGAGGGAGCTCGCTTCTGAGTTCAAGATGAAAGACCTAGGATTGATGCATTACTTCCTAGGCTTGGAGGTCTGGCAGAGACCTGGTGAGATTTTCCTTTCTGAAGGAAAATATATTGTGAAGCTGCTGGAAAGTTTTGGTGTGGTGGATTGTAAGTCTGTATCGACACTGATGGAACTCAACCTTAAGAAGTTGAGTGGAAATGTTGCTGGGCCCGTGCTAGCAAATCCTACCGAGTATCGACAACTCGTAGGGACCCTGATGTTCTTAGGGAACATCCGTCCGGATGTATGTTGTGCAGTGAACACTTTGAGTCAACACATGGTTGATCCTCATAACATTCACTGGGTTGGTGCCAAGAAACTCTTGAGATATCTCTGGGGCACGATAGACCATGGGCTGAGATACACTGCCAGGAGTTTGAGACTCCGTGGATAGACTGATGCCGATTGGGCTGGCAGTGTGGTGAATGTTGCTTCACAGTTGGGTCTGCTTCCGACAGGAAGTAGAAGTCGGTGGCCTTGAGCACCGCTGAGGCCGAATACATTACAGTGTGTATGGCCTGTTGTGAAACTACTTGGTTGCGAAAGCTCTTCAATGAGTTGTTCGGACATGTGCTAGATACCACCATTATCCTTTGTGATAACCAAAGGGGATTCGATTGTCAGAGAATCCCGTATTCCACGATTGATCCAAGCATCTTATATCTGGTACCATTTTGTCCGCGATATGGTATAGCGAGGCGCCGTAAGGCTCGATCATATAGCAACTGATGAGCAAGTCGTGGATATTCTCACAAAGACCTTGGGGAAGGTCATGTTCCTAACCTTCCATGAGAATCTTGGAATCGTGGAACGACCCTATTTGGAGGGTCCTGTTGGACGATGAGCTCTGGGAGCTCGAGGGGGGCTATGGAGATAGCTTCTTGGAGCTATAAGCAACCATAGGGCTAGGCTTGACGAACCTTGTTGGTGTGCTTCCGCCCCACCATGATGATATTGAGTTGGTTTACCTCTCTTTGATCTGTGCCCCGTATGCATCCTACCCATGGGGTACCAGACTCATGGGAAGTACCTCTCATTTGGCCAATGAGGTGGGAAATGTGGATAGAGACCGATAGCAAGACCAATGGATGCATTGGAGATTGTTATACTCTCTATGTCTAGGATGGCACATGTCCAACCACTTGATTTGGGATCAAGTCTAGTGAGGTTTCGGACCTCCAACTAACTTCGGGTCAGTTAAACTAATTTTGGGTTAGTATATGACTCTTTTGAGTCCAAGTGAGGTTTCAGACCTCCAATTGACTTCGGGTCAGTTAAACTAACTTCGAGTTAGTATATGACTCCTTTGAGTCCTATAGAGGTTTCGGACCTCTGAGCTGATTTTGTTAGTCGGGAGTGATGTCTTTGTGACTCCCCTTTTGTTCTGAAATAAAGAGGTAGCAAAGCAAGTTACGACGGGATGACGCACGATGTTTGGATGGCACTGGTGGATGGAGTTCTCCCTATTTGAGTGGGAGTGTTAATTTTGGGCAACTAGGTCCAAACTCCATGTTGTGATGCTTAGATTGTTGGCAATATGATGCAATCTGTTGTCCTTGATGGCAACACTTGATGAAGATGATGGCAACCTACTTGATGAAGTTATTCTTGACTTGATGGACTTGGTAATGATGTAAATTTGATGTGATATGATGTGTCTACAGAGCAACTCAGTTGTAATGATGAAAGGAATTTCAGTATGTGCTAGAACAATGATGAAATGTGTGTGTCTCAAGGCATACGCAGGTTTGTCTAGGAGAAGTAGCGTATGCACGCGGAAAAGTACGTGCCAAGTCGCGTATGCTCAATTGCGCTCTAAAAGTGTAAAACCAGGGGTTACTACCATGGTATTGACCCATTGTATTGAGCGCTGGGTTGTCTATTTGATCCCGTCTAGGAATACCATCGGAAGTGATGTGGTTTTGGCTCATGGTATTGAAAAAGGGTAAACCTATATAAGGAGAAGAAAATCATTGTGCAAGGAGCATGCATGAGTCTGAGTTTTGAATGGATACTTCTCTCTGAAGTATGACTGAATGGAAAGGGTAACAGTTTGATGATAGATCTGAATCTGAGATGCACCTATGAAGAAAATGATGAAGAAGTGAATCTAGATCTGAAATGTATTTGTATCTTCTAGATCTGTTTGTATCTGAGATGAGGCGAACATTTGTCTGAAGTGAAGGGTTAAATCTGAACTGAATATCTGATCTGAAGAAGTATGCTGCTCTATAATGACTCAAGATGTATACGCTAGTTCGGAACAGCGTAAGCGCGTATATACGCGGGTTTGGTAAAGCGAAAGCGCGTATCTGTCCTGAAGTATGAACAGATGTATACGCGGGTTGATGTGAACGGAAGTGCATGTATACGCGGTATCAGTGAAAGGAAAGCGCGTATGAAAAACTAGGGTTTGCTGAAGACTGTGGTATGAGATGTCTGATCTGTTCTGTTGATTACTGCTATCTGTTGATGAAGTTATAAGTATCAGTTTGATGTATGATTGAGCTTAAATGTGTGGAGTGGGTCCAATCTGAAAATATGATGAAAAGTGGCCTGCAAGTTGTGCTCTAAAGAAAGCTTTTGGATCCAGTGTGAAAATTGATGAAACGTGGTCCATGATGGTGCTGAGGGTTGTAGCCTTCAGTCAGGGGGTTGTAGCTCCCTTCCAGGTGAGGCTGGTAAACGAGAGCAGGGGGTCGTAGCTCCCTTCCAGGAGAGGCTGGTAAACGAGCGCAGGTGGGTGCCTGCATACTGGTATGAGTCTGCGCCAGTACATAAGTTGTAAGATGTTTTCTTTATAATAAAATATTGAAGGCTGAGTAATGGCAGCGGTGGTTTTCTCCCGACTTGGGTTTCCACCTAAAATCCTGGTGTTCATGTGTGATGCTTATGTGTGATGATTTTTTCTATTATTACTGCACATGTCTGTTGCTATATAAACATCTGATGAATGAATAAATGCAAGGATCTAAGTAAAGAACTAATTGCATATTAAGATCTTTGTACATACGCAAGTTTAGTAAAGGGTATCCGCGTATATACGCGAGTTTGATGAAGTAAAGTAGCGTATGGATTTTAGAGCATGAAAAAGTAAAAATTTTTTAGTATACCCTAAATACTGATTCACCCCCCCCCTCTCAGTATTTTTTCCTAGCAATTGGTATCAGAGCAGGTCCTTCTGCAGAAGCTTGATCGCTTGAAGGAGATCCGTCGCAATGGGAAGTCGTGAAGGAGTATTTTCTATAAGGCCACCTCTATTCAATGGAAGTAATCTATTATTCTGGAAAATGAGGATGAGATCTTATCTTTAGTCTATGGGAGCAGATGTATGGGCCATGGTTGAACAAGGATATTGTAAATTTTAGTAGATGTTCTATGCTTGGAGCAACTTTAATTTTCTCTGACAATCTTCAAACCAGTTCAGTGCAATCTGAGATAGAACATATAAGTGGATCTTATAAACAAATCGAAACGGGAAAATGTGAGTGGTGCGTTACGGTCAACGGGATTCTTCAACTTGTGAAGTCTCCATAGTCGTCAACCAGAATGTGTCACAACGAGTCCTCAGTCGACAAACGAGTCAACCCAGTCGACTCCAAAAAAGTCTTGTCCGGAAAAAGTCAACGCGAGCGTGACTAAGTCACTTGCATCGGCCAGTTGGTCAACCCTTTGACCTCGATTTCTGTGCCAAACAGTACGGCCTTCCAAAATCGAACTTCACACATCTTCTTCTTTCATCTAATGTAGTACGAGCTCCTTAGAAGACATTTCCAGCCCACACGTGTGAAGAAGAAGGACGAATTTCTGTACGGCTGAGCTGAAGGACGAGTTGCTGCAGCTAGGGTTTTGCTGGAAGTTTGACCAGCGTTGACTTTGGTCAACGCATGGTCCGAATGGGCTGAAATTCATTGGGAAGTTCGATTTTGGAAGGCCGTACTGTTTGGCACAGAAATCGAGGTCAAAGGGTTGACCAATCTGCTGCTGCGTTGACTTTTAGCTTGCTGCCCTGCGTTGACTTTTTCAGGACAGCGTTGACTTTTTGGAGTTGACTTGGGTTGACTCGTTTGCTGATTGGAGGACTGTTGTGACACATTCTGGGTTGGCTGACCAAGGAGACTTTGCTGGTTGAAGCATCCTGTTGACCGCCGTAACGCACCACCACATTTTTCCTGTTTCTGATTTGTCTTCTATCAGATCCACTTATATGTTCTATCTGCATTTTACTTAACTATTTGTATGATTGCTGTGAGAAAAGTAAAGTTGCTCCAAGCATAGAACATCTACTAAAATTTACATGGTATCAGAGCTGAGGTGAAGACAAACTCTATCTTTAGCAATCACCACCGGAAGAAATGGGTTCCACAAGTCTTGAATTCAAGGAGAATGACAAGCTGATTGGAAGGGATGACTTCCATGCCTGGAAGATGATATTAGATCTCAAATTGGAGGACCATGATCTCTTGGATCATGTGCTGGGTAAAATTCAAGAACCTCCATCAAATGCTACCGCTGCTGTTAGAAACAAGTATAAGAAGGGAGAGATCAAAGCAAAGCTGCTGATCAGGGAATCCATACATAAGAGCCTGGTTGCCTATATATCTGAACTAGGCACATCCAAGGAGATGTATGACAAATTGATCCTTATGTTCAAAGTAAACAATGTGAACCAAGTGTTATTCCTCAAGAACAAGTTGAAGAATATGAAGAAGGGCCGGGATGAGTCTGTTCAAACTTACTTTTTGAAATTGACCGAAACAAGGAACAATCTGCTAGCTATTGGGGAAACAATAGCTGATCGTGAGATGGTTCTCACCGCACTTGGAGGACTTCCATATGAATGGCAAGTATTCACAACTACCATTCTCAACAATAATACCATTCCTAACTTTGATGAGCTTATGTCTAGATGTATGCAAGAAGAAACAAGGATGAAGGAATTCGATAATGACAGAAATGCTGCCTATGGTGCTCATTCTCGAAAGAAGAACTCCGGTGGTCCTAAGGACAAAGGAAGAACGAAGGCTCAAGAAAAGAAGGGCAAGTGTTTCACTTGCCATAGGCCTGGTCACTATGCTAGAGAATGCCCCTTCAAGAAGGATTCTCCCGATAGTGATGATAACAACAACAACCGAAGGAATGGGAATCGAAGAAATGACAAATCCAAAGGAAAGAGAAAGGCTCACTTTGGTGGAAACAATCAACCTTCTAAAAGGTCTAGAAATACCAGGTATGAGGAGTCTAATGTTGTTGATAAAAGAAATGAGTATATTCTAGTATCTGCTCTCTCAGCTGCATCTCCGCCCGACACTATGGATGTCTGGCTAATCGATAGTGGTGCCTCGAGACACATCACTGGATTCAAGGAAGCACTTTCTGACATGGTTGAAAGGGATACTAATCTAGAAATTATCCTTGGGGATAATGCCACTTATCCTGTGAAAGGGACCGGGATTGTGACCCTCCACTTGTCTCAAGGACAAGTCCTCCGTCTACAAGATGTACTCTATGTACCTAAATTGAAGAAGAACCTTGTGTCTGTATCTGCCATGGAAGACAAAGGATTCAATGTAACTTTCTCTGATGGAAAGGTGCTCATGTGGAAGGAGAGCTTCAAGGAAGCTATCTCGATTGGTTTTAGAGTTGGCACACTCTACCAGGTTGGAGGAAGTCCGCTGGGAGCAATGACTTGTGATACTATCCGACAAACCGAACTATGGCACCGAAGGTTTGGACACCTTCATTACAAGGCCCTTCCCGAAGCAAGGAAGGTGGTGACAGGGATGCCCGACTTTGGAAATAATCATGAAGGTGTATGTAAGGGTTGTGCCGAAGGAAAGCATACAAGGGGACCTTTCCCCTCAAGTGTCACAAAGACATCTGATATTTTGCAACTGGTCCATTCTGATCTATCTGGTATGTTGCCCGTGACATCCCTGGGAGGATGTTCCTACTACATGACATTCACTGATGACTTCTCTCGCAAAACCTGGACATACTTCTTGAAGAAGAAGGATGAGGCTTTCATGTGGTTCCGTACCTTCAAAGCCTTGGTGGAAAATATGACCGGAAAGAAGATCAAGATTTTGAGGACCGACAATGGCACTGAATATGAGTCAAATGAGTTCAAAGACTTTTGCAGAGAAGCTGGCATTAAGAGGGAGACTACCACTGCATATACTCCTGAGCGGAATGGTGTTGCTGAACGCAAGAATAGGACTATTGTGGAAGCTGCCCGTGCCATGCTATGTGACCAGGGTCTACCAAAGTTTCTGTGGGGAGAAGCTGCAAATACTGCTGTGTACATTCAAAACCGATGCCCTCATTCAGCTTTGGACTCCAAAACTCCCGAAGAGGTTTTCTCTGGTAAGAAACCTGATGTCTCACATTTTAGAATTTTTGGATGTCCTGTCTATTTTCATGTGCCGAAAGAAAAGAGAAGTAAGCTGGATGCTACTGGGAAGAAAGGAATGTTTGTGAGCTACAGTGAGACTTCTAAGGCATATAGAGTCTATGTACCTGGTCAAAGGGAAGTAGAGATAAGCCATGATGTCACTTTTGACGAAGATGCTTCCCTGAAGAAAGTAGTAGATCTTCCAAGATCTGGAGAAAATCATGAAGAAAGGCCTGGAAATCTAGAGGAACCGCAGGATGAGACAATGCCTAATATTGAAGGACCAATGGACCCCATTGATCCATCTCCTTCACTGGGAAAGAGACCATCATGGCTCAGGGACACCCTCGAAGATGCTGAGGGTCATGCTGCCCCAAGGGGGACATTCCGAGAAAGCAAGAAGCCGTGTAGATACCAAGGGTATCTAGCTGCCATGAGTACTATTGTATATTCTGAACCTGGATCTTTTGAGGAAGCCGTAAAGCATCAAGTTTGGAAGGATGCTATGCACGAAGAATATGAGTCCATAATGAAGAATGATGTCTGGGATGTGGTCCCGAGGCCTAAGGACAAATCTGTTGTCACCGCGAAATGGCTCTACAAGATCAAACATGGATCTGATGGGAGTGCTGAAAAGTTCAAGGCAAGGTTTGTTGCCCGTGGCTTCTCTCAAAAGGAAGGTATTGACTATGATGACATATTTGCACCTGTGGCACGATATACCACCATTCGATCAATCATAGCCCTTGCTGCTACGCAAGGATGGAGTCTTCATCAGATGGATGTCAAGACCGCTTTTCTGCATGGTGCAATAAATGAAGAGGTGTATGTGGAACAACCTCTGGGATTTGAAGTTCAAGATCGAGACACTTATGTCTGCAGGTTGAAGAAAGCCCTCTATGGGTTAAAACAAGCACCCAGAGCTTGGTACGAGGGGATGGATAGTTACTTGATGAAGTTGGGCTTCACTCGAAGTAATGCTGATCCGAACCTTTACTTCAAGGTTGTGCAGGAGAAGCCTCTCATTCTAGTGCTGTATGTGGACGACCTCTTCCTGACAGGTGCTGACCCTCTCATTCATCAATGTAAGAGGGAGCTCGCTGCCGAGTTCGAGATGAAGGACCTAGGATTGATGCACTACTTCCTAGGCCTGGAGGTCTGGCAGAGACCTGGAGAGATTTTCCTTTCTCAAGGAAAATACATTGTGAAGCTTCTAGAAAGATTTGGTATGGTGGACTGTAAGTCCGTGTCGACACCGATGGAACTCAACTTTAAAAAGTTGAGTGGCAGCGCTGCTGGGCCTATCTTGGCCAATCCTACTGAGTATCGTCAACTCATAGGAGCTTTGATGTTCTTAGTGAACACTCGACCAGATATATGTTTTGCAGTGAACACTTTGAGTCAACAGATGGTTGAACCTCATCACTTTCACTGGGTTGGTGCCAAGAATCTTTTGAGATATCTTCGGGGCACGATAAACCATGGGGTGAGATACACTGCCGGGAGTGTGATACTCCGTGGATATACTGATGCCGATTGGGCTGGCAGTGTGGTGGATCGTAAGAGCACATCGGGATGCTGCTTCAATCTTGGTTCTGCTTCGATCTCATGGATGAGCGGGAAGCAGAAGTCGGTGGCTTTGAGCACCGCTGAGGCCGAATACATTGCAGCAAGTATGGCCTGTTGTGAAGCAGTTTGGTTGCGAAAGCTCTTTAGTGAGTTGTTTGGACATGTGCTAGATACCACTGTGATACTCTGTGATAACCAGAGTGGGATTCGTATGACTGAGAATCCTGTGTCCCACGACCGATCCAAGCATATTGATATCAGGTACCACTTTATCCGGGATATGGTACAGCGAGGCGCCGTAAGGCTCGATCATATAGGAACTGATGAGCAAGTCGCGGATATTCTCACTAAGCCCCTGGGGAAGGTCAAGTTCCTAACCTTTCGTGAGAGTCTTGGTGTCGTGGAAAGACCCTATGATGTGGGCCCTGTTGGACGATGAGCTCTGGGAGCTCTGGGGGGCTTTGGGGATAGCTTCTCGGAGCTATAAGCACTCATAATGCTTCTGCCCCACCCTTGTGATTATTGAACTGGTTCGCCTCTCATTTATCTGTGCCCCGTATGCATCCTACCCATTGAGTTCAGGGCTCATGGGAAGTACCTCTCATTTGGCCAATGAGGTGGGAAAAGCTAGAGACTATTAGCAAAGACTAATGGACGCATCAGAGATTGCCGTACTCTCTATCTAGGATGGTACGGTCCAACCACTTGATCTGGGATCAAGTTTAGTGAGGTCTGGGACCTTTGCCTGACTTCGGGTCAGATGAACCAACTTTGGGTTGGTTGGATACTCTTTATGAGTTTGATAGAGGTTTCGAACCTCTGGACTGATTATGTCAGTCGGGGGATGATGTCTTTTTGACTGACCCACTTTTGTTCTGAAATAAAGAGGCTAGCAAAGCAAGTTATGGCGGGATGACGCACGATGTTTGATTGCACTAATGGATGGAGTTCTCCCTAGTTGAGAGGGAGTGTTTAATTTGGACAACTAGGTCCAAACTCCATGTTATGATGCTCAGATTAAGAGGCTAATATTTTTGTTGGATTCCTCTTTCGGAGAGGTGTAAAATCCATATATAATATGTCTTAATCCGATGAGCGGAACATTTATTTTGAATTTATTATTCATAATAAATTATATGTGCAGGTCGGCCTTAAGGTTTCACACCCCCAGCAGATGTGTCACACACCCCAATGATGGATATAAATACAGGCAAAGTTGGAGAGCATTTCACAACAACTCAACACATCTTCTTCTCTCATCTGATGTAGTACGAGCTCCTTAGAAGACATTTCCAGCCCACACGTGTGAAAAAGAAGGACGAATTTCTGTACGGCTGAGCTGAAGGACGAGTTGCTGCAGCTAGGGTTTTGCTGGAAGTTTGACCAGCGTTGACTTTGGTCAACGCATGGTCCGAATGGGCTGAAATTTGGTGAGAAGTTCGATTTTGGAAGGCCGTACTGTTTGGCACAGAAATCGAGGTCAAAGGGTTGACCAATCTGCTGTTGCGTTGACTTTTAGCTTGCTGCCCTGCGTTGAATTTTCTGGACAGCGTTGACTTTTTGGAGTTGACCTGGGTTGACTCGTTTGCTGATTGGAGGACTGTTGTGACACATTCTGGGTTGGCTGACCAAGGAGACTTTGCTGGTTGAAGCATCCTGTTGACCGCCGTAACGCACCACCACATTTTTTTCCTGTTTCTGATTTGTCTTCTATAAGATCCACTTATATGTTCTCTCTGCATTTTACTTAACTATTTGTATGATTGCTGTGAGAAAAGTAAAGTTGCTCCAAGCATAGAACATCTAC
>CM076569.1:54228529-54362006 GCA_034641835.2 Pinus albicaulis | reverse complement strand
TAGATTTCTGAATACAATCTAGGGTGCCAAATCCGGCTCACGAGTAGAATTTCTCCAAATGATTTCTGGGTCTTGGAGAGCTCATGTGTTCTAGCCCCTCCACAAAGTTTCGGAGCTAGAGCATATACGATGCTACCCAAAAATCAACACTGCACTATTGCATTTATGTTGTTGCTGACCCTGCGTACTACTGCCAACTGCTACTGCACTACAACTTTGTTTCTTGATGCAACAGAAAAACATCCAAACACTGAACTACGTGTTCAGCATGATGCATCTGATACTGAAGATCTGACTGTTGCTAGACTCTGCGCTGACCCTCTGAAGTTGCTAATGACTCTGCATTGTTCCTTCCTGCACTGCTGCCAACTCTGCTCTGCGCTACTCAGACTCTGGCGCTCACTAGCCACTGCGTTGTCACTTTTGCACTCCTCTGCACCAACTAACACTTGTCCATCCTGCTACTTCTGATTTGGACTCTCGTAGCAAGGTAATGATCCAGGAGGTGGACTCCTCAAGGATCCTGCCCAACTGTAGCTCTGTTGAACTACAGTTCTAGATCACCCCAATTCTCCCCAGGAGATATGTGGGCAATCATGGCGAACTCCTCCTCCTTGATCCTTGCGGTTACAGCCTGCGGATCATGCTTCTCATCTTTGTCCTTCTTCTTGAGAGGACACTGTGTGGCGTAATGACCATACTCCCCACACTGGAAGCACTTGATCTTTGAAATGTTCTTTTCCATCTTCGTTGCTCCTGCAATCCCTTACATGCAAGGGTTGCATTCTCCTCCTCGAGCTTTCTCCCACCGTCGCTGCTACCATCAAGATTCAAGATTACACTTGATTATGTCTCGCCTCATCTCTTACAGTTGAAGAGAAGCCCACATCGTCTCCCAATCAGGCAGTCTTTTTATGCCCCGAATGCTCTGGACGAAGACCTGCAATTGATTTGAAACTGAGTTCAAGGCTAATCTGACCATCTCGGTGGCCTGAGGCGCAGCTCCCACGGCTGCCAGCTGATCTCGAACTTCCTGAAGCTTAGACAGGAACTAATCAATGCACTCTCCCTTTTGCATCCGTGTTGATCGCATATTCTCCTGCAAGAACATCTTACGCTTTTCGGAATATCCTTGATATAGCGTTGTTAAGGCATCCCACATCTCCTTTGCAATCCCTTTGCTTGCGATGTGGCATACGACATGATCCCTCACTCCGTCGAGGATCAAACGCTTCGCCTTTGCCATATCTTTCTTGTATGCTTTCAATGGACGTGCATCCACGGGGACATCTACCATGCCATCGATGAAAGCATTGAGATCATGCTCATTTAACAGGCATTTGATCCTTGCCTAACAGAACGCATAGTTAGAGGCTCCCTCTCTCTCCTCTGCGCAGTTGCTAGATTGGCCTACACACTCCCTGCTGGAGTTAGTAGATCTGCTCCTCAACACTAATGCTCAACAACTGAGAATTAGAATCACTTGGATAGGAATTCACTAAGGAAGAAAATTCCCTCAACTGTGTCTTCTTCTTTCTGGCACCTTTCTACGCAGCAAAATGATACAAAAAATTTGTGTCCCACAGAGATCTGCTCTGCGTTGAAGCTATTGCTGCATTGCTCCCTCTGCCACTGACAAATCACGAATCTAGAAATCTTACCTCTATGTCGACTCACTCAGAGAGAGATTTTCCTCGCAAATCTAGCCTTCCTTGCTTGGACGGTGCAATCCTTTGGGGATTCGATCTTCTGCCTACACAGCTATTCGACCCCCCACTTCTTGTTCAACACTTAATTCCTCTGATCTGCTCCCTTGCTTCTCCTGCACTGCTATACAACCTCTGATACCATGTGAAAATTCCTACACCGGAATCCTATTGCAGCAACTGGAAAATATTCACCGAATTGTTAGCTTTTACTTAAAAATTTATTTGCAGTTATCTACGGCAAACACTGAATACATCACACTGCAACCTTCACTTAAATAACTGTGAAAATTAAATACAGAAACAAGATCTGATAAAGAAAAAAAATAACACACGTGACACTGTTATTTTTGGACTAAGTCCCGAGAAAAACCAATGCGAGAAAACCAATGCAACAGCTGAGGGATTGATATTATTAAGCAGTAATTTTTTAGTACAATTCTTCGGATACCCTGACTGGCAATCCTATACATAGATCTAATTGAACAAAAAGCTAGTGAGATGATCTCATCCCGTCACTGGAAGATCCGGCACTGATTTGCACTAGAGATGAGCCTTTACGCTGTCTCTGCGTTGTACTGCGTCACTCCTACACAGTTACTGCGTCACTGCAGCTAGGATTGCTCTATACCTCCTCTGACTCTCTGCTAGCTGGAAACTTCAACCCTCTGCCTCCTGGTCTCATGCCCAGCTCCGGCACTAGATTCCTCACTATTCCCCAACAGAAATACAGACTCCCTCTAAAGCTCTGCGTCGCCTCTCTGGACTACTCTCTACCCTCTCTGCCTTTCACTCTTTGGATCAGGAAAACTCCAACAGGAAAATTATGTTTGCCCCTCTTTACAAGAATCAACTCGATCGATCCTTCGACTACTTTGCACTTCTCACTTGAGAAAATTCGATCTCTAGACTCTCTCGGTGTGTTTTTCCAAATGCCCATCAAGTCCATCTTATAATATTCTCATTGAGACTTCAATGGTCGAGATTAAATCACTAATCAACAACTAAGATTAACTTGACTTGATCTCTGTCTTTTTCTAGAAGATTCACACCCTGTTTTATTAATACCCTTTAATTATTTTAATTCCCTAAGTTTAGAATTAGGCTCCTGTTGACCACTGGAGTGGCACCTGATGATTATATGAAGACTATGTTAGTGTCAGTATTTGCATCCTGCCATCAGTGATCAAAACTCCTCTTTTCATATCATTTTAGGAGTCCCACTTAAAAAATTTCTATCATTCCACTAGGTCATGCAAAAATTTAGTCACTGATGGTAGCCCTAGTCCAAAAACATCACTCTTCCTCAAATTTGATTACTTGTGGCATAGTTTCATACCTTGCTGACTGTGCACCATCCATAAAGTCATATCAGTCATGTCATCTTGAAATTCAGTCCTTCAAGGTCTCATTAGGTATTTTAGGGTTTTTAAAGGTTACCATTAGGTCATTAGGGTTTCCAAGGTCCAATAAAACTTCATTTTCACTGCATAAGACCAGCAAGTAAAGTTGATCCAATAACATCTCTTCACCATATGAAGATGATTTGTAAAGAGAAATTCTTGTTCCAGCATGTAATTTTGGTTTTAAGATGTAATTTTTAATTTTCATTATGTAATTTTATGTCATTCAAAAATGTAATAAGTTCATGATTCCCAAGCTGCTGACTCGGTGTTCCAAAGATGCCAAACCACCAAAAAGTCAAATTCAAAGAGTTCTCAAAGGTCATCAAAAGATCAAATTGTCAAAGGAAAGAGTCCAGTAAAAGGTACAAAAGGTTAAGTGAATAACAAAGGAAGAAAGTGGGTCACAAGGCCCAAATCATCAATTTCATGAAGTATAAGACCACTAAGACATCCCATTCAAGCTCATTTGCATATCTGAAGGTCGAGTTTGCACTCCCTCAGCCTGAAGAAGTCAATTTGACGCTTTTCTAGACTAGGCCAGTGTTTTGCCCTTTTGGACCCCTTCCCCTCACTCAATCCTTGAAATTCCACTTTTCCCTACTTCCTAGCATCCCTCCCTGCCTCCAAATATTTTCCCAAGAATTTAGAAGCCCCCTATCCCCTTTATTTCCCTTCATTCTTATAAATTGCCCAAATCCCTTGTTTTGCCTACACTAAACCCTACTTTCCTCTCCCATTGAGCTAGGGTTTACTATGGAATCGAAGCCATCTGAGCATAGGAGGCATAAGGAAGGTCATATCAGTAAGTATGAGGCCATTCCAACTCAAACATCATGTCTCCATCATTTTTCAAGAAGTCATTCCAAGGGACAAATTATTTTCCACACATAGGGCCAGTTTTTCTTCAAACTATGTTTCTGACCAAATGGTGATGAATTTTACAAAACTGAAAGAGGTTTTTGTCCTTCATAGGACAAGGAAGAAAAACCTCATTCAGTTTTTACACAAACGTCATGGTTTTGGAGAAATGTCAAAAATACAGTTGCTACAAGAGAGTTGTTGCACTTCTGGAGTAACCTTGGGAAAATCAATTTTTCTCTCTGATGGAGTGTCCCAATGACTTCCTTGATAAATCAAATCATAATTAGACAGAGAGAGCTTTCCAATGAGCTATCATGAGCTCAATTTGGAGTTGAGGCTCCAAAAATTGCCGGCAAAAGCACACTAGATTTTTGCACCCCCATTCTGCACTTTTTGACCAGTCTTGGGAGAATTGATTTTTTATAGGCTATAATTGATCATTTCCAGTGCTTGATAGGTCCATTGTGTAGCCAAGAGAGAGATTTTTCCAACGAGCTATCATGAGCTCCATTTGGACATCGGGAAGGCCTCCACAAATGGCCTGCAAGTTGGCGCTACACACCTGACATTGGCGCTGTGCACCTGACAGGTCTTGGGAGATTTAACGTTTGGAGGGCTAAAACTCATCATTTTTGGAAACCAAGTACATTTTTGGAAACTAGATAGGACATGATTTCCAATGAACTATCCTGAGCTCAATTTGGACACCTAGAACCCCCTCAAAAATGGAGCTGAATTTGGCGCTGCGCGTAGGACAGTGGCGTTGCGCATAGGAAACATTTTCTCAGTTTGATGATATTTTTCAATTTTCTCAATTTTTTCCAGTTTGACCATGGTCAATGAGATTTTTACCAATGTAAATCATGAATGTAAAAGTAATTATGATGTTTTTACAATTACCTAGGGTAAATACATTAGGTGAAAAGTTTGATGACATGTAATGAATCAGTTTGCAAAAAGTGAGGGATGAGTCAATTTGACCTCCCTACACTTTAAGTATTCAGCTCGATTTTTGGTGGAACACCCCCTTAACTTAGGAATTCGACCCCTGAGGTTGGAAGAGGTTGTTTGAGGTCTATATCTTGTACTTTTTGACTCATTTTCAAAGGTTGGACATTGTTGGATGTTGATGCATTGATCAGAGACTCTAGTGTAATCATTTTGGCAGGAAATTAATGAAAAGGTTGCAGCTATTTCTTTGGGATACCTGTGTTATGAGAATTTAGCATTGTTCTTCTTATGTCTCATTATGTATGAATGTTTTGTTTCATTATCATTTCATTTCTATGATATGATGGTTTTTAAGTTGATAAACATAATACATCTCTCATGCTCTGTTTTGGGAAAACCTTCATAGTTTGTCCATCTTCTTCAGTTTAGAAAGAATTCATGCGTAGCCTTGCTCTTTCTAGCTCCTCACCTGTTTGATCCATCCCACTCAAGAAACCCTAAAGTGTTAGGTTTTCAACCTACCTTGCCCCTTGAATCTCTACAACCCTGATCTTATTTGTCGTTACCTAGTCTCTTTGACCTAATCCTCATCCAGCAACCCAATTTCAACCAAATCAACCCTTGTACTTATATCTAGCCTAAAACCTAATTCATCAAGCCCTCTTGGCTGTGACTTTGTGGAGAGAGCCCTCTCCGATTTGGTAGGGCTAGATACCAAGCCAAAAGATTGGTCTGTGGTTACCTCTGTTGGGATTTCTTCTTCAGCCTTAGAAATCTGGCGGAGTGATAACAAACTCCATGCCCAAGGATGAACCAAAGGACACTTGTACCATCAGATATCATCAGTTCAACAGAGTTTTTAAACTCTACATCTACTTCTTATCATTTTCTCTTGTATCCAGATTCCACGCCCTACGGGGAATTGTAATAAGTGATGCTAGTAATGATGAATTTGAGTCAGTATTGAGTCTGTCACAGGCCTAGGTAGCTTGGGACCTTGCCAACAAGTGAGTATTACTCTAGGAGGTTTTTTTTCACTCAGTTAATTATCATCTCCCTATTAGGACTTAATAATTAATTGAGTTTTTTCCTCCAATTTTACCCCAAAGCCGGAGTACGGCTTGATGGTGAGGCCTTGGGTGAGTCCTAGTGTCCAAAGTCAATGTCTATTACCATACTAGATCACACAAAAAATTTCATGGAATTTGGTTAGGTCTAGGTAGTGATTTTTTAATTTTTTAGATTTCCCGCAAGTTGAAAATTACAATAAAAATTGTAATTGAATTTTAATAAGTGTTGCCTAGAGAAGTTGTATGGGGTATGAGTAATCAAAATTACACCTCTCACCCTCAACTTTCTACTATGACACACTTTGAGGTGTTAATAATGAGTTTTGGACCCTCAAAACCCACATTTCCTAAGTTTAGTGGAAATTGTGGCATTTAATTAGGCTAGAATTAAATTAAATAGAGAGAAATAAATTATTCCATGTGACAAAATGATGTGGAAATGACTTGAAATTATTCTAAGTCAAAGGGTTGAATCAACTTACATGTGGAGGATGACTGAGCACATTGCGTCATTAAAGAACAATAGAAATTATTAGAGGCAGTTGAACATGAAAGGAATATTCTACAAGATCAGTTGACTGAAGACCAAGTGGGGACCTCTTCTCACGAGCTATCTGGAGTGCAACAACACTCAACACTTCACCCAGAGGATTTACGCTATTCCTTGAGCTCAGACTGCGTAGTTACTCGGAGGAAACACACAATTCTCAGAGGCCTACGTAGAAGTTCATTGGGATCATCTACAGCTGGATTTCAGTTTGCTCGAGTGTGCAGTGGTGGACTTGATGTAGCACAGGACTTCGTTTGGCTTATGGATGAGTTCACTAGATCATATGGGAAATTCGATTTCCCTTGGTGCGCACAAAAGAATTCGATTTTGCTCTGGGTGTTTCAGTCTTCTCCACATCGAACTTGGCTTATCTTAACTTGGGATTTGCTCCAAGTTCAGTTCTCACATGCATTCGTCCTTGGGAATTGCTCCCAACTCTCTATATAACAAAGCCATAGGGTATTGTATTGTATCGTGTTATGAGCTATTAGGCTTGAAAAAACTCTATCATTTTGTACTTGCATATTTGTTAATATAATCAAGACTTTAGGGCTATTTAGCAGATGTTCTCTTGGCGTTATGAGGTTATTTCTTTCCATAATATTGGTATTGTATTTGAATTCATTTACATGTTTGATCAATATTAGTTTATATTTGTCATATAGCTTGGATTGATACATGCAAGCTATCTTGCATGTATCATTGATTTATAGTAGCATTCTAGAAATAAACTTGCCAAGTCATTTTCAGAGGAATGTTTGGTTTATCTTATTCATTATGATGCTCTAATCCTTTTGCAAACTAATATTTGTTCAAGTGTGTAGGGAAGATCTATTTGTATTGTGTGCAAGAAATCCATCTAGGAGTGGGAGAAGTCTCACATAGACCAACTCACTCCTAGATTCAAAGCGATCCAAGACTCGGCTATTTTCAACCCCAAGTCTTTCATCAAAGGAAGACCAAGAGGGAGTTTTCTCATTCTCTAGCTACTTGATCATCTACTTCATTTAAAATTTAAAATACTTCTTTTTAGAGCTTCCAATGTTATACAAGCTTATAGTCTTTTCGTTGATGAATCAACGGCCAAGATTATATCGTTAACCAATGGCTCAAATTAAAAGATGACTTGATCTTCGTTTTCTAGAAGATTCACAGTCTGCTTTATTAATACCCTTTCGGGAAGCAGCTCAACATCAAGTATGGGTGGATTCCATGGTGGAGGAGTAAAGCTCCATCATGACAAATGATGTCTGGGAAGTAGTCCCTAGACTACAGGACAGATCAGTTGTAGGATCCAGGTGGATCTACAAGATCAAGTATGCTGCAGATGGCAGCATAGAGAAGTTCAAGGCAAGATTTCTAGCTAAGGGGTACGGACAGAAAGAAGGCTTTGATTATGAGGAATCCTTCGCCCCTGTAGCTCGCTACACTTCTATCAGATCCATTATCTCTCTGGCAGCGCAGATGGGATGGGAGATTCACTAGATGGATGTCAAGACAACGTTCTTGAACGGGGTGATAGAGGAGGAAGTGTACATAGAACATTCAGAAGGCTTTGAAACACATTAGCAGAAGACTCATGTTTGTAGGCTTAAGAAAGCCTTATATGGTTTAAAACAAGCCCCAGGGCATGGTATGGGTAAATTGATAGCTACTTGCAGAAAATGGGGTTCATCAAGAGTGATGCAGACCCCAACCTCTACTACTTAAGAGTATGGGATGAGCCGTTAATTCTGGTATTATATGTGGATGACCTGTTTTTGACTAGATCATCCAAGCTCATCAAGGACTACAAGGAGAATCTGGCTATAGAATTCGACATGAAGGACCTGGGGCAGATGCACTATTTTCTTGGATTAGAAGTCTGGCAATAGAAAGGTGAAATATTCCTGGGGCAAGGAAGATACACGACATAATTCCTGAAAATATTTCAGATGGAAGACTGTAGACCCATGACCACGCCAATGCTTACTAACTGGAAGAAGATAGACACAACGGAAAATGATGAGGTTGATACCACCTTGTATAGGAAGCTCATCGGATCATTGATGTATCTGGTCAATACCAAACCAGACATCTGTCATGCAGTGAATACCCTCAGTCATTTCATGGTGGAACCAAGGAGGGCTCACTGGGCAGTAGCCAAGCATATTCTTAGATTTCTAAAGAGGACAGTCGAGTATGGGTTGAAGTACACCAAGGGCAATGAGGTCTAGTTGAGTGGGTTCACAGATGCAGATTGAGCTGAAAGCACAGTGGATCAGAAAAGTACCAGTGGGTATTGTTTTAGTCTTGGATTAGGAATGACCTCTTGGTGCAGCAAGAAACAGAAGTCCGTAGCACTAAGTTCAGCCAAGGCAGAGTACATGGCAGCAAGCACAGCTTCGTGCAAGGCCATATGGCTCCACAAGTTACTCTTGAACCTGCTCAAGAAGCGGATGGAACCGATTGGGATTATGTGTGATAATCAGAGTTGCATTAAGCTCTCTGAAAATCCTGTGTTTCATGACCGGTCGAAACACATTGACATTCGGTGCCACTTCATCAGGGACTATGTCCAAAGGAGAGCAGTACAATTGCGATACACTCCTATAGGGGAACAGGGAACAGATATCCTCACAAAGGCTCTGAGTAAGATTAAGTTCACTTACTTCAGAGAGAAGAAGGGGATGGTCGAGAACCCTTTCCATTAGAGGGAAGGGTGGTCTTCAAAAACAAAGGGAGTTGCAGTACGAATGAGGCAGTGGCAGAGACAGTGTCATAGGCAGTAGTACAGAAAGCAGCAGCGCAGAGATGAGGGGCAGCAGCCAGGACAATGTCAGCACAGCAGATGTTATAGAGTCAGAGCGTTACAGGGGTATCTTGGTTAAACACTTTCCTCGCTAAGAGAGAGTGTTGATTTTTATAGCATGGGGAAGTGTTCTAAGTCTCATTCTTGGTGGAGAGGCTTGGACAACAGTTATCCAGAGAACCCAAAAATCATTTGTGGAAATTCCACTCGGATATGGCTTTATTAAAACAATTAATTATTTTAATGTAGACCCCAAGTCTACACTTAGGGAAATTAAATAATTAAAGGGTATTAATAAAGCAGAGTGTGAATCTTCTAGAAAACGAAGATCAAGTCATCTTTTAATCTAAGCCATTGATTAACGATATAATCTTGGTCGTTGATTCATTAGCAAGAAGACTATAAGAAAGGGCTTGAGTGTCATTTGGAAATCAAGCCGGGAACATTCTCAGTACCCAAAGGAAATCGATCCTGGAGCAAGAGAATTTGATTTCAATGGGTGAGTTTGTAGAGACGGGTTTGCAGAAGCAAGAGGAGGGAGGATTCAGTTATCGGAGAAGCAGAAGTCCGGAGGATGAAGGGAAGGGTGAGTTGTGTAAAGATTTTGTGTATTTGGGGTAGCATCATTTGTGCTCTAGGTCCCAAATTTTGTGGAGGGACTAGAATACACCTGATCTACAAGACCCAAAAATGGATTTAAGGAATTTCAATTTGTGTTGAAGTTATTCAAAGAATTAATTATTTTTAATGGATTTCCTAAGTCTAACTTAGGAAAATAAAATAATTAAAGTGAATTAATTAACACATGTGATGAAATTGTCTTAAGTCACATGGATCAAGCAGTCTTTTAATCTCAGTCGTTGATGGATGATTTAATCTCGATCGTTGAAGGGTTCAACGAAAAAGTATAAGAGAAATGTTTGAGGGTCAATTGATGACACACAATTTCTGTAGAACTGAGAAATAGATTTGGAATTCTAGGGCGGATTTGCTAAGAATTTCCAGCGAAATTTCCTGCAACGAGGGGTAGTATTGGCTGAGGGAATGATCTGATTCCAAGAGCCAAGAGACAGCAAGAGACAAGAGGAGCAGCTCAAGGACAATGCAGAGGCACCAAGGGGCTTCAAAAATCACGCAGAGGGGCTTTTAGGGCCATTGTGAGGCTGTGAGACCCTTCCAGGGGTGATGCAATCCCTTCTGGTGCAGCGCAGTGGCATTTGAGGGTAGCAGGGCTGACGCTGAGGCTTCAGGGGCAACGCTGAGGGTTTCTAGGGCCAGATCCGGGCTGAGTCCTGTAAATCCCGTTTGAGGGTGTGGATCAGTCAGTAATTTGGCACTAGATCTTCAGGTTAGCTGCAGATCTTGTATCTTTTATTCTCTGTCGGGTTTTCCAAGGTTGGAACCCAGATTTGTTGTACTCAGAACTACTTACTAATAAAACCCTCATATCTGCTGAACCAGTTTTCCCGCTTTGGGTTTTTCCGGGGACTTATGTCCAAAAATCCATGTGTCACTTTGTTGCATGAGTGAATTATTCAGTAAATGATATGCATATGTAGGCTATAGTTGTGTTTATTTTCGATATTTTCTAAATCTAATTTCTGAAAATAACTTGTATAAATTAAATCAAGTAAGAGAAAATAAACCAATAAACTGCAATAGAATTTTCACATGGTATCAGAGCGATAGCAGATCAAGCTGAATCTCCAGCAAATCGGCTAAAGAAATATTTTTTCGCAGAAAGAAGCAGCAGATCCGAAAAGGGCATCTTGACAACAGGAGGATGCAGATCTAGAACAAGACAGCATTGAAGCTGCAGAAGGCCTCTGGGCTTACGCAGAACCTTTCCAGGGCAGCGTAAGGACTGCGTCAGCCAGTCTGGGGTTACGCAATCCACTTCTGAGCCACGCTGGGACTGCGTTGGGCCAACCAGGAGGACGTTATCCAGTCACTCCTCTTGTTGCAGAAAAATTCAGCCAAGTTTTGGAAGCAGTGCTTCAGATCTTCAACAGTGTTGGTGGGGTAGAGATTCTGCAGGTGCAGAATTGTGCCTAGATAGGGCAACAAAGGCGGGAGGAAGACAGTCATTCAGCAGATCTGAGATTCGATCAGGAGGATCGAAGAATACTGTCCATTTGAGTTTTGGTGGAAGATTTCCAAGAGGGAAGTCAGTTTGCAGAAAGAAGCAGTTACTAGAGGGTTTCTAGTCACCAAGAAACCTAGATCTAGAGGGAGAAGTATTGTTTGCTTCAGATCTGAGCAAAGATGGCTCGATATGGATTGAGGGATCAAGATAGATTGGATGGCATGTCCAACATGTTATCTAGAAGACCAGAATCCTCTAAGTTCTATATGAGTATGGTCTCAAAGATCATGCAGAGAAGACACTTGTTGTGCTCACTAATGCAGATCCACTCAAGAAGTATGAAGAGAATCAAGCACGGACGAAGAGGTTGATCATAGACGGAGTCAAGGATCACGTGAATCCTCATGTGACTGGTAAGAATACAACACATGACATGTGGTTAGCTTTGGAAGTGATGTACCAAGGAGGTTCTGTGCAAAGAAGGATGCTTCTTGAGAATCACATGCATATGTTCCAGATGATGAAGGATGAAGAGATAGATCCATTCCTCTTCAGACTTCAAGCTATCCATGACCAACTGATTGGAATGGGTGCTAATCCAAATGAAGGGTTCCTTGTGAGGACGGCCTTAAATGTTGTCTCTGAAGAATGGGAAACGTTTGTCCAGAGTATTCTGGAAAGGGCAGCATTACCATCATGGGTAGGTATGTGGGCTATTCTCCACCAAGAGGAGATCAGGAGGATCTCCAAGAAGCAATCCAACATTGGTAGGAAGCGGATCAGCCAGACTGAAGAAAGAAGAAAAGGAGGATGCAGCCCTTGCATCAAGGGAAAAGAAGCAAGGGAAGAAGAATAAGGACCTCTCCAAGGTCTGGTGCTTTAACTGTGGTGATCTTGGTCATTTCGCCAGTAGTTGTCCTAAGAAGAAGGACAAATTAGATTCTGATTCCAAGGCTACAGCAGCAAATGACGATGGCTCTGATGATGATGCAGCCATGAGTGCTCATTCACCTCGAGAGAAGAGGTGGGGTGACATGGATATATAGAGTATCCAGATTGGATGGCAGGATCCTTGAGTCAACCCTACTCTTGGATCACATACGAGCTACGAGAGCCTTAAGATGGTAGCGGGATGAGTCGGGAGATAGTTGCAGATGATCACATTGAAGAGCAAGAGGGAGTTGTAGAGCTGAAGAAGGAGCAGCGTGATGCAGAGGCAGCAGCAGCATGGAGGCAGCAACGCAGAGATGTTGATGGGACTTCAGCAGCGCAGAGAAGCTGGGCTCACGCAGTGCAGTGTTGCAGCATGACAGTGTCTCCAAGGGGACAATGTGATTCAGAATCCAGGATGATTCAGTGGTGGAGGGAAACTTGACTCGTTTGTCAAACAGTTGGGCAGAGTTATTCAATTGCTTACTTCTCAGCAACTGAGTTGTAGTGCAACAGTTAGCAGTAGCAGAGCTATGGGCAGCATGATGCAGCAAATTGAGAGGGAGCTACAGTACAGATGTAGCAGTGTCAGTGGCAGTGGCATGGGCAACAGTACAGAGAGCAGTAGTGCAGTAGATGGAGAGCAGCAAGCCAAGCATCAACAACACAGACCAAGTACTCAAGATCTTGTAATGCATGGTGTGATGTATTGCTAGAGCACACTTCTGATGCTAAGAGGGAGTGTTGACATTTTGTGTATTTGGGGTAGCATCAGTTGTGCTCTAGGCCCTAAATTTTGTGGAGGGACTAGAATACACCTGATCTACAAAAACCAGAAATGGATTTAAGAAATTTCAAGTTGTGTTGAAGTTATTCAAATAATTAATTATTTTTAATGGATTTCCTAAGTCTAACTTAGGAAAATAAAATAATTATTAATTAACACATGTGATGAAATTGTCTTAAGTCACATGGATCAAGCAGTCTTTTAATCTCAGTTGTTGATGGATGATTTAATCTCGGTCATTGAAGGGTTCAACGAAAAATTATAAGAGAAAGGCTCGAAGGTCAGTTGACGACACACAATTTCTGTAGAACTGAGGAATAGATCTGGAATTCTAGGGCGGGTTTGCTAAGAATTTCCAGTGGAATTTCCTGCAGTGAGGGGTAGTATTGTCTGAGGGAATGATATGATTCCAAGAGCCAAGAGACAGCAAGAGGCAAGAGGAGTAGCTCAAGGACAGTGCAAAGAAGCTAGACAGCAGCTACGCAGGTGTTGCGCAGCCGCTACGCATGACAACGCAGAGGCACCAGGAGGCTTTAGAAATAACGCAAAGGGGCTTTTAGGGCCAACGTGAGGCTGTGAGTCCCTTCTAGGGGTGACGCAGTCCCTTCTGGTGCAACGCAGTGGCATTTCAGGGTAGCAGGG
Organism: Pinus albicaulis; assembly: GCA_034641835.2. NCBI lineage: Eukaryota > Viridiplantae > Streptophyta > Pinopsida > Pinales > Pinaceae > Pinus > Pinus albicaulis. The sequence goes on along the minus strand of CM076569.1, from coordinate 54,348,226 downwards.
CTGACGTTGAGGCTTCAGGGGCAACGTTGAGGATTTCTAGGGCCAGATCCGAGCTGAGTCTTGTAAATCTCGTTTGAGGGTGTGGATTAGTCAGTAATTTGGCACTAGATCTTCAGGTTAGCTGCAAATCTTGTATCTTTTATTCTCTGTCGGGTTTTCCAAGGTTGGAACCCAGATTTGCTGTACTCAGAACTACTTAATAATAAAACCCTCATATCTGCTAAACCGGTTTTCCCGCTTTGCGTTTTTCCGAGGACTTATGTCCAAAAATCCATGTGTCACTTTGTTGCATGAGTGAATTATTCAGTAAATGATCTGCGTGTGTAGGCTGTAGTTGTGTTTATTTTCAGTATTTTTTGAATCTAATTTATGAAAATAACTTGTATAAATTAAATCAAGTAGGAGAAAATAAACCAATACACTGCAGTAGAATTTTCACAAGCTGATCAGCATCAAGAACCCCTCCATGCAAAGTTATGCAGTCCAGGGAGACACTGTGCAAAGCTCTCACGCTGGATGACGCAGAGGGTGAAGGAGGTCACCTCGAGGGTCTGAAATTCTTCTGAACGTTCCAAAAAATTCAGCCAGGTGTATGCTAATTTTTCTCTGCTCATCAGGACTTTTGTAAATGTACTTTCTATTTCTGAATATAAATACAAAACCCTCATCTGTTGCACGGGTTTTCCCACATTGGGTTTTTCCGAGAACAATTGTCCAAAAATAACCGTGTTCATATAGTTGTTTCTATTGTGCTACTTGTGTAATTCTCTGTTCTTAAGCTTTTGATTAGAGTGAAGATCTGCAAATGCGTTTATTTCAGAATTTACTGAAGCATGTGTAAATAACTTATCTCATAAGTAGGAGAAATAAACCAATCATTGCAGTAATAATTTTTAGTCTTGAAAATTTCACAGTTCACTCCCATTACTTGAGCTAGCGTTTTGTACATTAGTTTGTAATATAATATTGTTTTATTTTGCTTTCTTTTACGCTGATATTGATTTTGTTTTGGAAGCCCATAGTTTTGAGTTTTGGACAACAAAGAGTTTGAAGAAGAGGTGTCGGAAAACTACTAACAATCTTGCATGCAGGACCTTCCACGAACTCAAGGACTGATTTTGTAAGGAGGTCGTGAGCTCTATAGTGGCAACAGCAAGTTATCTAGGCCGTGGGCCTTTGAGGCTTGCAAACTTTCTGATTTAAAGAGTTTTGCTATTCGCTTTTGTTGTCTTACTCAAGGAGGAGATTCGAGTTTTTCCAAGCTCATATCTTTGTAAAGATCTTTTTCATTTCTTGGGCAACCTTCTTAGAGGCATCTTTTCTAATCATTGTAATCACTAATAAAAGAAAGTTCTTTGCTTGAGAGAGCTTGGGAAATTTTCCCATGGCATCCCCCTTCCTTAGTTGAAGAGGAAGGACATTTTGTGGGTGGATTGACTTTGTTTCTAGTTTTTTTTATGCTTATTTCCATCGCATGCATGCTTAAAATTAACAACATATTCACTCCACATTTCACTCACTAAATCTTGTCTAAAAATCTAACATGCATAAGTTCCAGAATGTGCAAACTTGAGCAAATCTCTTTTATGTGTGAACAATTTATATTATGGGCAAGTTTTAATTGTTTCATGGTTATTTAGGCACATGTTTTATTGTTTGGTCCATTTATGCTACATATTTTGGTAACTATTGGAGCATTATCTCTCACTTGAAACAATTCTATCATAAAGTAAATATATTTCACTTAACTTGCCTACTTTCATTTATTGGTGCAACACATATGAGCTTATTTTCATTCTTGTTTCTCAAGTTTAATTTGTTATTGTAATGAGCACAACCTCATTCTATTTCTTTTGAAACATTGCATGTAGCAATTTAATTGGAACAATCAACACTCACTAAAATTTTACCTCCAACATAAGTTGGTTGAATAGACATGTTAGGGACCCTCTACTCCTCTATTGACTCCTCACTGTGGGATCCATATCTTTGGGCGAGGGTGAGGTATGAGGATTGAAGAGTTCATTTACTATCTTGTTGTAAAAGTAACTAATAATAAAATTAACCAAGAGCACTATCCATCATATTTACTTTACTTGTCTCTTGATGGTCTTGAGTTTTTATATGCAAAGTTTATTCCAAAAGCAAGTATTGTAATTCTCTTAACAAATGCTTTCTTTTTATGCTTCAAGTCTAATTTCACATTTGGAATTTCCTTGTCCACATTTTCCAAGCTAATTACTAATTGTGGAGTTTTGGCAGGATATGTTTCAATGTTTTGATTCCCAAATTTGATTATCTCAAAGGAATTTTCCATATATTGCAATATCTTGTGCTAGCAATCTTTTGTTTGCATTTCACGGCTACTTTAATTTCAATTTTTGAGAGCATTACATTTTAATTCTTGAGCAAATATATATATATATATCTTTCAAATGTTGAGCAAATTTTGTATAAGGCACTGGTTTGTGGTTTTATCACGTTAATGATCATCATTATTATTTCAAGTTGCTCCCATCATATTTGCTCATAAATCCTTAAAAGTAATCTATTTTCACTATAACACTCTCCTAGAACCTTACATCCTTTTAACTTAGTTTCATCACTTAGGGACCACCCCCCTTAGCTGACCTAGGACAGCGCTAAACGAAGAGAGCCGGGATTAGTGTGACAACCCCTTCTCTAAGATCCTTACCACCAACCACACCTTGTGGGGTTGAAGGCTTTTTCCATTGACTTGTAGGTAGGTGTAGGCGGCAAGGAGCGAAAACAAATCCCATTAAAAATAATTAATTAATTTAATAAAACACAGTCCGAGTGGAATTTCCCAAAATGCTTTCTGGGTTCTTTAGAATACATGTGTCTAAGCCTCCCTGCAAAATTTGAGACTTAGAACACATCCGATGATACGAGAAATCAACAATTGGCACACACCAGCCCAAAGGAAAGGAAGATTTGATAGTGACACTTCGGACAAATTTTCCTATATGTTTGTTGATTTCTACTACCGTTTTTTAAAGATTATATCAATTTACAGGGTGTAGAAATTAGTGCTAACAAGTATGTAAATTTTTGTAGATGTTCTATGCTTGATGCAACTTTACTTTTTATCCCCAATGTCAAACAGCAATCACATAAACAAGAAAATAAAATGTTGATAGAACATACCAGTAGATCGACAAAAGACAAGCCAAAAATATATATGTGTGTTGGTGCGTTACGGCAGTCAATAGGATGCTTCAACCAGCAAAGTCTCAATACGGTTAGCCAACCAGAAGTGTCACACAAACCTCTCGGATAGCCAGATCAGTGAACCCAAACTCAACGAAAGTCAACGTTGTCACAGTCAACGGTCAACGCAAACAGCAACAGTGATGCAGGAGCATGAGACCTCGAAGAAAAATGACTTCAATTTTATTCCAAAAATACAAAAAAAATTTACAAGCAAAGGAGTGGGTTCCTTTAGCTGTCAATTTACTGTTTTGGTAGATAGGATTTGAGCTATTCCTTAGGGATTTGAACCGCTTTGTAATTAGTTCAATGTATTTAGTTTTTAGCTGATATTTTTAGGGAGAATATCGTGCAAAGGTATTTTATCCAAAATTGGACAAATTCGATCCTTTGAATCGGATCTGAATAATTGTATGAACACTATTTATGTAAGTTTAGACAACGTGAAAGAGGATTTTCGCTGTAGAAGGATTTAATGACAGAAATTGATATTTCTTTGAAATTCTGAGTAATCGATGCATGAATGCCAAATCCCAGAGGTTTTATTTCCCTTCGAAATACTTCTGAGTTTGGATTCTAGTAAAATTTTAGTTTAATCGATTCCTGTGCGTAAATTTTCATTTAAATTCCGCATCACAGTGAAAGCGAAATGGTTTGCTTGTATTATTGATTTAAAAGTTATCAGTTGTTGATATGCCAAATCCGTGGTTTTTAGAGGAATAACCCTGCAGGAGTGTCAAATCTGGCAAAGTTGAAGAAATGGGATCACTGAAATGCGTAAAGAGTCCAAGAGAAATCGAAGCCATTGATCTGCAATCGACATAATCGCATTTTAAATTGCAGGGAGTTTAATATTCAACCAGACCTTAAATCTATTAAACAGAGACTCGGAAGCAGGGGAACCGTCCACTAAGAAGAATTGACGAATATCGCATAAAACGTTGCGCGTTATATAACCTCTTAAATGGATGCGATATTTTATAAATCCGATATTATAATTTAAGTTGATCGTCCAGCATTTAATTGATCTGACAGCCCTCGTATCAAGATCATAGATCCAACGGTTTTTCGCATAATTAGATGCATGTGCTTTAAACTCAAGTTTGGCTGCGATAGTTTTATAGAAAACGATTTAATGTGGTTTGGGTCCGTCATTAAATCAACTAAGAGAGGAAATTGCGAGTATTTGCTATGTGTGGTTCCACTATTGCTGCATTCCATATAGTTTATACAATTGTGATTCCACCGTTTAAGAAAAGGTTATGAACTAGGTTTTAATGCATTTTAGGTTTTGTGTAACAAAATTTGGAGGTTGATGACTGATACTCCAAAGAAAAACTGAGAAGAAGTTCCACCCGATGTTGAAGCAATAGTTTCGAAATTTGAAAGCTTATCAATAACACCTGCATCTAGCCCACCATTTGTGGTATCAGAGTAGCCTTTAGACACTAAACAAGATCTCAAAGATCAGGAAAAGAATCCAACATGGCTTATAGAGTTGGAATAGGAGGTGGTGCTGGTCGAAGAAGAGGAAGACCAGTTACAAATGCTGAAGTGTTGGAAGTTATACAATAGATGCAAGCTAGATTAGATGCAGTGGAAATGGGAAATCAAAGAGATGCAGATGCTGGAGATGTCAGTGAGCCTGAAGTTGAATCTGCAGAAGAGGGAGAACCTGCAGAAGTTACCCCTGAAATGAGATTTTTTAAATCAGTGTTGGGATCCACATCTAAACCCAGACTTGAAGTTTCGATTTTTACAGGAGGCTTAAACCCAGAGGAGTTGATAGATTGGGTTAATGACATGGATAAGTTCTTTGATTATGAAGAAATGGAAGAAGGAAAAAAGAGTGAAATTTGTTGTCACAAAAATGAAAGGACATGCAACACTTTGGTGAGATGGAGTGCACGCAGAAAGAAGGAGACTTGGTAAGCAGCCAATAAAGAATTGTAACAGGATGGTGGCAAAGTTGAGAGGTTAGTTTTTGCCAAGTGATTAGATGCAAAATCTTAGACAAAGGTCAATGACAGTAAAAGAATATACAAAGGAATTTTACAAAGTGAGCATAAGAGCAGGACAAATTCAAGATATAGCAGAAAAGATTGCAAGATATATTAATGGTCTCAGAATGGAGATACAAGATGAGATAAGTCTACTATCTCCTAAAACAGTGGAAGAGGCTTATTAGATGGCCTTGAAAGCTGAAGAAAAACTCATGAGGAAGCAATCTGCCAGAGGTAGAGGTACTTTCCGAGGAAGAGGAAGTCAAGGTGGTAGAAGAAGATCTACAACACCTAGAAAAGGAGCTAGCAGCAACTCAAGTTAGCATACACCCACAGAAGGTGATGCAAGTGGCAGAAGGAGTTTTTCCAGAGAAAGAGGAGGCAAAGGCAGAGGAAGAGAAATCAGATGTTATAGATGTAATAAGCTGGGACACAGAGCTTATGAATGTCCAGATAATGTGAGGACAAATCAGAGAAATGTAATTGTTGCTCAGAGTGAAGAGGAAGCAGAAAAGGTGCCAGAAGCAGAGAATATACCAGAGAAAGGAGAATCTTTGGTAGTGAACAAAGTTCTATTAAAACCAATAAAGAAAGTTGTTGAACCAACACAGAGAAAGACTTTGTTTAGAACCGTGTGCAAAGTTCAAGGAAAATGTTGTCAAATGGTAATTGATAGTGGCAAAACTGATAATTTGGTCTCTACAGAAGTGGTGGAGAAATTGAAATTGAAGACAAAGAAACATCCAACACGCTACAAGGTGTCATGGCTTCAGAAAGGACATCAGTTGTGCCTGTTAGTGAATCAACATTGTGAAGTGGAATTCCAATTGGGCAGCTACAAAGACAAAATTATGTGTGATGTGATGCCTATGGACATATGTCACATATCGTTGGGTAGACCTTGGCAGTATGATAGAGGAGCTATGCATGATGGGAAAAAGAACACATACAAGTTTTGTAAAGATGGTGTCAATCATACATTGTTGCCTATAGAAGAAGAAGATGCATCAAGAAGACCTGATCCGAAAGCTTTATTACTGAGTGGAAAAAAATATCTGCAGAAGATTGAAGATGATGAGGTAAACTTTGCATTAATTTGCAAACCCAAGGTAGTAATTACTTCCACTAAATTTTATGATTTACCAATTAAAATTCAAGAGATGCTAGAAAATTACTGTGATATCATTGTAGATGATTTGCCTGATGAAATACCACCTATTAGAAAGATTATCCATCAGATAGATTTGATTCCAGGAGAAAAATTGCCAAATAAAGTAGCATACAGGATGACTCCCACAGAAAATGAAGAAATCAGGAAGCAAGGGCAGGAATTGTTAAATAAAGGATTGATCAGAGAGAGTTTGAATCCGTGTGCAGTGCCAACAGTGTTGAGTCCAAAAAAAGATGGAGGTTGGAGAATGTGCATTGACTCAAGAGCAATCAACAAAATAACAATAAGGTATAGATTTCCTTTACCTAGAATGGAAGATTTGATGGATTGTTTGAGTGGGGCAAGATATTTTACAAAATTGGATTTAAAGAGTGGCTATCATCAAATTTGGATAAGGGAAGGAGATTAATAAAAGACAGCCTTTAAAACAAATGAAGGATTGTATGAATGGATGGTAATGCCATTTGGATTATCAAATGCTCCTAGTACATTTATGAGGCTTATGAATGAAGTACTGAAGGAATTTATTGGTAAATTTGTAATAGTATATATGGATGATATATTAATTTATTGCAAATCTAAAGAAGAACACAAGAGACATCTGAATTATGTCTTCAGGAAGTTGCACCAGGAAAAGTTACTGGTAAATTTTAAAAAGTGTTCATTCATGAAAGAAGAATTGATATATTTAGGCTTTGTTGTTTCTGTTGATGGATTGAAAATGGATCCAGAGAAGATAAAGGCAATCATAGAATGGCCTTCACCAAAGAGTGTTTTTGAGATAAGAAGCTTCCATAGTCTTGCTAGTTTTTATAGAAAATTCATAAGGAATTTTAGTAAGATCAATGCTCCTATTGTTCACACTATAAAGAAGGACAAACAACCATTTAGATGGACTGATGAAGCAGAGAAAAATTTCCAGTTGTTGAAATGAAAGATAACAGAAAAGCCCATCTTAATTTTGCCTGATTTTAACAAACCTTTTCAAATGAAATGTGATGCCAGTGGAGAAGCTATTGGAGCTGTGTTAAGTCAAGAAGACAGACCTGTAGCTTATTTCAATGAAAAACTGAATGAGACGAGAAGGAAATATTCTTCTTATGACAAGGAATTTTATGCAGTTGTGCAGTCATTAAAGAAGTGGAGACATTACTTGATGTCTAAAGAGTTTGTGCTTTATTCACACAATCATGCATTGTAGTATATTATGCAACAACCAAAATTAAATCAGAAACATGCAAAATGGGTAGAATATCTTCAAAGTTTCAATTTTGTATTGAAACATATAAATGGCCAAGCAAACAAAGTCACAGATGCCTTAAGTAGAAAAAGCATTTTAGTTCAAGAAAGTCAAATTCAAGTGTTGGGTTTTGATTTTCTTAAAGAATTGTATAAGACAGATCTGGATTTTAAAGAGGCATTTGAAGCATGCAATAATCTTGTTTTGTTGGACATAAGCAAGTGGCTGGACTTTTTCTTGCAAGAAGGTTTGCTATTTAAAAAAAATCCGTTGTGCATACCAAATTGTTCTATGAAAGAAAATTTAATTAAGGAGAAACATAGTGGTGGAATTGGTGGACATTTTGGTGCAGACAAGACTTATGAACAACTGAGTCATTTTTATTTTTGGCCAAAGATGAGATCTGAAGTGGAGAAGTATGTGCGAAATTGTGAAATTTGTCAGTATGCAAAAGGAAGGAGTCAAAACACAGGTTTGTATGTTCCATTACCTATTACAGATAGACCTTGGGATATGGTAAGTATGGATTTTGTTTTGAGTTTACCTAAAACACAGAGAGGGAATGATGCAATTTATGTTGTAGTTGACAGATTTTCTAAAATGGCACATTTTATTCCATGTTATAAAACCAGTGATGCTACTCATGTTGCTAATTTGTTTTTCAAAGAGGTTGTAAGGTTGCATGGGTTACCTAAAAGCATTGTCTCTGATAGGGACACCAGATTTGTTGGTCATTTTTGGAAGACATTGTGGAAAAATCTTGGTACTAAACTAAGTTTCAGCTCAGCTTATCAGCCTCAGACTGATGGACAGACTGAGGTGGTGAACAGAAGCTTGGGTAATCTTTTGAGAAGCCTTGCAGGTGAACATCCTAAACAGTGGGATCAGATTTTGGCATAGGCTTAAATTTGAATATGCTTATAATGGCTCTCCTAACAGGAGTACAGGGCAGAGTCCATTCCATATAGTTTATGGAATGCACCCAAAAGGAGTGTATGAACTAAGAAATTTGGGAAAAGCGGAAATGAGAAATGCTAAAGGAGAAGATTTTGCTTCAGAAATTCAAGCAATACATGCCCAGGTAAAACAACAGTTACAGGACAGTAACATCAAGTACAAAAGTAGAGCGGATTTGAAGAAGAGAGAAGTTAATTTTGAGGTTGGATATTTGGTTCTAGCACACCTAAGAAAGGAAAGATTTCCAAAAACGGCATATAATAAGTTGAAATTTAAGAAAATTGGACCATGCAAAGTATTGAGAAAATTTTCTGCAAATGCATATGAAATTGAATTACCCCTTGACATTGGAATATCTCCAATTTTCAATGTTGCTGCTTTGTACAGGTGTGAAGGCAGAGACACAGATGATATAACTGAAGGCAAAGAAGAGATTGATTGGTTGAAACAGTTACCCACAGCAAAGACATTGCAACCAGAGAAGATTTTAAACAAAAGATCATTTAAGAAGACAAGAGGACGAGAGTATTTTTAGTATTTGGTCAAGTGAAAAGATCAACCAATTGCAGAGGCTACTTGGATGGCAGAAACCATGTTACAGAAATTGGGCAGTTCTGTAGGGAAGCTCATGGACAGGAGCCCATGAAGAATTTTGTCCTCAGGAGTCTGATGCAGGAGCATGAGACCTCGAGGAAAAAGGACTTCAATTTTATTCCAAAAATACAAAAAAAAATTACAAGCAAAGGAGTGGGTTCCTTTAGCTGTCAATTTACTGTTTTGGTAGATAGGGATTTGAACTATTCCTTAGGGATTTGAACCGCTTTGTAATTAGTTCAATGTATTTAGTTTGTAGTTGATATTTTTAGGGAGAATATCGTACAAAGGGATTTTATCCAAAATTGGACAAATTCGATCCTTTGAATCGGATCTGAATAATTGTATGAACACTATTTATGTAAGTTTAGACAGCGTGAAAGAGGATTTTGGCTGTAGAATGATTGAATGACAGAAATTAATATTTCTTTGAAATTCTAAGTAATCGATGCATGAATGTCAAATCCCGGAGGTTTTATTTCCCTTCGAAATACTTTTGAGTTTGGATTCTAGTAAAATTTATGTTTAATCGATTCCTGTGTGTATATTTTCATTTAAATTCCGAATCACAGTGAAAGCGGAATGGTTTTCTTGTATTATTAATTTAAAAGTTATCAGTTGTTGATATGCCAAATTCGTGGTTTTTAGAGGAATAACCCTACAGGAGTGTCAAATCTGGCGAAGTTGAAGAAATGGGATCACTGAAATGCATAAAGAGTCCAAGAGAAATCGAAGCCATTGATCTGCGATCCGACATAATCGCATTTTAAATTGCAGGGAGTTTAATATTCAACCAGACCTTAAATCTATTAAACAGAGACCCGGAAGCAGGAGAACCGTCCACTAAGAAGAATTGATGGATATCGCATAAAAGGCTGCGCGTTATATAACCTCTTAAATAGATGCGATATTTTATAAATCCAATTTTATAATTTAAGTTGACCGTCCAGCATTTAATTGATCTGACGGCCCTCGTATCAAGATCGTAGATCCAAAGGTTTTTCGTATAATTAGATGCATGTGCTTTAAACTCAAGTTTGGATGCGATAGTTTTATAGAAAAGGATTTAATGTGGTTTGGGTCTGTCATTAAATCAACAAAGAGAGGAAATTGCGAGTATTTACCATGTGTGATTCCACTATTGCTGCATTCCATATAGTTTATACAATTGTGGTTCCGCCTTTTAAGAAAAGGTTATGAACTGGGTTTTAATGCATTTTGGATTTTGTGTAACAAAATTTGGAGGTTGATGACTGATACTCCAAAGAAAAACCGAGAAGAAGTTCCACCCGATGTTGAAGCAATAGTTTCAAAATTTGAAAGCTTATCAATAACACCTGCATCTAGCCCACCATTTGTGGTATCAGAGCAGCCTTTAGACACTGAACAAGATCTCAAAGATCAAGAAAAGAAATCCGACATGGCTTACAGAGTTGGAAGAGGAGGTGGTGCTGGTCGAAGAAGAGGAAGACCAGTTGCAAATGCTGAAGTGTTGGAAGTTATGCAACAGATGCAAGCTAGATTAGAAGCAGTGGAAATGGGAAATCAAAGAGATGCAGATGCTGGAGATGTCAGTGAGCCTGAAGTTGAATCTATAGAAGAGGGAGAACCTGCAGAAGTTACTCCTGAAATGAGATTTTTTAAATCAGTGTTGGGATCCACATCTAAACCCAGACTTGAAGTTTCGGTTTTTACAGGAGACTTAAACCCAGAGGAGTTGATATATTGTGTTAATGACATGGATAAGTTCTTTGATTATGAAGAAATGGAAGAAGGAAAAAGAGTGAAATTTGTTGTCAAAAAATTGAAAGGACATGCAGCACTTTGGTGGAATGGAGTGCAGGTAGAAAGAAGGAGACTTGGTAAGCATTCAATAAAGAATTGGAACAGGATGGTAGCAAAGTTGAGAGGTAAGTTTTTTCCAAGTGATTATCAACTTTCATTATTTAGACAGATGGAGAATCTTAGACAGAGGTCAATGACAGTAAAACAATATACAAAGGAATTTCACAAAGTGAGCATAAGAGCATGACAAATTCAAGATATAGCAGAAAAGATTGCAAGATATATTAATGGTCTTAGAATGGAGATACAAGATGAGATAAGTCTATTGTCTCCTAAAACAGTGGAAGAGGCTTATCAGATGGCCTTGAAAGCTGAAGAAAAACTCATGAGGAAGCAATATGCCAGAGGTAGAGGTACTTTCCGAGGAAGAGGAAGTCAAGGTGGTAGAGGAAGATCTACAACACCTAGAGAAGGAGCTAGCAGCGGCTCAAGTCAGCATACACCCACAGAAGGTGATGCAAGTGGCAGAGGCAGAAGAAGAGAAATCAGATGTTATGTAATATCCCCAAATGGGATATTTTACTTAATTTGCATGAATTTACTTAAACCCGAAATTATGCCGTAAAATCAACATGCATTTAACAGAAGATTGCCATGTAAAATAAAAACACATAAAACACTGCAATCCAATACCACATAGAACAGGAAGAATCTCAGCTTTTATTATAAATAAAAACCGGGGTTACATATAGATCTGACCCAAAAAGAGCTGAGATGGAGAACTGGCCAACAATATAATTTGCTACACTGCGATGGCCTCCAAAACTGAACTGTTGCACTCTCCCTCCGGCAACAGCTACCACTGAATCCACTAAAGCACCTGTTGAAGATATGAATGATCCTCACTCCAATATCTCTGAAGCTCTACGAAACTTCTGAGTGAAGTCTCCTCAAGAGAGTTGGGTTTTCGTCCAACACTCACAAATCACCCGAGGGTTTCCGTCCTGGGGCTACGGCTGAAGTAGAGAACCACGTCTCAAACCTCTCATACAAGAAAATGATATGATCCCAAAGATATCTCTCAATGGCCTCCTTCCTTTCTTTTATAGATCTCTTGAAGCCTTCTGGATCATTATTTTATTATTATTTTATTCATGGAGCACTTTTCCCTCTTATTAAAATATTCCTTTTTAATGCAGAAAAGGGTAAATCGGCTACCACGCCTCCTCCGGTCACTGAAACCCATGTCTAACCGTCCCACCATGTAGGTATCCTCGTCCGGGTTCCAATGAGATATTACACTAAGGTGTTTCATTATGTATTCCTCCCGGAATGCCACCTTGAGCGTAATCAGCTGAGTTAAGCCCATAAATAACTCAAATTTTTGAAAGTCATCGGAATCCACCGGAACGAAAGCCAAACTGCTCGGATGATGGAATATATCAAGCGAATGCCACCCGACCGCATAGAAACTCCTCAAAACTCCTCCAAAATCCCCTGGGCCCGCTAATGACACCAACCTATACCTGTGACCGGTCTGCTTCTAACTCTGGAAGTCCATCCTAGCCCTGTCATAGGTGACACCAAAAAAGGGAATATTACATGTTATAGATGTAATAAGCTGGGACACAAAGCTTATGAATGTCCAGAGAATGTGGGGACAAATCAGAGAAATGTAATTGTTGCTTAGAGGGAAGAGGTAGCAGAAAAGGTGCTAGAAGCAGAGAAAATACCAAGAAAGGAGAATCTTTGGTAGTGAACAAAGTTCTATTAAAACCAATAAAGGAAGTTGTTGAACCAACACAGAGAAAGACTTTCAAAGTTCAAGGAAAATGCTGTCAAATGGTAATTGATAGTGGCAAAATTGATAATGTGGTCTCTACAGAAGTGGTGGAGAAATTGAAATTGAAGACAAAGAAACATCCAACACCCTACAAGGTGTCATGGCTTCAGAAAGGACATCAGCTGTTAGTGAATGAACAGTTTGAAGTGGAATTCCAGTTGGGCAGCTACAAAGACAAAATTATGTGTGATGTGATGCCTATGGACATATGTCACATATCGCTGGGTAGACCTTGGCAATATGATAGAGGAGCTATGCATGATGGGAAAAAGAACACATACAAGTTTTGTAAAGATGGTGTCAATCATACATTGTTGCCTATAGAAGAAGAATATTCATCAAGAAGACCTGATCCGAAAGCTTTATTACTGAGTGGAAAAAAATATTTGCAACAGATTGAAGATGATGAGGTAAACTTTCCATTAATTTGCAAACCCAAGTTAGTAATTACTTCCACTAAAATTTATGATTTACCAATTGAAATTTAAGAGATGCTGGAAAATTACTGTGATATCATTGTAGATGATTTGCCTGATGAATTACCAAAGATCAATCATCATATAGATTTGATTCCAGGAGCAAATTTGCTAAATAAAGCAGCATACAGGATGACTCCCACAGAAAATGAAGAAATCAGGAAGCAGGTGCAGGAACTGTTAGATAAAGGATTGATCAGAGAGAGTTTGAGTCCGTGTGCAGTGCCAACAGTGTTGAGTCCAAAAAAAGATGGAGGTTGGAGAATGTGCACTGACTCAAGAGCAATCAACAAAATAACAATAAGGTATAGATTTCCTTTACCTAGAATGGAAGATTTGATGGATTGTTTGAGTGGGGCAAGATATTTTACAAAATTGGATTTAAAGAGTGGCTATCATCAAATTTGGATAAGGGAAGGAGATGAATGGAAGACAGCCTTTAAAACAAATGAAGGATTGTATGAATGGATGGTAATGCCGTTTGGATTATCAAATGCTCCTAGTATATTTATGAGGCTTATGAATGAAGTACTGAAGGAATTTATTGGTAAATCTGTAACAGTATATCTGGATGATATATTAATTTACAGCAAATCTAAAGAAGAACACATGAGACATCTGAATTATGTCTTAAGGAAGTTGCACCAGGAAAAGTTACTGGTAAATTTTAAAAAGTGTTTATTCATGAAAGAAGAATTGATATATTTAGGCTTTGTTGTTTCTGCTGATGGATTGAAAATAGATCCAGAGAAGATAAAGGCAATCATAGAATGGCCTTCACCTAAGAGTGCTTTTGAGGTAAGAAGCTTCCATGGTCTTGCTAGTTTTTATTGAAAATTCATAAGGAATTTTAGTAAGATCAATGCTCCTATTCTTGACACTATAAAGGACAGACAACCATTTAGATGGACTGATGAAGCAAAGAAAAGTTTCCAATTGTTGAAACGAAAGATAACAGAAAAGCCCATCTTAATTTTGCCTGATTTTAACAAACCTTTTCAAGTGAAATGTGATGCCAGTGGAGAAGCTATTGGAGCTGTGTTAAGTCAAGAAGACGAACCTATAGCTTATTTCAATGAAAAAATGAATGAGACAAGGAAATATTCTTCTTATGACAAGGAATTTTATGCAGTTGTGCAGTCATTAAAGAAGTGGAGACATTACTTGATGTCTAAAGAGTTCATGCTTTATTCAGACAATCATGCATTGCAGTGTATTATGCAACAGCCAAAATTAAATCAGAAACATGCAAAATGGGTAGAATATCTTCAAAGTTTCAATTTTGTATTGAAACATATAAATGGCCAAGCAAACAAAGTAGCAGATGCCTTAAGTAGAAAAAGCATTTTAGCTCAAGAAAGTCAAATTCAAAAATTGTTCTATGAGAGAAAATTTAATTAAGGAGAAACATAGTGGTGAACTTGGTGGACATTTTGGTGCAGACAAGACTTATGAACAACTGAGTCATTTTTATTTTTGGCCAAAGATGAGATCTAAAGTGGAGAAGTATGTGCGAAATTGTAAAGTTTGTCAGTATGCAAAAGGAAGGAGTCAAAACACAGGTTTGCATGTTCCATTACATATTCCAAATAGATTTTGGGATATGGTAAATATGGATTTTGTTTTGGGTTTACCTAATACACAAAGAGGGAATGATGCAATTTATGTTGTAGTTGACAGATTTTCTAAAATGGCACATTTTATTCCATGTTATAAAACCAGTGACGCTACTCATGTTGCTAATTTGTTTTTCAAAGAGGTTGTAAGGTTGCATGGGTTACCTAAAAGCATTGTCTCTGATAGGGACACCAGATTTGTTGGTCATTTTTGGAGGACATTGTGGTAAAAGCTTGGTACTAAACTAAGTTTCAGCTCAGCTTATCACCCTCAGACTGATGGACAGACTGAGGTGGTGAACAGAAGCTTGGGTAATCTTTTGAGAAGCCTTGCAGATGAACATCCTAAACAGTGGGATCAGATTTTGGCATAGGCTGAATATGCTTATAATGGCTCTCCTAACAGGAGTACAGGGCAGAGTCCATTCCATATAGTTTATGGAATGCACCCAAGAGGAGTGTATGAACTAAGAAATTTGGGAAAAGCAGAAATGAGAAGTGCTAAAGGAGAAGATTTTGCTTCAGAAATTCAAGCAATACATGACCAGGTAAAACAACAGTTATAGGACAGTAACATCAAGTACAAAAGTAGAGCAGATTTGAAGAAGAGAGAAGTTAATTTTGAGGTTGGAGATTTGGTTATAGCACACCTAAGGAAGGAAAGATTTCCAAAAACGACATATAATAAGTTGAAATTTAAGAAAATTGGACCATGCAGAGTATTGAAAAAAATTTCTGCAAATGCATATGAAATTGAATTACCCCCTGACATTGGAATATCTCCAATTTTCAAAGTTGCTGATTTGTACAGGTCTGAAGGCAAAGACAAAGATGATATAACTAAAGGCAAAGAAGAGATTGATTGGTTGAAACAGTTACCCACAGCAAAGACATTGCAACCAAAGAAGATTTTAGACAAAAGATTGTTTAAGAAGACAATAGGACGGGAGTATTTTCAGTATTTGGTCAAGTGGAAAGATCAACCAATTGCAGAGGCTACTTGGATGACAGAAACCATGTTACAGAAATTGGGCAGTTCTGTAGGGAAGCTCATGAACAGGAGCGCATGAAGAATTTTGTCCTCGGGAGTCTGATGCAGGAGCATGAGACCTCGAGGAAAAAGGACTTCAATTGTATTCCAAAAATACAAAAAAAAAATTACAAGCAAAAGAGTGGGTTCCTTTAGCTGTCAATTCACTGTTTTGGTAGATAGGATTTGAACTATTCCTTAGGGATTTGAACCGCTTTGTAATTAGTTCAATGTATTAGTTTTTAGTTGATATTTTTAGGGAGAATATCGTGCAAAGGGATTTTATCCAAAATTGGACAAATTCGATCCTTTGAATCGGATCTGAATAATTGTATGAACACTATTTATGTAAGTTTAGACAGCGTGAATGAGTATTTTGGCTGTAGAAGGATTGAATGACAGAAATTGATATTTCTTTGAAATTATGAGTAATCAATGCATGAATGTCAAATCTCGAAGGTTTTATTTCCCTTCAAAATACTTTTGAGTTTGGATTCTAGTAAAATTTATGTTTAATCAATTCCTGTGTATATTTTCATTTAAATTCCGCATCACAGTGAAAGTGGAATGGTTTGCTTGTATTATTGACTTAAAAGTTATCAGTTGTTGATATGCCAAATCCATGGTTTTTAGAGGAATAACCTTGCAGGAGTGTCAAATCTGGCGAAGTTGAAGAAATGGGATAACTGAAATGCATAAAGAGTCCAAGAGAAATCGAAGCCATAGATCTGCAATCTGACATAATCGCATTTTAAATTGCAGAGAGTTTAATATTCAACCAGACTTGAAATCTATTAAACAGAGACTCGGAAGCAGGAGAACCGTCCACTAAGAAGAATCGACGGATATCGCATAAAAAGTTGTGCGTTATATAACCTCTTAAATGGATGTGATATTTTATAAATCTAATTTTATAATTTAAGTTGCCGCCCAGCATTTAATTGATCTGACGGCCCTCGTATCAAGATCGTAGATCCAACGGTTTTTCGCATAATTAGATGCATGTGCTTTAAACTCAAGTTTGGATGCGATAGTTTTATAGGAAAGGATTTAATGTGGTTTGGATCCGTCATTATATCAACTAAGAGAGGAAATTGCGAGTATTTGCTATGTGTGGTTCCACTATTGCTGCATTCCATATAGTTTATACAATTGTGGTTCCGCCATTTAAGAAAAGGTTATGAACTAGGTTTTAATGCATTTTGGGTTTTGTGTAACAAACTTTGGAGGTTGATGACTGATACTCCAAAGAAAAACCGAGAAGAAGTTCCACCCGATGTTGAAGCAATAGTTTCGAAATTTGAAAGCTTATCAATAACACCTGCATCCAACCCACCAAGCAGCAACAAGTCAATGCAGCCCAGTCAAAAGTCAACGGTCAACCTCGATTTTTGTGCCAGAAAATGCGGACTGCAAAAAGTGGAATTTTGGCCAAAGTTGGGGTCAGTTTGACCATGCGTTGACCAAAGTCAACACTGGTCAACTCTGCGCTGAAACCCTAGGTCGAAAACAGAAATTTCTTCTTGCTGCAATTTCCCACGTGTGGATGAAGAAGAGCCTCCAAGGTGATCGAACCAATCAGACGATGAGAGAGAATGTGAGAGGATGGATGAGTGAAAATGACCTCCAACATTGACCTATCTATATCCATCAGTGAGGGTGTGTGACACAACTGCTGGGGCTTCAAGCCTACATTTCATTTCAGGCCGACCTACACATATTTTGAATAAATTCAAAATAAATGTTCTGCTCATCGGATCAAGATGATCTTTAGATAGATCTTGCACCTCTCTCAAAGAGGAATCCAATAAAAATATTTGCATCTTCATCTGAGCATCACAACATGGAGTTTGGACCTAGTTGTCACAAATTAACACTCACTCTCAACTAGGGAGAACTCCATCCACCTATGCCATCCAAACATCATGTGTCATCCCGTCGTAACTTGCTTTGCTGGCTTCTTTATTTCAGAACAAAAGTGGGTCAGTCACAGACATCATTCTCGGCTGACAGATTCAGCCCAGAGGTGCGAAACCTCTATAGGACTCAAAAAGAGTCTCATACCAACCCGAAGTTGGTTTACCTGACCCGAAGTCAGTTGGAGGTCTGAAACCTCACTAGACTTGATCCCAAATCAAGTGGTTGGACACGTGCCATCCTAGACATAGAGAGTACGACAATATCTGATGCGTCCATTAGTATTTGCTACTGGTCTCTAGCTTTTCCCACCTCACTGGCCAAATGAGAGGTACTTCCCATGAGTCCGGGACTCAATGGGTAGGATGCATATGGGGCACAGATCATGAGAGGTGAACCAACTCAACATCATAACGGTGGGGCAGAAGCACCACAAGGTTTGGCAAGCCTAGCCCCGTGTGTGCTTATAGCTCCGAGAAGCTATCCCCAAAGCCCCCCAGAGCTCCCAGAGCTCATCGTCTAACAGGACCCTCAACATAGGGTCGTTCCATGATACCAAGATTCTCACAGAAGGTTAGGAACTTGACCTTCCCCAAGGGCTTTGTGAGAATGTCTACGACCTGCTCATCAGTTCCTATATGATCGAGCCTTACGGCGCCTCGCTATACCATATCCCGGATAAAGTGGTACCTGATATCAATATGCTTGGATCGATCGTGGAACACGGGATTCTCGGACAACCGAATCCCACTCTAGTTATCACAAAGTATCATGGTGGTATCTAGCACATGCCCGAATAGCTCACTGAAGAGCTTTCGCAACCAAACTGCTTCACAATAGGCCATACTCGCTGCAATGTATTCGGCCTCCGCGGTGCTTAAAGCCACCGACTTTTGCTTCCTGCTCATTCATGATATCGAAGCAGACCCAAGTGTGAAGCAGCATCCCGATGTGCTCTTACGATCAACCACACTGCCAGCCCAATTGGCATCAGCATATCCATGGAGTGTCACGCTCCCGGCAGTGTAGCTCAGCCCATGGTTTATCGTGCCCCAAAGATATCTCAACAAATTCTTGGCACCAACCCAGTGAATGTGATGAGGTTCAACCATATGTTGACTCAAACTGTTCACTGCAAAACATACGTCCGAATGGGTGTTCACTAAGAACATCAGGGCCCGTACGAGTTGACGATACTCAGTAGGATTTGCTACCACGGGCCCAGCAGCGCTACCACTCAACTTCTTGAAGTTGAGCTCCATCGGTGTCGACACGGACTTACAGTCCAGACTCCATCATTCCAAATCTTTCCAGAAGCTTCGCAATATATTTTCCTTGAGAAAGGAAAATCTCGCCAGGTCTCTGCCAGACCTCCAGGACTAGGAAGTAATGCATCAGTCCTAGGTCCTTCATCTCGAACTCAGTAGCGAGCTCCCTCTTACAATGATGAATGAGAGGGTCAGCACCTGTCAAGAAGAGGTCGTCCACATATAGCACCAGAGTGAGAGGCTTTTCTCTATCAACCTTGAAGTAAAGGTTCAAATCAGCATTACTATGAGTGAAGCCCAGCTTCATCAGGTAGCTATCTGTCCTCTCGTACCAAGCTCTGGGTGCTTGCTTCAACACATAGAGGGCTTTCTTCAACCTGCAAACATGGGTGTCCCAATCCTGGACTTCGAACCCCAGAGGTTGCTCCACATACACCTCTACCTTTATCGCACCATGTAAAAATGCGGTCTTCACATCCCATCCTTGCGTAGCAGTAAGGGCTATGATAGATCAGATGGTGGTATATTGGGCCACAGGTGCAAATATGTCATCATAGTCTACACCTTCCTTTTGAGAGAAGCCACGGGCAACGAATCTTGCCTTGAACTTTTCAACACTTCCATCAGATCCATGCTTGATCTTATAGAGCCATTTCGAGGTGACAACTACTTTGTCCTCCGGTCTTGGAACCACATCCCAGACATCATTCTTCATTATGGACTCATATTCTCCATGCATAGCATCCTTCCAGACCTGATGCTTTATGGCTTCCTCAAAAGATCTAGGCTCAGATTGTACGATTGTACTCATGGCTGCTAGATACCCTTGGTAGCTATTCGGCTTCTTGCTTTCACGGAATGTCCCCCTTGGAGCCATATGTCTCTCGGCATCCTCGAGAGTGTCCCTGAGCCATGATGGTCTTCTCTTCATTGAAGGAGGTGGATCAATAGGGTCCATCGGTCCTTCAACATCGAGCATCGTCTCATCCTTCGGTTCTTCTTGATTACCAGGCCTTGGTTCATGTTCTTCCTCAAATCTCGGAAGATTGATTACTTTCCTCAGGGAAGCATCTTCGTCAAAGGTAACATCGTGGCATATCTCCACTTCCCTTTGACCAGGCACATAGACTCTATAGGCTTTCGAAGTTTCGTTGTAGCCCACAAACGTTCCCTTCTTCCCAGAAGCATCCAGCTTGCTCCTCTTCTCCTCCGGTACATGAAAATAAACAAGACATCCAAAAACTCTAAAATGTGAGACGTCAAGTTTCTTACCAAACAAAACCTCTTCGAGAGTTTTGGAGTCCAAAGTGGAATGCGGGCATCAGTTTTGTATGTATACGACAGTGTTCGCAGCTCCTCCACACAGAAACTTCGGAAGACCTTGGTCACATAGCATGGCACGGTCAGCTTCCACAATGGTCCTGTTCTTTCTTTCAGCAATGTAATTGTGCTTAGGAGTAGAGACAGTTGTGGTATCCCTCTTGATGCCAGCTTATCTACAAAAGTTTTTGAACTTGTTCGTCTCATATTCAGTGCCATTATCGGTCCTCAATATCTTGATCTTCTTCCCTGTTAGATTTTCCACCAAGGCTTTGAACGTACGGAACCACATGAAAGCCTCATCCTTCTTTTTCAAGAAGTATATCCAGGTTTTGCGAGAGAAGTCATCTATGAACGTCATATAATAAGAACATCCTCCCAAGGATGTCATGGGCAGCATACCAGATAGATCGGGAGTCTGTCGGTTGCCGGAGCCTCGGATGTATTTGTGACACTTGAGGGGAAAGGTCACCTTGTATGCTTTCCTTCGGCACAACCCTGACATACACCTTTATGATTATTTTAAAACTCGGGCATCCCTGTCACCACCTTCCTTGCTTCGGGAAGGGCCTTGTAGTGAAGGCGTCCAAACCTCCGGTGCCATAGTTCAATCTGTCGGATAGTATCACACGTCATCGCTCCTAGTGGACTTCCTCCAACTTGGTAGAGTGTATCAACTCTAAACCAAATCGTGATAGCTTCCTTGAAGTTGTTCTGCCAAATGTGCACCTTCCCATCGATGAATGCCACATTGAAACCTTTGTCTTCCATGGCCGATATAGACACAAGGTTCTTCTTCAAATTAGGTACATAGAGTACATCCTGCAAGCGGAGGACTTGACCTTGAGACAAGTGGAGGGTCACAGTCCCTGTCCCTGCGCACCTCACGGGATATGTGGCATTATCTCCAAGGATAATTTTCAGATTAACATCCTTCTCAACCATGTTAGAAAGTGCTTCCTTGAACCCAGTAATGTGCCTTGAGGCACCACTATCTATCAACCAGACATCCATAGTGTCGGGTGGAGATGCAGGAGAGAGGGCAGATACAAGAATGAATTCATTTCTTTTATCATCAACAACATTTGATTCCTCATACCTGGAATTTCTCGACCTTTTGTAAGGTTGTCCATTTCCACCAGAGGGAGCATTCCTTTTTCCTTTGAACCTGTTGTTCCTTTGATTGCCATTCCTCCGATTGTTGTTGTTGTCATCATCATCAGGAGAATCCTTCTTGAAAGGTCATTCTCTAGCATAGTGGTCGGTCTTGTGACATGTGTAACATTTTGCTTTCTTCCCTTGGGCCCCTACTCTTCCTTTGTTCCTTGGACTACCAAAGTTCTTCTTCTTAGCACGAGCAGTGAAGGCAACATTTCCTTCATTTCCATATTCCTTCATCCTTGTCTCTTCTTGTACGCATCTCGATAGTACTTCGTCAAAATCAAGTATGACATTGTTATTGAGAATGGTAGTGTTGAATACATGCCATTCAGATGAGAGACCTCCAAGTGCCAATTAGCTATTGTCTCCCCAATAGCCAGAAGACTATTTCTGATTTTGGTCAACTTCAGAAAATAGGATTGGACGGATTCATCCCTGCCTTTCTTTAGATTCTTCAGTTGATTCTAAAAGAAGAGGATTTAATTTGCATTGTTGGCCTTGAACATGTTGACCAACTTATCATACATCTCCTTGGATGTGCCCAACTCAGAGATGTAGGCTACCAGACTCTTATGAATTGAATCCTAGATCATCAGCTTTGCTTTAATTTCCCCCTGCTTATACTTCGACTTGGTGGCAGCAGGTGCAGTGGATGGAGGCTCTTGGATTTTACCCTGCACATAGTCCATGACATCTTGGTCTTCCAACATAAGATCCAAAGTCATCTTCCAAGCATGGAAGTCTTCCTTCCCAGTCAACTTGTCATCAGCTTTAAAGCCATTCTAGTTTGAGGTACCCATGCTCTTCTTCGGTTATTGCTACAAACTTGGGCTTTGTCTTCACCTCAGCTCTGATACCATGTAAATTTTTGTAAATGTTCTATGCTTGATGCAACTTTAGCTTTTATCTCCAATGTCAAACAACAATCACATAAACAAGAAAGTAAAATGTTGATAGAACATACTAGTAGAACGACCGAAGACAAGCCAAAAATATATGTGTTGGTGCGTTACGGTGGTCAATAGGGTGCTTCAACCAGCTAAGTCTCAATACGGTCAGCGAACCAGAAGTGTCACACAACCCTCTCGGACAGCGAGATCAGTCAACCCAAAGTCAACAAAAGTCAACACTGTCATAGTCAACAGTCAATGCAAACCGCAGCAACAAAAAGTCAACACATTCTAGTCAAAAGTCAACGGTCAACCTCAATTTCTGTGCCAAAAAATGCGAACTGCAGAAATCGAAATTTTGACCAAAGTTGGGGTCAATTTGACCATGCATTGACCAAAGTCAACACTGATAAACTCTGCGCTGAAACCCTAGGTCGAAAACAGAAATTTCTTCTTGCTGCAATTTCCCACATGTGGATGAAGAAGAGCCTCCAAGGTGATCAAACCAATCAGATGATGGGAGAGAATGTGTGAGGATGGATGAGTGAAAATGACCTCCAACGTTGACCTATTTATATCCATCAACGAGGGTGTGTTACAGAACTGCTAGAGCTTCAAGCCTACACTTCATTTTAGGCCGACCTGCACATATTTTGAATAAATTCAAAATAAATGTTCTGCTCATCGGATCAAGATGATCTTTAAGTCGATCTTGCACCTCTCCGAAATAGGAATCCAATAAAAATATTGGCATCTTCATCTGAGCATCACAACATGGAGTTTGGACCTAGTTGTCCAAAATTAACAAAGTACTTTGCTGCTTTTATCCCAATGTCGATGTCAGCGACATTGCTCGAATGCTCCTTTTTCAATTTTCGATATATCATGTGTGAACCCAAAATTGTTGATTGTTCTGCGACCTCAAAGAACCAAGCCGTTATCCAACCAATTCTCATCTCTTTATCAGCCCAAAACTCCTATGGTATCATGAGTACAAAATTTGAGCATTGAACCTCTAGTCTAAAAAAATGTTGGATATTGGATATTTATTATTTACTAAAGCTTGACACCAAGTTTTGCACAAGAACATCTGAAGCTACAACACAACGAAGGAACAAAGATATTCAATAGTCCGAAAAACAAAAAATGCAATCTTGAAAGTAGCAAAGGAGGTATACACAATCTACAACCGAAATTGTATCTCTTTTACTGTAATATATCCCGAAGAAAGCATAAGAAGCCAAAGACACCACTTCTTGCTAGTTTTCCCATTTGGTTTTCCAAGGTAAATATTTGAGTCGCTATTGTGTATCTATGCATTACTTCTAACACTCTTTTTCCAATTAAAATACACATCCATTGGTATTTCATAGTGAAAATAGCAGTATTCCACGGGGATGCGTCCCCCAGGGTGAGGGACGCGCTTCCCCGCTCCCCCACGCTCCCGAGATGGGGAAACTCCTGGGGAAACTTTCCCCACGTCCCCTTTTTTGGAAAACTTTGGGAAACTCTAGGGGGGTGTTTTTCTGGTGACGAAATGTGTCTCTCTTGTGGGGGGGACGAGGGGATGCAAGGGGGATGCAAGAGGGACGTGTCCCCCGAATTTTTTCGCTAATAACAATTATAAAAAAAACAAAAAACAATTTTTGTATTTCACTGCTTTCTATGTTTATTTTTAGTTTAGTTTTTTATGGCAGTTTTAGACTTTAAATGTCATCGTCATATGATGAATTTAATTTTGATATGCATTGTGTACTTTCAATTGTCAAATGATGAATTTAATTTAGATGTACCTTGCATAATATTAATGCCCATTGCCAAATGATGAATTTAGATGGAACATTGCATAATGTCAAATGATAGATTCAATTTAGTAATTTATTTTTAGATTTACATTGATGATTGCAGAAATGTCAAATGATAAATTTACTTCACAATAGTCTAATATGAAATGATGATCATATTTAGATGTGCATTTCATAATTAATAAGATTTACTATCTACTAATTTAGTTATTAACATATTGTTGGGATTTATTTTTTTATTTTTATATATTAAATTTTTATGGCTCTAATGTCCCCCCGTTTCCCCGAAATTTCCCTAAATTTTGGGGTTGCTTATATACATCCCCCTTGTGCGTATCCCTGCTCCCGCATTTCCCCATCCCAGAAACTCGGTGGAACATTGGAAAATAGTATAGCAGAGCTATTCATTTTCCACATAATTAATTAACGTCCAGGCCAGTGAATTGACTTGACCTTATGCATCATGAGATACCATGGATCATATGCATCATGATGACATGACAGTAAAAATCAGAAAATTTTAGTAATCATGAGCAATGCAAACTCATACCAAAAGGTGTTACATGGAATCTTCCTGAGCTAAGCCTTTCTGCAACAAATGAAGGGCGCCAATGCAAGTATTATATGAAGTGAGTACAGTGTTTAGGGTAAGCCACATCATGTCAAAACAAAATCCTGAAATGATGTGGTCCAGGTACCTAGTTCAAAGTTCAGCCTTCAAGAAGACATGCAAAAAATAATATATTGTTCCCTCCAGTTTATTTAGAATGCAAATGGGCAGATGAACAGCACAACATATATTCAAATAATAAATGCAAACAGATTGGAAACTTAGTTATAAAAAAAAGAGGAGGATTCCAATTGGACATCAACGTTATTTATACCAGCAAGAAAATATTGATCACATACATGACAAATGATCAACTACTGCAGATATATCCTTGTGAGAATGAAAGTCGTATAATTGCAATAAAAAAATGCACATCACAATAAAATAGTGGATGGTAGAAACGATTAAAACACACATGGAAGTAGTACATACCTGAGGGAAGGAAACAATCTCTTTAACAGAGCGTTTCATTACATTAATGAGGTAATTATACTTGGGCCTCAAGGAACTTTCAATGCTCAGACCAAACATAGTGGGAAAGAGAACAAACATGCGTGCAACCTGTTTTTTTTCCAGTCCCACTGTATAAAAGAATTCGAATTTAGGACGTAAATTTTTTTCAATGTCAGAGCAAAGAATTTGAGCATTTCGAGACAACACCATTTCTATGTCTTGGTCTTGGTCTAGCCCAGCTGATTGAAGAAACTCTACCACAGGCTTCAACTTTTCCTCGTAGTTAAGACAAATAACCTGCTCAAGATTTGGGAAAATACACAGATAGATGCTTCAGATTTGATTATATTTACTCAAGCAAAGTCTTAATCTCATGCTTTGCTATGCATATTTCTTCCTAGTCAACAACTCATATTTAACCTGGATCACTCAGCACAATGCATTCTTTAAACTACTCCATCACAAGCAGCATACTCAAATAAAATTAGTGTTAGTCTGTTTGAACATATTCAATCCTTGGCAACATATTCAATCAGTTTGCAATTCTTATTTTTGGTTCTAATATAAAGGAAGCAAATTCAACTTTAGACTAGCCAAATTTTCAAAATGCCTACACAAATACCCGTGATCCAACCAATCTATATTGGTCCTAGTCCATTACCTGGATAAATAATGAGTTTTGTTACCCCTCTGTCAGTGGGAGACCGGGGTGCATAGAAATTTTCAAATTGCAGCATTCGCCACCATTGTAAGCCCAAGGTCACAAGTCAAAGTCTTGTAAAAAACCATGTGAGGCCATGTATTAGGCATCCCAGACCTGGTGCCTTGTCTTTTAAATCTGTATTCATTATGATTGGCTGGGCCATGCCTCATCCCTTTAGAGCTTCATCTTAGTGATCTAGTCCCTAACCAGATTGAAGGACCTTGGAGGTTTTGCATGAGGATTCATGGTTCTATGGGAGCCTTACATTTGTAGGGGTGATCAAAAGTGTATGGGCTAGTACAGCCCGCATCAATGTGCACCTATGTCATTCCACAAGGTTAGAGTCTATTGAGTTTGTAGGTGATCTTGGCGTCGGTGCAGTATTCCTCATGACAACTCTCAGAGATAGCAATCTATTGTGTCAACTTTCATGTTTCCCGAGGTAGTTCATGGTTCCCAATGCAAAGTGGCCCAATGGTCAAAAAGTCAACTTGGTCTCAGAATGAAGAATGTAATGAGATGAAGACATGCCACATAGAGATTTTTTGATCTAAGCCTTTGATGATGAGTTATGGCTGGTCAAAGTTAGTCAAAAGGGGTGCGCATGGGTTCTCTAGGCATATCCATTGGAGCATTACACTATATTGTTTGAAAATTCTATTGCAGTATATTGGTTTATTTTCTCTTACTTGATTTAATTTATACAAGTTATTTTCATAAATTAGATTCAGAAAATACCGAAAATAAACACAACTACAGCCTACACATGCAGATCATTTACTAAATAATTCACTCATGCAACCAAGTGACACATGGATTTTTGGACATAAGTCCCCAGAAAAACCCAAAGCGGGAAAACTGGTTGAGTAGATATGAGGGTTTTATTATTAAGTAGTTCTAAGTACAGCAAATCTGGGTTCCAACCTTGGAAAACCCAACAAAGAATAAAAGATACAAGATCTGCAGCTAACCTGAAGATCTAGTGCCAAATTACTGACTGATCCACACCCTCAAACGGGGTTTACAAGACTCAGCCCAGATCTGGCCCTAGAAACCCTCAGCGTTGCCCCTAAAGCCTCAGCGTCAGCCCTGCTACCCTCAAATGCCACTGCGCTGCACCAAAAGGGATTGCATCACCCCTGGAAGGGTCTCACAGCCTCACAATGGCCCTAAAAGCCCCTCAGTGTAATTTATGAAGCCTCCTAGTGTCTCTGCGCTATCCTACATAGCACCTCCGTAGTGACTGCGCAACACCTATGTAGCTGTTGCCTAGCTTCTCTGCGTTGTCCTTGAGTTGCTCCTCTTGCCTCTTGCTCTCTCTTAGCTCTTGGAATCAGATCATTCCCTCAGCCAATACTACCCCTCACTATAGGAAATTCCACTGGAAATTCTTAGCAAACCCGCCCTAGAATTCCAGATCTATTCCTCAGTTCTACAGAAATTGTGTGTCTTCAACTGACCCTCAAGCCTTTCTCTTATACTTTTTCGTTGAACCCTTCAATGGCCGAGATTAAATCATCCATCAACGGCTGAGATTAAAAGACTGCTTGAGCCATGTGACTTAAAACTATTTCAGCACATGTGTTAATTAATTCACTTTAATTATTTTATTTTCCTAAGTTAGACTTAGGAAATCCATTAAAAATAATTAATTATTTGAATAACTTCAACACAACTTGAAATTTCTCAAATCTGTTTCTGGGTCTTGTAGATCAGGTGTAATCTAGCCCCTTCACAAGATTTGGGACCTAGAGCACCACTGATGCTACCCCAAATACACAAAATCTCAACACTCCCTCTTAGCATCAGAAGTGTGCTCTAGCAATACATCACACCATGCATTACAAGATCTTGAGTACTTGGTCTGTGTTGTTGATGCTTGGCCTGCTGCCCTTTATCTACTGCACTACTGCTCTCTGTACTGCTGCCCGTGCCACTGCCAGTGACACTGCCACATCTGTACTGCAACTCCCTCTCAAATTGCTGCCTATAGCACTGTTGCTGCTAACCACTGCACTACAACTCAGTTGCTAAGAAGTAAGCAACCGAAAGACTCTGCCCAACTGTTTGACAAATAAGTCAAGTTGCCTTCCACCACTGAAGCTCCCTGGATGTTGAATCACGTTGTCCCCTTGGAGACACTGTCATGCTGCAACACTGCACTGTGTGATCCCAACTTCTCTGAGTTGCTGCCTCCGCGATGTTGCTGCCTCTACATCACGTTGCTCACTCTTCAGCTCTATAGCTCCCTTTTGCTCTTCAATGTGGTCATCTACAACCATATCCCGACTCATCCTGCTATCGTCTTAAGGCTCCCGTAGCTCGTATGTGATCCAAGAGTAGCGCTGACTTAAGGATCTCGCCAATCAATCTAGATACTCTTAGGTGGTGCAAGAGCACTCATTGCTGCATGATCATCAGAGCCATCGTCATTTGTTGTTGCAGCCTTGGAATCAGAAGCTCCTTTGTCCTTCTTCTTAGGACAACTGCTGGTGAAATGACCAAGATCACCACAGTTAAAGCACCGGACCTTGGAGAGGTCCTTCTTCTTCTTCCCTTGCTTCCTTTCCCTTGATGCAAGGGCTGCATCCTCCTCATCTTCTTTCTTCACTCTGGCTGATCCGCTTCCTCCAATGTTGGGTTGCTTCTTGGGATCCTCCTGATCTCCTCTTGGCGGAGAATAGCCCACATATCTGCCCATGATGGTAATGTTGTGTTGAGATTTTGTGTATTTGGGGTAGCATCAATTGTGCTCTAGGTCCCAAATTTTGAGCAAGGACTAGAGTACACTTGATCTACAAGACCCAGAAATTGATTTGGGAAATTTCATTTGGTTTAGGAGATATTAAATTAATTAATTATTTTAATGTATTTCCTAAGTTAAAACTTAGGGAACTAGAATAATTAAAGTGAATTTAATTAAACATGTGATGAAATTGTCTTAAGTCACACAGATCAAGCTTTCTTTTAATCTTAGCCATTGATTCAAGATCCGATCTTGGCCATTGATTTGTCAACGAGAAAAGTATAATGGAAAGGCTTGGGGTCATTTGTGAAGACACACAGAGGCAGAGCACTGAAGCTAAGCTGAGATTCTAGGGCAGGGTTTCCTAAGAATACTCAGAAGTGTTTCAGCTGCAGAGAGGGGAATTTAGGCCAAGGGGATGATCTGATCCTGGGGTCTAGAATACACAAGAGGCAGAGATCAGCTCAAAGACAACGCAGAAGAAGAGAGCAGCAACAGCAGCAAGGACAGTGCAGTCCCTCCAAGGATAGCGTGATTTTCGGCAGGAAACCTTTAGAGGGTTACGCAAAGACCCTAAGGGGCAGTGTAGGGACTGCGTCACCCAGTCTGGGGTAACGCAGTCTCTTCTGGAGCAGCACTGAGGGTTTGAGGGGCCTCAGAGACTGACGCAGAGGCTTTCAGGGGTAGCACTAGGGTTTCTAGGCCCTAATCTTGGTTGAGTTCTGTAAATCCCGTTTGAGGGTGTGGATCAGTCATTATTTTGTCCCTAGATCAGCCAATGAGTTGTAGATCTAGTATATTCTCTATCGGGTTTTCCAGATCTGGAACCCAAATTTGTGTATTAAGAAAAATTCTTAATAATAAAAGCCTCCAACAGCTAGAGACCGGTTTTCCCGCATTGGGTTTTTCCGGGGACTATTTGTCCAGAAATAACTGTCACTTCGTCTATGTGTGCAGGAACTTGTTCTACATCTGGATTGGTAGAGATCTGTTATGTGTTTTGCTTCGATTTTCACTTGAATTTATTCAGTTAATAATTTGACTAAGTAGGAGGAGCATAACCAGATTAACAGTAATAATTTCTGCATAAAGTGTAAAGATTCAGAAATTTCTACATGGTATCAGAGAAATTGCAAATCTAGGAGGGCCACTAGCAAGAGACTGAAGGTTCTAACTGTAGGAAGCAGCTAGAAAAGCAGCAGAAATGCAGATCTAAAGGGACAACGCAATTTTCAGAGGCAGATGCAAGCAGAGGAAAGGGTGACGTTGTCTAGCACTGTCTCCTAGCAAGCCCACGCAATTACTACGCAGAGGCAGCTCAGAAACAACGCTGGATTGGTCTGAAGCCAGCCAGTGTGATTCAGATCTGAATTGTCAGATCCAGAAAAGACTACAGAAAAGCTGCAGAAATTCAGAAGAGCTGGTGGGGTTAAAATTCTAAAGTTTTCAGATTTTAGCCTTAACACAAGTGACAAAGAGTGGGAGGAGACCAGCTTCTCTAAGAGTTTCTAGCCAAAGGAAACTTGCAGTTTGATCAGAGGATCAAAGAAGAAGTTGAATCATAGTTGATTTAGTAGATTTCCAAGGAGGGAAATCAGTTGTGAGAGGGAGCAGAAGGTGCCTGTTTCACCAAGGGCCTTAGATCCATTTCTCTAGCAAAGAGAAAAGGAAGTTTCAACACATTCTGAGCAGATGGCTCCTCATGGACTGCGTGATCAGGATAGGCTGGATGGCCTCTCAAACTTTTCAGTTTGGAAGGCAAGGATCCTGATAGTCCTTGAGGCATACAATCTTAGAGACCATGCAGCGCAAACTCTGGCCACACCGACAAATCCGGATCTCCTTCAGAAGCATAAGGAGGCCGCTGGGCATGCCAAGCGGTTGACTATGGATGGTATCAAGGACCATATTGTACCACACGTAGCTAAGAAGAAGACAGTTAACGAGATGTGGAAGGCCTTGACTTCCCTATATGAGGGAAAGTTTGTCCAAAGAAAAATGTTGTTGGAGACTCAGATGAGGTCATTCATGATGACCAAGGGAGAAGACATGGAGCATTTTCTCTTCAGATTGCAGTCAATCACGGATCAACTGACTGCAACGGGTGCAATGGTGGATGACGCTGTGATAGTCAGGATTGCCCTCAATGCAGTCACGGATGAATGGGAAACCTTTGTCCAAAGTATCTTGGGCAGAGCGGACCTCCCAGATTGGGACAGCTTGGGGTCAATTCTGCGTCAAGAAGAACTCCGTTAATTCACCAAGAGGCAACACAGCCCTGCATTGAGCAAAGTGAAGAAGGAAGATGAGGAAGATGCAGCCTTGGCATCAAAGAAGCAGCCAAAGAAAAAGAAGGATCTTTCAAAGATCAAGTGCTTCCAGTGTGGTGAAATGGGACATTTTGCCAACAATTGTCCAAAGAAGAAAAGGGACAAGGAAGCATCTTCTTCCAAAGCAGCTGTGGCAGATGATGGGTCAAGAGATGATGCAACCATGAGTGCTCATGAACCACGGAGGTGGGGTGACATGGATATGTAGAGGAGCTACATAGAAGGAGGGTGATATCCTTGAGCAGCTCATCTCTTGGATCACAAGCGAGCTACGACAGCCTTAAAACAGTAGCAAGACAAGTGGAGCAGTGGGTGCATAGATCACAGATGAAGCAGGCAGAGGCAGATCTGAAGACTGGAAGGAACAGCGCAGAGCAAAGCAGCAACAGCGTAGAGGCAGTAGCAGCGCAGAAGCTGATGTGACTTCAGCTGCGCAGAGCAGAGTTGCTTACGCAGTGCAGAGCTGCAGCAACGTAGAAGACTTCAGAGGAACAGCGCAGTGCAGCAGCAGCGTGATAGATTTCAGCACAAGGGACTGATGTGACACTTCAGTATGCAGAGGGACTCTTGATTACGTAGGTAAAGCAGTAGTTGTACATTGTTCTTTAGATGCCAGCACAGATCTGTAGCCTATGGAGCTTCAATGATGAGGATGTAACCCATCTGACTTGTCTGTCAAAGATTGGGCAAGAGATTCAGTTGTTTCTCTCAACAACTAAAGTTGCAGTGCAGCAGAACAGCAGTGGCAGTGCTATGAGCAGCACAGATGTAGCATATTGAGAGGGAGTTGCAGTACAGAAGTTGTAGTGGTAATGGCAGAGTCATGGGCAGTAGTACAGAATGGTAGCCGCAGTGCAGAATTGAGTGGCAACAGGCCAAGCTTCAACAGCACAAAACCAGTACTCAAAGTCATGTAATGCATAGTGTGATGCATTGCTAGAGCACACCCTTGATGCTAAGAGGGAGTGTTGAGATTTTGTGTATTTGGGGTAGCATTAGTTGTGCTCTAGGTCCCAAATTTTGAGGAAGGACTAGAGTACACTTGATCTACAAGACCCAGAAATTGATTTGGGAAATTTCCTCTGGTTTAGGAGATATTAAATTAATTAATTATTTTAATGTATTTCCTAAGTTAAAACTTAGGGAACTAAAATAATTAAAGTGAATTTAATTAAACATGTGATGAAATTGTCTTAAGTCACATGGATCAAGCTTTCTTTTAATCTTAGCCACTGATTCAAGATCTGATCATGGCCATTGATTTATCAACGAGAAAAGTATAAAGGAAAGGCTTGGGACACACATAGGCAGAGCACTGAAGCTAAGTTGAGATTCTAGGGCAAGGTTTACTAAGAATACTCAGAAGTGTTTCAGCTGCAGAGAGGGGAATTTAGGCCAAGGGGATGATCTGATCCCGGGGTCTAGAATACACAAGAGGCAGAGATCAACTCGAGGACATGGCAGAAGAAGAGAGCAGTAGCAACAACAAGGATAGCGCAGAATAAGAGAGCAGCAGCAGCAAGAATAGCGCAGTCCCTCCAAGGACAACGTGATTTTCAGCAGGAAACCCTCAGAGGGTTACGCAGAGACCCTAAGGGGCAGCGTAGTGACTGCGTCACCCAGTCTGGGGTAACGCAGTCTCTTCCGGAGCAGCGCTGAGGGTTTGAGGGGCTTCAGAGGTTGACGCAGAGGCTTTCAGGGGCAGTGTTGGGGTTTCTAGGCCCTAATCTTAGCTGAGTTCTGTAAATCTCATTTGAGGGTGTGGATCAGTCATTATTTTGGCCCTAGATTAGCCAGTGAGTTGTAGATCTAGTATATTCTCTGTCGAGTTTTCCAGATCTGGAACCCAGATTTGTGTATTCAGAAAAATTCTTAATAATAAAACCCTCCAGCAGCCACAGACTGATTTTCCCGCATTGGGTTTTTTCGAGGACTATTTGTCCAGAAATAACTGTGTCACTTTGTCTATGTGTGCATGAACTTGTTCTAGATCTGGATTGGTAGAGATCTGTTATGTGTTTTGCTTCGATTTTAACTTGAATTTATTCAGTTAATAACTTGACTAAGTAGGAAGAGCATAACTAGATTAACAGTAATAATTTATGCATAAAGTGTAAAGATTCAGAAATTTCTACACGCTGCCCTTCCCAGAATGCTCTGGACAAACGTTTCCCATTCTTCAGAGACAACATTTAAGGTCGTCCTCACAAGGAGCCCTTCTTCTGGATTAGCACCCATGCCAATCAGTTGGTCACGGATAGCTTGAAGTCTGAAGAGGAATGGATCTATCTCTTCACCCTTCATCATTTGGAACATATGCATCCGATTCTCAAGAAGCATCCTTCTTTGCACAGAACCTCCTTGATCCATCACTTCCAAAGCTAACCACATGTCATGTATTGTATTCTTACCAGTCACATGAGGAATCACGTGATCCTTGACTCCGTCTATGATCAACCTCTTTGTCCGTGTATGATTCTCTTCATACTTCTTGAGTGGATCTGCGTCGGTTGGTACAGCAAGTGTCTTCTCTGCATGATCTTTGAGACCATACTCATCCAGAACTGAGAGGATTTTGGTCTTCCAGATAACATAGTTGGACATGCCATCCAAACTATCTTGATCCCTCAATCCATATCGAGCCATATTTGCTCAGATCTGAAGCAAACAGTACTTCTCCCTCTGGATATGGGTTTTTTGGTGACTAGAAACCCTTTAGTAACTGCTTCTTTCTGCAAACTGACTTCCCTCTTGGAAATCTTCCACCAAAACTCAAATGGGCAGTATTCTTTGATCCTCCTGATCGAATCTCAGATCTATTTGGCTCAGATCTGTTGAATGATTTTCTTCCTCTTGCCTTTGATGCCTTAGTTAGGCACAATTCTGCACCTGCAGAATCTCTACCCCACCAGCACTGTTGAAGATCTGAAGCACTAAATCCAAAACTTGGTTGAATTCTTCTGCAACAAGAGAAGTGACTGGACAACGTCTTCCTAGCTGGCCCAGCGCAGTCCCAGCGTGGCTCAGAAGTGGACTGTGTAACCCCAGATTGGGTGATGCAGTCCTTACGCTGCCCTGGGAAGGGTTTGCGTAAGCCCAGATGCCTTTTGCAGCTTCAGCGTTGTCTTCTTCTGGATCTGCGTCCTCCTATTGTCAAGATGCCCTTTCTGGATCTGTTGCTTCTTCTGCCACCATGCAGAAAAAAATACTTCTTCAGCCGATTTGCTAGAGATTCAACTTGATCTGCTATCCCTCTGATACCATGTGAAAATTCTACTGCAGTGTACTAGTTTATTTTCTCCTACTTGATTTAATTTATACAAGTTATTTTCAGAAATTAGATTCAGAAAATATCGAAAATAAACACAACTACAGCCTACACATGCAGATCATTTACTGAATAATTCACTCATGCAACAAAGTGACAGATTTTTGGACATAAGTCCCCGGAAAAACCTAAAGCGGGAAAACAGGTTCACCAAATATGAGGGTTTTATTATTAAGTAGTTCTGAGTACAACAAATCTAGGTTCCAACCTTGGAAAACCCGACAGAGAATAAAAGATACAAGATCTGCAACTAAACTGAAGATCTAGTGCCAAATTACTGATTGATCCACACCCTCAAACGGGATTTACAGGACTCAGCCTAGATCTGGCCCTAGAAACCCTCAGCGCTGCCCCTGAAGCCTCAGCGTCAGCCCTGCTACCGTCAAATGCCACTGCGCTGCACCATAAGGGACTGCGTCACCCCTGGAAGGGTCTCACAACCTCACGCTGGCCCTAAAAACCCCTCATCGTAATTTCTGATGCCTCCTAGTGTCTCTGCGATGTCATGCGTAGCACCTGCATAGCTGCTGCCTGGCTTCTCTGCGTTGTCCTTGAGCTGCTCCTCTTGCCTCTTGCTGTCTCTTGGCTCTTGGAATCAGATCATTCCCTCAGCCACTACTACCCCTCACTACAGGAAATTCCATTGGAAATTCTTAGCAAACCGCCCTAGAATTCCAGATCTATTCCTCAGTTCTACAGAAATTGTGTGTCTTCAACTGACCCTCAGTTCTTTCTCTTATACTTTTTCGTTGAACCCTTCAATGGTCGAGATTAAATTATCCATCAGCAGCTGAGATAAAAGATTGTTTGATCCATGTGACTTAAGACTATTTCAGCATATGTGTTAATTAATTCACTTTAATTATTTTATTTTCCTAAGTTAGACTTAGGAAATCCATTAAAAATAATTAATTATTTGAATAACTTCAATACAACTTGAAATTTCTCAAATCCATTTCTGGGTCTTGTAGATCAGGTGTATTCTAGTCCCTTCACAAGATTTGGGACCTAGAGCACAACTGATGCTACCCCAAATACACAAAATCTCAACATTTTGGACATGCACCATGTCCAAAATGATCTACTCAACGAGAGGAACAAAACCCATGTCTTAGAATTTTTTTATCTTAAATGGTTTTGAAGATCCTCATTTTGACCAAGTTTCCAAGGGTTTGACCATTTGATGTGGTAGTCAAACGGACATTTTTTAGCAAAGACAGTATGACGTGGTAATACAAGGAATGAAGAGGCAAAAA
This sequence comes from Pinus albicaulis, assembly GCA_034641835.2. NCBI lineage: Eukaryota > Viridiplantae > Streptophyta > Pinopsida > Pinales > Pinaceae > Pinus > Pinus albicaulis. Next base: position 54,312,493 of record CM076569.1, on the reverse strand, counting down.
GTGCAGAAGGTTGGGCTCAAAAATGCAACGCCTAGCTTGAAGAGGACAAGGCCGAATTGCATTACTATTTTCATGAAAGGTCAAAAAAGTCAAATAAAAACTAGCCATTGCAAAGTAGTTATTGGAAAATTCAAGTCAAATGGATTGTTGGAGCCTCATGGACCAATGATGAATGTAAAAGGTAGTCGTTGTAAGATAATAATACCAAAAGACCAAGTCAAGTGCTAAGAAATCAATTCACTCCACCAAAAAGGGCAAGTCAAATTCCAAGGAGGATCAAGGAGAGAGGACATTGAGGAGAAAGTCAACTATTTTGATCAGAGACCACCATGGATCACTTTCAAAGGGAATCCCGTGATTTTTCTTGGGAAACTTAACCAAGTCAACCCCATTGGGGAATTAAATAAATTATTTTGTAATATTTTTATAAATTAAAAATTGTTAAACATCGGATTGTGGAAGACAAACAATATTTTAATTGAGAAAGTCAAACTAGCCATTAGTTGGTCGTTATCTAGGAGTTTTAATTTAAATGGCTAACCTCCCTCAATTGAAAAGGTGGGATGTTCACAAGAGACAAGTGCTATCATAATACAAGAGATCATCTTTTTTGCAAACATTATGCTTACATTGTGGAGTGGTTTTTGTTTATGTTTTTTTCTTACTAATGTTTTCGGGCAAGTTGCTACTGTTGCCACTAATTGAGCTCTTTAGCGGAGCTCGTCTCAACTCCTCCTCCTGCAAATTGACCCACATCCTGTCCCACCTTGGCAAGGTATCTCTGCCCAAAATACTTTGGATGAATACCTGCCACTCTTCTGAGACATTGTTGAGTGCCAATCGCACTAGCTTTGTAGGTTGAGGTGTTGCCCCAACAACTGCTAGATGGTCTTGGACCTACTGAATCCTGGTGAGGAAGGGATCTATGCCTTCCCACTTTTGTATCCTGATGCATCCCAGCTTCTCCTCTAGGAACATCTTCTGTTGCTCGAAAGAACCCTGGTATAACGTGGAGAGAGCATCCCACATCTCTTTGGTCGTTCCCTTGGCCGCTATATGTGAGACTATATGGTTCCGGACTCCATCCAGGATCAACCACTTCGCCCGCGCCATCTCCTTCTGATATTCCTTGAGTTGTTCTGCATCCTAAGGAACTGCCACTACATTATCAATGTAGGGTTTCAGACCATATTCATCTAGAAGGAAGGACATCCTAGCCTTCCAGATGACGTAGTTGGATGATTCGTCCAACCTATCCTGATCTCTAAACCTTGCAATGGCATCTCGAAAACTCCCTCTTTCCTTCTACTTGGTTGCTGCTTTGCTACTCGCACTTGCTCCAGGAATGCGTAAATCTGCTAGCTGCTACTACCAATCTGCCTAAATAAACAAAAAAACAAAAAACAAAAAATCTGAGACTCGAAGTTCCCTGAGAGAAATTTTCCCTCTGTTGTGTGTGCTTTTCTCTTCCACCTGACGCAAATTCTGCTTTTGCAACCTGCAGCAAAACCCTCTACGTCCAACCAAGGAATCTACTCAGCAAAAATCTGAGTTGCAGCTGCTCCCTCTAACTGTTGGAGTCACTAATCTGGGCAACTCGATTTTTTTGCCACCCTACAACTGAAAATAGAACTGCTGCCCCAGCAACTCGACGTGCATGTCAATGGACTGCGCTACCTCTAAAATTTTTGGCCTGTTGCTCCTTCTGAGTAGCGAAATTCTTCTTTCGCTTTTGAGCTCCCCATGCGATCAGTCATGCTCTGATACCATGTGAAAATTTCAACTTACTACTGAAATCCTATTGTAGCAACTGGCATTATTTCTTCTAACTGATAAATTAATTATTCAGTTTATTGCTACGGCAACATCGAAATAAACACACTGCAACCTTCACAAATAAAATTCTGCGGAAAATAAATAGCGTTGGAAACTGAGAAAATACTAGCACGCACACACATAAATTGACACCATTATTTTTGGACAAATGTCCCTGGAAAAACCCAACTTGGGAAAATTAGTGCAGCAGTGAGGGTTTTATTATTATGTAGCAGTGAAAATCTGAGTACAATCTAGATGCCTGAAATTGGCAATCCACAGCAAGAAAAAATATGGGAAAAATTATTGAAGGGAATTACCCTTCCTCCACAAGCAATCCTAGCACAATCTGCCTTCAGAAAACTCGGCCTCCTGGACCCTCTGCACTGCTTTGCGCAGTCTCTATGATGCCAAGCCTCCAACCAGTCTCTGATGAAGTCTGTGAAAAATCCTAAATTTGGATTCCTAGTACAACAAATCTGAATTACTTCTACTATTATTTTTCTTAATTATTTCTTTACAATGAAATATCGAAGTAATTACTAAAGCAGTCTACACAAATAATGTTGCGGAATAAATCTACGTGCTGAAACAAACTGAACAAGATACAATGAAAAACATCCACATTTGACAAAGTTATTTTTGGACTAAGTCCCCGGAAAACCCAACTTGGGAAAACCGGTGCAGCAAATCTAAGGGTTTTGTATTATTAAGCAGCAGAATCTTGAGTACAACTAGGGTGCCAATATCCGGCTCACCCTTTAGAGAAAATCTAGGCAATAGAAGAAATGTGAGGTATACCTCACTCTGCAAATCCTGATCTAAACAGCATTGGTGAAGCCCCTCTCTGCCTCTGCGTGATCCCTATGCTGGAACTGCGTAAACCTGTGTGGGCAAGCTCTAGAACTGCGTCACCTCTCCTCTACAACTTATCAAAGCTGATCTGAAACTGAGTTTTGGCCCTCCTGGCTCAGAAACCCCAGCTTCCAGCTATCTTCGGACTGATCACAAAAGGCACTGCATCACTTCTGCGTGATTCCCTTTAGGAACTACGTCACCCCTCCAGGCGACTGCACTGCCTCTCTCTGCGTCACTGCTGCCTCTCTCTGAAATGTACTCCTGGTCCTCTTGACCAGTTACTGCATCTGCCCCTCTCTGAAACTGATCACTGAATCAAATCACTTAGCAAACCCAGCCCTAGTGATTCAATCTTAATCAAAAAGCTGTGTCTCTCCCACAAGCTCGAAAATGCCAAATGCTCAATGTGTTCAATGTAATTTCCATAGGCCCCTCACCCTCCTTATATTCTTCTGTTTTTTGAGAATTTGTGTATTTGGAGTAGCATCAGTTGTGCTCTAGCTCCCAAATTTTGTGGAGGGACTAGAGTACACTTGATCTACAAGACCCAGAAAAGAATTTGAGAAATTTCATCTGGTTTAGGAGATATTAAATTAATTAATTATTTTAATGTATTTCCTAAGTTAAAACTTAGGGAACTTAAATAATTAAAATGAATTTAGTTAAACATGTGATGAAATTGTCTTAAGTCACACGAATCAAGCTTTCTTTTAATCTTAGCCATTGATTCAAGATCTAATCATGGTCGTTGGTTTCCCAATGAGAAAATTATAAAGGAAAGGCTTGGGGTCATTTGTAAAGATACACAGAGGCAGAGCACTGAAGCTAAGCTGAGATTTTAGGGCGGGTTTGCTAAGAATACTCAGAAGTGTTTCAGCTGCAGAGAGGGGAATTTAGGCCAAGGGGATGATCTGATTCCAGGGTCTAGAATCAGCAAGAGGCAGAGATCACCTTAGAGAGGCAGCACAGAGAAGCAGGAGGGAAGCAACTTGTGCTACGCAAGTGTTGCACAGTCCCTCAAAGACAGTGTAATTGCTGCAGGAAACCCTCAGGGGTTACGCAGAGACCCTAAGGGGCAGCGTAGGGACTGCGTCACCCAGTCTGGGGTAACGCAACCCTTTCCGAAGAAGCGCTGAGGTTCAAAGGGGCTTCAGAGGCTGATGCAGAGGCATCAGGGGCAGCGTTGGGGTTTCTAGGCCCTAATTTTGGCTAAGTTCTGTAAATCCCGTTTGAGGGTATGGATCAATCATTATTTTGGCCCTAGATCAGCCAGTGAGTTGTAGATCTATTATTTCTCTGTCGGGTTTTCCAGATCTGGAACCCAAGCTTGTTGTATTTATAAAATTCTTAATACTAAAACCCTCCAGCAGCCAGAAGACCAGTTTTCCCGCATTGGGTTTTTCTGGGGACTATTTGTCCAGAAATAACTGTGTCACTTTGTATATGTGTGCATGAACTTGTTCTAGATCTGGATTGGTGGAGATCTATTATGTGTTTTGCTTCGATTTTAACTTCAATTCATTCAATTAATAACTTATCTAAGTAGGAGGAGCATAACCAGATTAACAGTAATAATTTCTGCATAAAGTGTACAGATTCATAAATTTCCACATGGTATCGAAGCAATTGCAGATCTAGGAGGGTCACCAACAAGAGACTGAACGTTCTAGTTGCAGAAAGCAGCTGGAAAAGCAGCAGAAATGGAGATCTGAAGGGCAACGCAATTTTCAGAGGCAAATTCACGCAGAGGAAAGGGTGACGCAGTCTAACGCTGTCTCCTAGAAAGCCCACGCAATTACTGCACAGACGCAGCTCAAAAAAAACGCTGGATTAGTCTGAAGCCTGCCAGTGTGATGCAAATCTGAATCTGTCAGATCCAGAAAAGACTGAAGAAAAGCTGCAAAAATTCAGAAGGTGTTGGTGTGATTAACATTCTGAAGTCTTCATATTTTTAGCCTAAGCACAAGTGACAAAGAACGGGAGGAGATTAGCTTCTCAGAGAGTTTCTAGCCAAAGAAACTTGCAGTTTGATCAGAGGATCAAAGAGAGCTTAATCATACTTGATTTGGTAGATTTCCTAGGAGGGAAATCAGTGGTCAGAGGGAGCAGAAGGTGTTCGTTTAACCAAGGGCCTTAGATCCATTTCTCTAGCAAAGAGAAAAGGAAGTTCCAACACATTCTGAGCAGATGGCTCCTCATGGACTGCGTTATCAGGATAGGCTGGTTGGCCTCTCAAACTTTTCAGTTTGGAAGGCAAGGATCCTGATAGTCCTTGAGGCATACAATCTTAGAGACCATGCAGAGCAAACTATAGCCACACCGATAGATCCGGATCTCCTTCGGAAGCATAAGGAGGTTGTTGGGTATGCCAAGCAGCTGATTATGGATGGAATCAAGGACCATATTGTACCACACTTAGCTGAGAAGAAGACATCTAATGAGATGTGGAAGGCCTTAATCTCCCTATATGAGGGAAAATCTGTCCAAAGGAAGATCTTGTTGGAGACACAGATGAGGTCATTCATGATGGCCAAGGGAGAAGACATGGAGCATTTCCTCTTCAGACTGCAGTCGATCAGAGATCAATTGACTGCAACTGGTACGAAGGTGGAAGACAATGTGATGGTTAGGATTGCCCTTAATGCAGTCTGGATGAGTGGGAAAACTTTGTCCAAAGTATTCTGGGCAGAGCGGACCTCCCAGATTGGGACAGCTTGTGGTCAGTTTTGCATCAAGAATAACTCTGCAAATTCACCAAGAAGCAGTATAGCTCTGGTTCGAGCAAAGTGAAGAAGGAAAATGAGGAAGATGCAGCCTTGGCATCAAAGAGGTAGCCAAAGAAGAAGAAGGATCTCTCAAAGATCAAGTGCTTCCACTGTGGTGAAATGGAACATTTTACCAGCAATTGTCCTCAGAATAAAAAGGACAAGGAAGCTTCTTCTTCCAAAGTTGTTGTGGCAGATGATGGGTCAGAAGATGATGCAGCCATGAGCTCTCATGAACCACGAAAGTGGGGTGACATGGATATGTAGAGGAGCTACATAGAAGTAGGGTAGGATCCTTGAGCAGCTCATCTCTTGGATCACATGCGAGCTACGGTAGCCTTAAGACAGTAGCGAGACAAGTGGAGCAATGGGTGCATAGATCACAGATGAAGCAGAGGCAGAGAAAGATCTGAATACTGGGAGGAGCAACGCAGAGGCTGATGTGACTTCAGCAATGCAGAGCAGAGCTGCTTACGCAGTGCAGAGCTGCAGTAGCACAGAAGGCTTCAAGGGGACAGCGCAATGCAACAGCAACATGAGAGATTTCAGCACAAGGGGTTGATGTGACTTCAGTAGTGCGGAGGGAGTCTGCTTACGCAATGCAGAGTTGTAGTTGTGCATCATCCTTCAAATGCCAGCACAAATTTGTAGCCTATGGAGCTTCAGTGATGAGGATGCAACCCCTCTGACTTGTCTGTCAAAGATTGGGCAGGAGATTCAGTTGTTTCTCTCAACAACTGAAGTTGCAATGTAGCAGATCAGCAGTGGCAGTGCTATGAGCAGCACAGATGCAACATATTGAGAGGGAGTTTCAGTACAGATGTTGCAGTGGCAGTGGCAGAGTCATGGGCAGCAGTACAGAATGGCAGCAATAGTGCAGAGTTGAGTGGTAGCAGGCCAAGCATCAGCAGCACAGAATCAATACCTAAAATCATATAATGCATAGTGTGATGTATTGCTAGAGCACACCCTTGATGCTAAGAGGGAGTGTTGAGATTTTGTGTATTTGGGGTAGCATCAGTTGTGCTCTAGCTCTCAAATTTTGTGGAGGGACTAGAGTACACTTGATCTACAAGACCCAGAAAAGGATTTGAGAAATTTCATCTGGTTTAGGAGATATTAAATTAATTAATATTTTAATGTATTTCCTAAGTTAAAACTTAGCGAACTTATAATTAAAGTGAATTTAATTGTACATGTGATGAAATTGTCTTAAGTCACATGGATCAAGCTTTCTTTTAATCTTAGCCATTGATTCAAGATCTGATCATGGTCGTTGGTTTCCCAACTAAAAAAGTATAAAGGAAAGGCTTGGGGTCATTTGTAAAGATACACAGAGGCAGAGCACTGAAGCTAAGCTGAGATTCTAGGGCGGGTTTGCTAAGAATACTCGGAAGTGTTTAAGCTGCAGAGAGGGGAATTTAGGCCAAGGGGATGATCTGATCCCAGGGTCTAGAATCTACAAGAGGCAGAGATCAGCTCAGAGAGGCAACACAGAGAAGCAGGAGAGCAGCAACTTGTGCTACGCAGGTGCTGCGCAGTCCCTCAAGGATAGCGTAATTGTTGCAGGAAACCCTCAGAGGTTACGCAGAGACCCTAAGGAGCAGCGTAGGGACTGCATCACCCAGTCTGGGGTAACGCAGCCCTTTCTAGAGCAGCGCTGAGGTTCAGAGGGGCTTCAAAGGCTTCAGGGGCAGTGCTGGGGTTTCTAGGCCCTAATTTTGGCTGAGTTCTGTAAATCTCGTTTGAGGTTGTGGATCAATCATTATTTTGGCCCTAGATCAGCCAGTGAATTGTAGATCTATTATTTCTCTGTCGGATTTTCCAGATCTCAAACCCAAGCTTGTTGTATTCAGAAAATTCTTAATAATAAAACCCTCCAGCAGCCAAAAGACCGGTTTTCCCGCATTAGGTTTTTCCGGGGATTATTTGTCCAGAAATAACTGTGTCACTTTGTCTATGTGTGCATGAACTTGTTCTAGATCTAGATTGGTGGAGATCTGTTATGTGTTTTGCTTCGATTTTAACTTGAATTCATTCAGTTAATAACTTATCTAAGTAGGAGGAGCATAACCAGATTAACAGTAATAATTTCTGCATAAAGTGTAAAGATTCAGAAATTTCCACAATGTTGACCCTTCAACGGCCAAGATTAAAACATAATCAAGGGCTAAGATTAACTTGGAGGTGATCTATGACTTTATCTAGAAGATTCACACTTAGTTTAATTAATACTCTTTAATTAATCAGTTTCCCTACGTTTAGACTTGGGAAAACATTAAAAAACGATTAATTAATTTAATTAAACTATCTCTAAGTGGAATACATGTGTCTTAGCCTATATACAAAGTTACAAGGCTAGAGCACATCTGATGCTACCATAAATCAACACTCCCTCTTAGCGAGGAAAGTGCTCTAGCAAGACAACTCAATGTGCTGCTCTGACCTCTGGAACATTTGTTGTTGTGTTGTTGATGTTGCTCACCAACACTGCACAAAAATGATGCATCTGTACTGTTGTTGACTCTGCATGATGTTGCCAACTGCTACTGTACTGCAACTCCCTCTGAATTCTGCAACTATGTTGCTGCACTACGTGAGCACTACACTGCACTGCGCTACACCACTGTGCACTACGCTGCTGCTACTGCTGCTCAACTACTGTCGCTGCTGCACTGCTGCTAATTGCAACAGAAAAACATCCAAAATTGGACAAGTAAGGATGTATCTGAAAAATAAGACTGACTGCTGCTAACTTCTGCACTAGCTCTCTGAAAATACTGGAGCACCGCTCTGCACTGCGTAAGCACTGCACTGCACTGCACTCCGTTGTTGTTGCTCATCTGTTGATGTTGATGCTCCCTCTCTACACTGATCATGCTCTAGAACTGTTAGCCACTGCATTGTCTTCTCATATTCCGCTGCAACTGTCCATCCTGCTACTGTCTTAAGGTTGTCGTAACTCACATGTGATCCAAGAATCCGAAAATACTCAAGGATCCTGCCACACGTAGATTTTGGATCTACAACTCCAAGTTAGCCCAATTCTCTCCTTTCGGAATATGAGCTAACATAGCACAATCTGCTTCTGCCTCAATCTTGGCAGCTCCAGCTTGAGGATCTTGCTTCTCCTCCTTATCATTTTTCTTAAGAGGACATTGTGTGGCATAATGTCTCATTTCTCCACACCTAAAGCACTTGATCTTGGATACATCTTTCTTCTTCTGCCTCTGTTGCCCCTTTGATGCAAGGGCAGTGTTATCATCTTCCTCCTTCTTGACTTTCGAACCGCTGCTGCCATCCGCAATATGGATTTTGAGGAGATCTCTCCTCAACTCTTCTTGCTGCAAGGCTGCCCACATCGCTTCCCATCCTGGACGCTTTTCTCTACCCAGAATGCTTTGGACAAAGACCTGATAATCTTCTGAAACAGAGTTCAGAGTGAGCCTTACTAGCTCTGAGTCTTTGGGGGTTGATCCCACTGCTGACAATTGATCTCGGTTATCCTGAATTCTAGACAGGAAGGAGTCAAAACGCTCTCCCTTCTTCATCCTGGTATTACGCATCTTCTCCTCCAGATACATCTTCCATTGCTTGGAAGATCCTTGGTATAGCTTTTCCAGCCCTACCCACATTTCTCTAGCAGTGTTCTTTGCTGCTATGTGAGGTACGATGTGATCCTTCACACCATCTAGGATCAATCGTTTAGCCCTAGCCATGTTCTTCTTGAAGGCTTTCAGATGTGCTGCATCCAGTGGTTCTGCAACTAAGTTGTCTATGAGGGCCTTTAGATCATGCTCATCAAGGAGAAACTGAATCCTTGATTTCTAAATAACATAGTTGGAGGCACCCTCCAATCTATCTTGGTCACGCAATCCATTGTTGGCCATCTCCTCAACTGTCGATATCTTCCTCTAACCCTCTGCTCAGCTAGACTTATGCACTCATTGTGGAGTAAGTCAATGCTTCTACTGTTGCACGGAAAAAATTCAGTTTCTTTGAGTAAGAAAACCCTCTGAGGTCAAGAAATCCTCAATCTGTGTTTTTTAGAATTTCCTGACGCTTATGCACCAGCACTTACTCTTGTGCAATCACTGCGTCCTTTAGCTACACTTGTCTGCTACGTTGCCTCTTCTACAACTGAAAAAAGCTTACCCCTATGCCAACTCTCTCTGAGGGAGCCTTTTCTGCGCTGGATTGCCCTCCTGGCCTGGACTGCGTAATTTCTGGGGGAGTCTACTGCTGCTTACGCAAATCCCAGTCTCTTCAACGATGATCTGTTGGTTCTCTCTTGTTTCTCCTGCACTTTAGCTTGAATAAGCTCTGATACCATGTGAAAAATCCTAAATCTGGATTCCTACTACAACAAATCTGAATTACTTCTCCTATTATTTTTCATAATTATTTCTTTACAGTGAAATTTCGAAGTAATTACTAAAGCAGTCTACACAAATAATGTTGCGGAATAAAGTGTTGAAACAAACTGAACAAGATACAATGAAAAACATCCACATTTGACACAGTTATTTTTGGACTAAGTCCCCGGAAAAACCCAACTTGGGAAAACCGGTGCAGCAGATCTGAGGGTTTTGTATTATTAAGCAGCAAAATCTTGAGTACAACTTTGGTGCCAATATCCGGCTCACCCTTCAGAGAAAATCTAGGAAACGGAAGAAATGTGAGGTATATCTCACTCTGCAAATCCCGACTAAACTGAACAGCGTTGCTGAAGCCCCTCTCTGCCTTTGTGTGATGCCTACACTGGAACTGTGTAAGCCTATGTGGGCAAGCCCTGGAACTGTGTCACCTCTCCTCTACAACTTATCAAAGCTGATCTGAAAACTGAGTTTTGGCCCTCCTGGCTCAGAAACCCCAGCTTCAAGCTATCTCTAGACTGATCACAAAAGGCACTGCGTCACTTCTGTGTGATTCCCTTCAGGAACTACGTCACCCCTCCAGATGACTGCGCTGCCTCTCTCTGCGTCACTATTGCCTCTCTCTGAAATGTACTCCTGGTCTTCTTGACCAGTTATTGCATTTGCCCCTCTCTGAAACTGATCACTGAATCAAATCACTTGGCAAACCCAGCCCTAGTGATTCGATTTTGATCAAAAAGTTGTGTCTCTCTCACAAGCTCGAAAATGCCAAATGCTCAATGTGCTCAATGTAATTTCCATAGGCCCTTCACCCTCCTTATATTTTTCCGTTGACCCTTCAACGGCCAAGATTAAAACATAATCAAGGGCTAAGATTAACTTGGAGGTGATCTATGACTTTATCTAGAAGATTCACACTTAGTTTAATTAATACCCTTTAATTAATTAGTTTCCCTAAGTTTAGACTTAAGGAAAACATAAAAAAACGATTAATTAATTTAATTAAACCATCTCTAAGTGGATTTTTCCAAAACCATTTCTAGGTATTATGGAATACATGTGTCTTGGCCTATATACAAAGTTACAAGGCTAGAGCACATCCGATGCTACCATAAATCAACAAAGTCATTATGCCTGCCACTGTTGAGGAAATTGTCTCTCCGACACTATGGAACCTCTGCCCGGCCTCTGGAACTGAGAACGAATTTTTCCTCACCTAAATCGAACTACCAATTTGAATCAACTACGCAGTCCTCTGCACTGCCTCACTGGGAATAACTCGGCCCTCTTGTTGTTGCCTCTCTGGATCTGGAAAACTTCCTCCATATCATTATCCCTACCCCTCACTATCTTTGTTGCCTCATTGAAGCTCGAACTCTCTAACAATTGACTGCTGCTACTTTGGAAAATCGAATTCTCCAAGTGACTCTAGTGCATGTTCTCCATCACCACATCGACCTCCTCTTATAATCCACCATTGGAGCACCAACAGTCAGGATTAAAACTTAATTAATGGCTAGGATCATCTTTGGATCGAACCGTGTGAGTTTCTAGACTACTCTCACCTTATCTCAATTAATACTGATTAACTAACCATATTCCCTAAGTTTAGACTGAGAAAATATTTAAAAATTGGTTAATAATCTAATTGAGACTTCTAGGTGGAATTTCTAGAAACGATTTATGGGTTTTGGAGATCTCACGTATTCTAGCCTCTCTACCAAATTTTGTGGCTAGAACACATCCGATGCTACAAAAACTAACATCTCACAAGGCTCCAACCTTGTATGAGGACTCCAATCCTCTTAGGCTTGCTTCAAAAGTTGCTTTAAGAAGACTTCAAGGTCTGCTTCAAGCAAGGCTACACAATCAGCTCCACATCTCTTCAAGTATACTCAATAATATCACTGAATTATGTCCTAAAAGAACTTTCAAGACTGCTCCAACAGATGGTCAAGAATACTTCCAAAAGAACTCCTTCAATTGATCTACAAGATTTTCTTCAAGTCTGCTATAAAGGAAGACTATAAGCTTTATTCAAGATCTACTCAAGAGTGCCTTTGATTCTGCTCCAAAAGTCTTCAGTAGTCTGCTCAAGGTGACTATCACAAAAGTATCTCTAAGTCTCATCAAGGACTGGCTCAATATTTTCTGCCAAATCAGGCCAAGGCCTGCAAAAGAATTGCTCCTAAATGCACCAAAGACTTCTTCAAGGAGTACTCTAAATAATGATCTAAGGTTACTCCAAGGACGGCTTCAAAATGACTATAGGACTGCTCCAAAGCTCATCAAGAATATTCTCCAAAGCTCATCAAGAATATTCAAGAAGGGGTTACTCCAAAAGTCTCACAAAATTTGCTTCAATTCTGCCCTGTGGTCTGCATCAACAATTCTTCTTCAAAGCTCTACAAGTCTGCACAAAGTCTGATCCAAGGGACTGAACAAGGTCTGCTTTTATAATTGATTCAAGTCTGCTCTAACTTAGTTCAAATCTGCTTCATCAAAGGCTTTTAGGGCTACTACAAATGTTCTTCAAAATACACCAAAGAATATCTTCCAGGTTTGTTCATAGTCAACTGAAACTTTGTCCCAAAATAGGGCCGAATAGAAGGGTGAAATACTGAACCAGTTATAGGACCTAAGTCTGTCCTTTCCACAAGTCGAATTCTGTGGTTTCCACAGGAGAAGTTTTGTGCCTTAAACAGGGCCAAGGTCTGCTCTCTTCACAAGGCCAAGGTCAGTTTCAATAGGGCTAAGTTTTGTGCCTAAGAGACGGAATTTGTGCTGAGATTAGGGGGACGAGTTCCGTTCCAAGATTAGCTTAGAAGTTACTCCAAGATCTGATCAAATGACCCACGAAAAGCCTTCACCAAAGAAAACAAAAGTCTTTCTTCTTTACTTTTCATCAAGGTTCATGATATATGGACCTATAACCTCTGGTCAAGACCGAATTCCTCTGCTACTTATCTTCACCGAGCTGAACTAAGCAAAATGTAGGAGGCATGACAATTCTTTATACCAGTTCAACTGAGCCGACATGTCTACTGAGGAGGGCCAACTTAATCTCGAGGTAGGTCAACTTGTGCATCAATTTTGGCGTTTATTAAATTTGTTTTCGGGTATGCCACAGTACCAGAAATCAACATCTAGTGAAGACAACTTCCTCATTCTACGAGTAGGTGTCCTGCACAATGCATTCTTTATGTTGTGCACATAGAGTTACAAATAATTCCATTAACCAATGAAACATATCAATGTTATGATTATCGTCAGCATTTTATATTAGTTGTAGCCTATGGAAGCATAAATGTTGGATGTTGTATCTGATTTAAATGTTAGCCATTAGGCATACATGTTTGCTAATGAATAACAGAGTTCTCTGTTGGTAGTGGATATTTTGGTTACAAGTGACTAGCCCACAAATACTGACTCACTTCTTGCGTGTAAAAATTCAATAGAAGCCCCTTTCTATTGAATTTTATTTCATTCTACCCTTGAGTTTCAAGGGTGAAAATGTGGTTCTCATTTCAATAGGGAATATCATAGGCCTGTTCTTGCTTGCTACTTTCTTTTTCACCAAAGAAGCAATCCAAACATGTCAATCTCTCACTTGCAAGGCTTGACCTTGGTTGGCCCTTGCTTTGCCATCAATGACATCATCTCAACAGATTGTACTTGGTACCTTGATGCCCATTATCATTATCGATGGGTAGTCTTGCGTTTGTTAACAATATAGATCAATGACCAGTAATCAAACAATTTCTCACATGGTCGACTTCAACTCATTTATTCCCGTAGTGTAAAAATGTACCATTGGCGATTGGTTTTGAGGACCTCAGGTTGTGTCGGCATTCATGTTCACTTGACAGCTCCTTCAGTTTCTACCAATGACATCCTCTTATACATGCTTCCCTTAGATTTGACAACATCTTATATGTCGGCACCCGAGTTTTTGGACAGTACCACTCCTTTTCATATAACTTTGGTACTTCAATGGGGGATCATGTGTATTCTTCACTTTGTTCTAGATATCCTCCTTTATGTTACTAAGACATAGGTCCACTGTGTATTGTTCACAGCTATGATCTGATTTTGAATTCACTATGTATTTTAATTTTTTATAATCATCATTGTCATGTTTTATATACGTCATCATCAATCCGCAGTGTACTTGATTGGCAGCCATGCTTTCTTTCCTTTGAGCATAGGTATGCCCACCTTAAATATGAGTTTTCTTTCTAATTCCTACTGCAGGTATTGATCGCCTAAAGTACAACAAATTTGGGCACCAAACTGGTTAACCCGACATAGAAATATAAATGGCAGCAATACCTCTATCCCGAAGAAAATATGACTGATTCACACCCTCAAACAAGATTTACAAAACTTAGCCCCTTTCCGGCCTTTGGAAACCCCAGCACTGCTCTGAAGCCCTTTGCGTCAGCCTTCCTAGCCTACGGCAGCCTCTGTGCTGCTCAGGAAGGGCCTGCGTCACCCTGGAAGGGGTTACACTGCCCTAACTGGGCCTGCGTCAGCCCTTCTGACCTCCTACTGCCTCTACGCTACCCCTGTTGGGCTCTTGGCTAGACTACGCAGCTGCTGCCTCTGCGCTACTCTGGTATGCTCCTTCTCTGCCCTCGTTGTACTCTTGGCCTGGGACTAGACCATCCTCCTCGCCAATACTACCCCTTGCTGCCGCTGACACACTTCTGAAATTCTTAACAAACCAAACCCTAGAATCTCAGCTTAGCTTCAGTGCTCTGCCAATGTGTGTGTCCTCCAACTAACCCCAAGCCCTTCTTTTATACTTTTCTCGTTGGAAAACCAATGGCCGTGATCTAATCTTTAATCGACAGCTAAGATTAGAAGCTACTTGATCTGCGTCACTTAAGTCATTCTCATCACATGTTTAATTTAATTAACTTTAATCTTTTAATTTTCCTAAGTTAGACTTAAGGTCCTTAATTAAAAAGATTGTTTAATTAAATATCTCTTAAACCTGATGGAATTTATTCAAACGCTTTCTGGGTCATGGAGATCTTATGTACTCTAGTCCCTCCACAAAGTTTGGGAACTAGAGCACATCCGATGCTACCCCAACACCCCAAAATCTCAACAATCCCTCTTAGCGAGGAATGTGCTCTAACAAAACACTTCACCCCGAAGTACTGCTCTGATCTCTGGTGTTGGTCTCTGCGCTGATGTTGGGCCTGCTCCCCTTCATCACTGCGCTACTGCTGCTCTCTGTACTACTTCCCATGACTGCCACCATCACTACTACCTCTGTACTGTAGCTCCCTCTCAAATCGCTGCATCGTGCTACCCATAGCACTGCCACTGCTAACTGCTTCACTGCAACTTAGTTGCTAAGAGTAAGCAACTGAAGAAACCTTGCCCAAATGAGAGACAAGTCAATCGGTCTGCATCTCGTCACTGAAGCTCCATAAGCTGTTGCGCTGTCCTCCTGAAGCCTCTACGCTGCTACAGCACTGCACTGTGTAAGCAAGCCTCCTCTGCGCTGCCTCTGCGTTGCTACAGCACTGCACTGCGTAAGTAAGCCTCCTCTGCGCTGCCTCTATGTTGCTGCTGCATCTGCACTGCGTTGCTCCCTCTCCAGCGTATCAACCTCTGCCTCTGCTTCACCTGTGATCTTTGCACCCGCTGCTCCACTCATTCCTTGCTACTGTCTTAAGGCTCCCGTTGCTCGGATGTGATCCAAGAGTTGGGCTACTCAAGGATGCCGCCATCACTCTGTAGCTGCTCTACAGATCAATATCACCCCACTTCTGTGGTTCATGAGCGCTCATGGCTACGTCATCATCGGAGCCATCGTCTGCTACAGCAACCTTGGAACCAGAAGCTTCCTTGTCCTTCTTCCTTTGAGGACAATTGTTGGCGAAGTGTCCAAGTTCGCCGCATAGGAAACATTTGATCTTTGACAGATCACGCTTCTTTTTCCCTTATTGCTTCTTTGATGCCAGGGTTGCATCTTCCTCTTCCTCCTTCCTCACCTTGCTCGAACCGGTGTTGTATTGCCTTTTGGTCATTCGGCGGATCTCCTCCTGTCGGAGGATAGCCCACATATTGTCCCAGTTAGGAAGGTCCACTCTACCCAAGAGACTTTGGACAAATGTTTCCCAGTCCTCCGTGACGACATTTAGAGCAGTCCTCACCATGACATCATCCTCCACCTTAACCCCCATGCCAGTCAGCCGATCCCGGATCGACTACAGTCTGAATAGGAAAGGATCGATTTCCTCTCCCTTGAACATCATAAATAACCTCAGTTGGTTCTCCAGAAGCATCTTCCTCTGGACGGACTTCCCTTGATACAATGTGGTTAAAGCTTCCCACATCTCATGAGCCGCCATGTTCTCGGCTGTGTGGTACCACATGATCTTTAACCCCGTCCATGATGAAGAGCTTGGCATGTGCCACTGCTTCATTATGTTCTGCCAAGAGTTTCGCATCGGTTGGTGTAGCCAATACTTTCTCTGCATGCTCCCTTAAGTCGTATGCCTCTAGGACTACCATGATTCTGGCCTTCCAGATAGCAAAGTTGGATAGGCCATCCAACCTATCCTGATCACGTAGTCCGTAGGGAGCCATTTGCTCAGAAATTTGTCGGAACAGATCCTCCTCTCTCTGCTAGAGACTCAGACCTAGGGTCCTTGGCGAGAAAGGCACCCTTTGCTCCCTCTGACCACTGACTTCCTCCTTGGAAATCTTCCAAAAACCAACGAATCAGCTCTCTTCGATCACCCTACGATCGATCTTCAGATTTCTTTGGCAATGAAATCTATTGAGAAATTGTTCTCCTCCCGCTCTTTGTCAACTTAGCTTAGGCTTAATTTTGCACCAGTAGAATCTTCACCCTACCAGCAACTGCTGAAGATCTGCAGCTCAGCTTTCGGTTCACTGCACTATGTACAACAATCAAATTTTGGACTGCATCACCCTGGCTGGCCTCTGCGTGAGCAGACTGGCTCAGTGCAGCCTCTGCGCAACGCAGGCTACTCCTGCATCCCTCTGGAAGACTCGGCATTGTCTCTGCGTCACCCAACTAGGACTGCATCAGCCCCTGCGTGGCTCTTGCTGCCTCTGCGTCCTTCTAGTGCTGCGTTGCCCTCTCTGATTTCTCTGTTGTTGCTGCTGCTTTCTGCAATACATATTTCTTTAGTCGTCTTGCTGGAGATCCAGCTTGATATGCAATTGCTCTGATACCATGTGAAAATTTCTGAATTTACTAAACAAAAACCCTACTGTTAAACCTTGATTTACTTCTCCTACTTACATAAGTTATTAATATGAAAAATTCAGCATTAACATTGAAGTAAATACAGTAAACAACCTACACATACAGATCAAATACTGAATAACATGCTCAAAGACAAAGTGACACACAAGGATTTTCTGGACAAATGTCCCCGAGAAAACCGAAGGTGGGAAAATCGATGTTGCTAGCCTCTGGAGGGTTTTTATTATTATGCAAATTCTAAGTACAACAAATTTGGGCACCAAACTGGTTAACCCGACAGAGAAATATAAATGGCAGCAACACCTCTATCCCGAACACAGAAAATATAAATGATTCACAGCCTCAAATGGGATTTATAGAACTCAGCCCCTTTCCGGCCTCTGGAAACCCAGCGCTGCTCTGAAGCCCTCTGCATCAGACTTCCTGGCCTGCGTCAGCCTCTACGCTGCTCAAGAAGGACCTGCATCACCCTGGAAGGGGTTATGCTGCCCCTGCGCTACCCTAACTGGGCCTGCGTCAGCGCTTCTGGCCTCCTGCTGCCTCTACGCTACCCCTGTTGGGCTCTTGGCTGGACTGCGCAACTGCTGCCTCTGCGCTGCTCTGGTATGCTCCTTCTCTGCCCTCATTGTACTCTTGGCCTGGGACTAGACCATCCTCCTCGCCAATACTACCCCTCGCTGCCGCTGACACACTTCTGAAATTCTTAGCAAACCACGCCCTACAATCTCAACTTAGCTTCAGTGCTCTGCCAGTGTGTGTGTCCTCCAACTAACCCCAAGCCCTTCTCTTATACTTTTCTCGTTGGAAAACCATCGGCCGTGATCTAATCTCTAATCGACGGCTAAGATTAGAGGTTGCTTGATCCGCATCACTTAAGTCATTCTCATCACATGTTTAATTTAATTAACTTTGATCTTTTAATTTTCCTAAGTTAGACTTAGGGTCCTTAATTAAAAAGATTAATTAATTAAATATCTCTTAAACCTGATGGAATTCCTTCAAACGCTTTCTCGATCTTGGAGATCTTATCTACTCTAGTCCCTCCACAAAGTTTCGGAGCTAGAGCACATCCGATGCTACCCCAACACCCCAAAATCTCAACATGTACATGGATACCCTTAAAATAAATCACATATGGATTTAAATATATTGAAAAAATATAAAAAATGTGATTTTTCGGGCAAGGTTTACGAGTTACACCAGAAACTCACCTATAGGAGCCCGTGGCATAACCAACCAAACCAATTTGTGGTGGTATAAATGCACACCTTGGGTGGTCCTCATGGCATCCATTTAGCCTTCTAATCACTACTAAAGCAAAATTTCCATGGATTACGTTTGTTATCCCGTGCTTTTAAGCACTCCCCTATCTCCAGGGAACCCTTGTTTCCACGCTGTGATGTTGAGCCATTCCTATCTCACATCTACCTAGCATCTAATGGAGGAGGAGACCTTCAGCGGCTAGGGAACGGAGGATTCTAGAAGAAGGTTCTGATGCTGACAACCAGGATCATGTGATCTAGTAACTACCTATCAGCTACTGTTATCAATAAAAGAAATTCATATTTTGTCCCATTTCTATTGTTATTTCTCATGTTATGAATCTATAATGGAATTGTTTATGGACTAATCTATCATATATAGTTGTATGCTTTGGAGTTTGTTGTTCTGCGCTTCGTTTTCTTGCTGGTACTGCAGGTCTGTATATCTGGAGCAGGAACGAAGGTTTGGACCCTGCAGGATCAACATCAAACATAGGACCCACCTGTGAGTCCTCATTCCCTCTTTTGTCAATTTTATACAAGTTATGTGATGATTTGAACGTTCTTTCTTGATTTTCTATTTCCGCTCTGTTGGGGCTTTCAACTCTAGCATCGGGGGATTTTCCCCACAACACATACATGTTATACACTCTTATTATTATATATAAAATGCAAAATTGTGAGAAGCGAGATCAAAGTTGACCAAGTATCTAATAAAATATAAGGAAGTAAGTGATTAATCACTTTCATCTAAGCCATCCAGAAGAGAGAATGATAAAGCACACAATGTACAAAATAGAAAAGTCTTATTACTCCCATCCATTCCCAACTACTATTGGGCACAAATACCCTACGGATAGGTCTCCCATTTGTGGGGACATGTCCCCGTGATACATAGTTATATTGTATACGATCAATATAGAAGTAATAATTGCTAACACACAACAACCTGAATTATTACAAAATGAGTCAGTATTGTATATGACCAATTTAGGAGTAATAATTGCTAGCAGACAATAACCTGAATTATTACAAAATGAGTGCATTACGCAGAAATACCTGAGTGGACAGGGGAGAAGGTGGTTAACCCAGCTAAACTAAATAGATGTTTGGAACTTATGGGCATAACTTAATTTATTAGGTGAGTCCAAGGTGATCCTTTGAATGATAGCATGAAACTTATGCTTTGGAGTAATCGAACCAAGCACCTTGTGCAGAACGGTGATCATTGCATGCCTCAAAATATGTCACAGTATTTTCAATTAATCCTAGTCGGAGCAATTTCCAGATGCCGCACGTAGAATTACCATGTCTAACAATAATTTTATGGATCGGTGTGCTAAGAAGAATGATACACAAATGTCCTCTTTACGACAAGATTGACACCCTAGACAGTTTTGCCAAGGTCCCAAATTAATGAGTATCCTCTTCTGAAAAAACCTTTAGCATGTAGTTAAAATCTTTCTTAAACCCATGAGACGGAGGTTCAAATCTCATTGAGTATATGACCTGTTGTGTCTTGGCTAAAAGAGTAGACGACCTCATAGTGGACGTCTCGGCTCCTGTTGAGGCATAAGTTAATTGCTATTGTGTGGCTTGCAGGCTGTTGCACCTAGCCTAGGTTTATAGTAGCAGCTAGTAGGATTTGATCCTGGGCCTTGTTCAGGAAAACTCTCACCAATTACCTTATCTTAGATTTAATAAATAAATAAATAAATATCGAGAAGTAGGGCATCACCTGAGGAGCCCGTGTGATCACTTTGCCAAGAGCTTTCTCTTTGACTCCTAAAGTCCTGAGGTACTTGATTTTTTCTTCGAGTGCTTCTATTCTGTATCCCAATAGCTGAGGTGACTTCAGGAGGACTTTCCCCAAGCAGTCGGGCTTCACTCCAAGACTCAGGAGGTAATCAACAATTGGTTCCATTTTCTTCTTTCGATCCAGAACCAGAACATCAGCAAACCCGGTTATTATTTTTGTCCCGTCATTTCTTCTCGGCAATTGTCCAATATATTTGTAAGAACGAGTCATGCCCTCCAAATTGAAACTCAGCATACTGGGTCGCCGTGCAATGGTTTTTCCGAGAACTCTTGGTTCTATACCAATTCTAACCAAAAACTTTAAACGGATTTGAAGGTTCTCCTGTATCATGGGAGAAAATAGTCTAGGAACCTTCTTTAGAATCCTACAGAGATCTTCCTTCGGAACACCAAGCTTTAGCAAGCAATTGACACTTAATTTTACCTGATACTCTGGATATCTTAAAACCTGTGGTTTCGTGTGTAAAACACTCAAGACCTCCTCCTTTGTCAGACCAACCGACTGCAAAAACACAATCACTTTCTGGATTTGATCCGAATTGCATTCAAGTAATGCAGGATACTGAATACAAACGCCACAGAGTTCTTCCTTGCGACCACCAAGTTCTAGTAGCAAATGAAATACCTTCATGAGTTGCACAGCATCGCGTTTCAACAAAGATGGAAGTTTCGAAAAAACTAACCCAATTTCATCCTTGTTCAATCCTATCTTGCTAAGAATACTTATAACACTAATTACATTTGCACCAGTTGTAAACGATGCACATTTCAAGCATTTTGCATGTGCTGAGCCAGAAATGTTCATGCCTTCGATAAGCTGAACAACTTTGAGATATTCATATTTGTCTATGAATTTGACACTGCCATTTAATGTATGACTTCTTGCCTTTTCTTGTTCTTGAGAAATCAAGGAACTTCCCGAGACCCTCTTCTTCGACACCCTCTTCCTCAATGGAGTAACACTAGAGGTCTGCTTTTCGGTGACGAGGGCACTATTTTCGACATTTTTATTGTTGGAACCCAAACCTGTCTCAATCGGTGCAGTTGAAGACTCCTCCAGGGCAGAACACTTTTGTAAAGCTTGGGATTGTAACTGAAAGAGCTTGCTCCCAATGTGGTTAGCATCCAATCTACACCCAATTAAAATCTCATTTTTGGCTGAACAAAGGGCTGAAGAGAATCCTAACTGTACAAGATGCTCGCCGTATAGAGGAGATGACGATGCAGAATTGAATACAGAACGAGAACTTCCGGCCCTTGCAACCAATTTAGTACTCTGAATAAAGAGCTGGCTATGGTAATTATAATAATCCTTATCCCCTCGCTCCCTATGTCTGCTGTATACCCCCAATCCCCACACATCTAGGTACCCAAAACTCGAATGCTCCCTTGCTGTTGATGTCATCACAGAAGCCATGCCTACCTCCGCTGACTAAAACGTAGCAAAATTATTATGTCTAATAATCTGAATCAAAGCTTGGCACTGCCCATCAACCATCTGCCATGTAACATGCATATATTACATTCCAATGATTTAAATCCATTGAGGTCATATAGTAGAATGGATGTTAAGTTTTGAACCTAATTGTAAATTTGGACGGATGGGTGTTGATCTTGCTCTCTGCCCCTTTATTTTCCTGTAGTAGGATCCTTCGGAAGACATTAGGAGCTGGGCATCTTCTTCGTCCTTACTCTGTGCGGGAGGAGAATGGTGGGGTATCGCCACAATACATTTGCATGGATGGGATAAAAATACAAATACAGATAAGATACACGGAAATAATGAGATATGTGGATGGAATAAGAGCTCCACATTGTCTATGGTTTGTATATTCCGACCACGAGAATGAGTTACATTTTCTGCACTGACTACTACACAGTTCCTCGGTACCTGTCCTACTTCAGCAGGTTTCTAACGCAAGTCTGGGGCCTGATCATATGAGCGAGTGTCTTCTTCTTCCTTTCTAATACGAGGTGGCAAATCTCCCTCCGAGCGGTGAGGGCGAATTAACACCCGCTTTCTTCGTCAGTGCAAATGTCTCCCAAAAAAAACTAGCAAAATAATAAATGTGCTGTGACCACGTTCAAAAGAGGTCCATATATATAAAAAAGAAAGTTCATGGACCTTGGTCTCGT
Source organism: Pinus albicaulis (assembly GCA_034641835.2). Taxonomy (NCBI): domain Eukaryota; kingdom Viridiplantae; phylum Streptophyta; class Pinopsida; order Pinales; family Pinaceae; genus Pinus; species Pinus albicaulis. The sequence continues at coordinate 54,290,205 of CM076569.1, read as the reverse complement.
TCTCATGCAATTTTAGTGTCTACGAGACTAAAAATTGTCTATAGGTTTTATGTTTTTTATTTTTTGTATTTTAGTTCTTTTCTTATTTAAATTGATGATGCGCTGACCTAACCTTTCAACAATATTATTGCTGAAAAGACAAAGCCAAAAAACCGATGTTAACCTATTCTCATAACTTTCTCTGATTTCTTTGAACACATCACATTCCAAAATGAAATGTTTTTCCGATCATTGCCCAGACGTGCAAAATGTACACACTCGTTCTTCCTAAACTTCTTTAGGCTTTTTCCACCATTTCACACCGAAGATGATGCGAGTTGGTTCTTAATTGAGCAATAAGAACCTTTGCCCTCTACGGAATGTTAGTTCCAATGGACTCTTTTTGTTGGAGATCATACATAGGGTTGAATTCTTCAATGTAGTATTTCGTCTTTCTACCCAACTCTTTTCCCCATACCTGTTTACGAAACTTCTCCATAACAAAATTCTTTAGCTCCTTGCTATTTGTGGGACAAGCATTGAGGTAGATATTCCATTTTCGCATCCATGTGTAGTTTTGTCTCATCCATGTTTTCTTTCTTTCACTCATGCCTTCCTTGAAGATAACATTAACCCATCTACCTACTCCCATTTGCTCAATTCCTTTTAGATATCTTATGAGCCGCACCATAGCAATTGCTTCGATGGGGTTTGCTCTTGTTTCACTCAACATTATCTCATAAGGTACCGAACTTTTTATTTTGAACTTGCTCATGATCAAGCGTTTTTGGATTTTCTCAATTTGCTTCCATTTTGAGACCGGGGTGTTGCTAGCCCACAATTCACACCCATATAGCATCACTAGCAAACTAGGAGTCCAAAAAGCACTTTAATCATTTTCCAATCTCATAACTCTACCTCTCTACATATGTTTTGAAGAGCATATAATGCTTTCCACCCTCCTAAGATTCTCTTCTTTCTGCAGTCATCCCAATTAAGTTTGTTGTTGAAAACGATCCCAAGGTATTTGTACTCATTTACTTCTTCAAGAATGTTGCCTTCCAAGAAGAACGTATGTTGACTCTGCTTCCTTTTATTAGAGAAAATCATTATCTTGGTCTTGCTAACACTGACTTGCATCCCCGCTGCTCTACAAAAATGCTCACGGGCATATAGGTGCATCTGCAATCCATGGGCCGATTTAGAAATCAATACACGATCATCAACATATAAAAGAAGCTTTATCACAAACTCCCCCAACCGAACGCCATCCCCACCTTGCAAATTTAGCCACTCTTCTAGTTTATGAGAGGTTGGAAGATAATTTTTAATTTTTAATATATATATATATATATATATATATATATATATATATATATATATATATATATGTATGTATGTATGTATGTATGTATGTATGTATAGGTTAATTGAGTTTAGAAGCAAGTCTCTCTAGTGGTATAATGGAGATAATCTCTTTAGTAGTATAATAGAGATGTTGTAATGTTTAACATTTTGACATCTTTAAAATAAAACAAAATAAAAAACATAAAATTTCCATGTTGCACGATAGAGATGGTATAATGTAAAATTAAAATTTAAAAATGATAAATAAATAAATAAAACATAAAACTAATAATTAAATAAGTTTATATTCATCTTAATTCTGAATTTATCAAGCACCGAGGGATCAAATCTCTTGAGATGCAAACCTCTTTTAGAGTGAAAAGAGATTAAGAGATTTGATCCCTCTCAGAGCTTGGTAAATCTGGAGTTAAGATGGATCTAGGCTAGTTGGTAACATCTTGGAGTAATATGAGTAGGCACCTACTCTTCATAAAATAATAAATGTGATGTGATGATGTTCATAAGAGGCCCATATATAAAAGAAAGTTCATGGACATGGCTAGACCTTACCCTCCTTCAAACACATATTATGGGAGGCTCGAAGATAATTTCCCTCTATTTTTTTAATCATGGTTAATTTGTAACACCTTGGAGTAATCTAGGTGGGTGCCTACTCTTTGAACCTTATCATAAGAGGCCAAACATGTCCCTTGGAATTGAATCTAGGTGGAGGCGATAACAAGCCATCCTCGCAACCACCCAAACTACTAACATGGGACCAATATATTATTAAAAATAATCATTATATATCATTATACCTCTTCTTGAAAATATTACTCTTTTCAATATATTATTAAAAAAAATCATCTTTCCGAAGAAAAAAAAAAAAAAAAAATATATATATATATATATATATATATATATATATATATATATACCTTTTTTTAAAAACTTTCAACTCGAAATAGCAAAACCAACAAGGAAAAAGAATGAAGTAAAGATCCAAATCTATATATATATGAGGGAGAGGGGTGTCCTCTCCTCCTATGTTTTTAATCAAATGTAAACATCGTTCTCATGATTCCATTGTTCTCTTCTAATGCATCTACTATGCCATGTTGTTTTCTCTATGGATATGCTTAAAGGAGGATTTTGACAAGGTGGTTTCGAGTTTTTTTCTTGAAGATTGGTATTTTTTAGAGAAGGGTTTTGATTTTTCTCTTGCCTTGTTTTTTCTTATAATTCTTCCTTATTCTGCTTTATGTTTGGCTTATATTATTCCATTATTTTATGAATTAATTGACATCCTTTATCATTTCCACATTCTTTCCATCCTACTGTATCTTGAATTCCTTAGAGTTCACGAATATTTTCAACAATTTCCTCCTTCCTCCACAAGCCTTGATTTTTTCTTTTTATGTATCAACCACATTGTTAGCTTAGAATCCTTCTAATTTAAGTGTCTGGATTTCATCATTAAGGATTTCTACCTTAATGGAAAATATTTGGTGAACATTCTATTATATTCACCTAAAATCTTCTTCCATGTAGGATATTCTTCATCATACAAGTTTTTGTTTCAAGTATCAATTGGTCAAAAAATTGATAGGGTCATATACTCCAAACATGGCAAAATAAAACCATGTTTAGGTTGGTAGGCCTCCTTGTCCAACGCTTATATTCTCTTTCTACATAAAAATTCCCCTTAGTTAGGCCTACAAGTATTTTCATGGGGTTATTTCATGTCTTTTTGTAAGTGAAATGATTATTTACTATCACCATTGGTGTGCATTTCTCTCTTTGTTGTACCACTTCTGGCATATAGATAAAGCTCTGGGGTGGCTCTTAAAACCCTAAACCCTGATATAAAATTAATCCTCCATATCGAACTAGTTCTCAATGTATTCCATCTTAAGTTTTCCTCTTATTTGATATATATGCACCACCATATCGAAATTTTCCTTCTATCATTCTAGAAACTCATGGGTGTTGCCCTTAACCTTCTATGATTGATATTGGTACTTAGTGTTGACTGATGTAGCTCGAGCATGTGTTCTATCCTCAGGTGGTGTCTACAAGGCTAGGAACACAAGAGCATAAAATATCTCCAAGCCCAAGTTATTCCTTTGAATGGAAATGTCTCCATTAAATTAATTAATCAATTTTAATTATTTTCCTAAGTTTTAACTTAGGGAAATAGACTAGTTAATTAGTAATAACTTGTTGATCAGCGGTTGTCATTGATGTCAACCCAAGCAGCACAAGGGGCTACCCCAATATTTCATGGGATTTTTTACCTACCATATTACTATATTTTGGGTCAAGAATGGTTTTTATGGTTTCTACTTGTCAAGATGTTTCCGTTGATATATGGCACGCCACGTAATTCTTCATGGTTTGAGAGATATTCATGTTTGAATTTTGTAACCCAGTTAGTGGGCTAAAACCCCATGGGGTTGTGGCATGGGTCATTGAAAAGTCAATAATTAATAATTTTTAAGCTCCCAAAATTCCTCCCATGTTCACTTGTTGAAGCCCCTCTCAACCTAAGCATTTATATAAATTGTGATCCTCATATCCTCCTTAGGTAGGGATTTCGCTACCCGAAACAGGTCATCGTGGAATTTGCGCTCTAACTTTTTTTCTACGAAGGTTCAGGAGCTGAAATTTTTATGAGGCGAAGCCGAAATCCTGAGGAAGCTCCTCTAAGAATTTCAAATCAGGGTGCGCAATATTTTCGGAGATATGATATGTGGAAGTCAATGTTTTTGCAGGCTCCTGAACTTCATCTCAAAGAAGTGACTTTGGGGAAATCGTCATAACTCTCTCTCTGAGTATTGGATCAGAATTTTGTAAAAAGTGGAAGATATCGCATGGACTGTAGTTTTCAGTATATCAATTTCAGAGCCGAATGAAGAAATAGTGACACGTGGCATGTCGTACAAGTTCGCTCTACTGAAACAGTCCATAATTAGGTCATTGTGAGAGATTGGGCATAACTCTACCTTGAAGAATCCAAATTGGATCAGACCTGTGGCATTCGAAAGAAGACTCAAATTACTACTACAGAACTGGAAATCACATATTGGGGAGCTGAAATAACAGAGATACACCAGATTCAATATCGAAATCCTAGAAGGCAAGAAAAAGCTAGATCATGTGTTGTCAAGGGCTGCAAAGGACTAGACTTTCTAGGGCAGCAAAGCAAAGCAAGATGCAGCAGAGGGTAGCATATCAAGAGCAACAATCAAGGTGCAGAACAACAACAAGAAGTTCAGCACATGAAGTCTTCAAGTGGGCAGCACTGCATACAGTCATTGTAAAGGTATTGTTGTACTAAGTCATTGTAAATGCATCATTGTAAAAATTATACAAGTGTCTATCTACCAAGAGTTGAATAAGCAGTGTCGGGAGGTATAGGATCATCATTAGGTGGTTGTGTCATAGTTAGGGTTATGGTCTAGTGTGTCTTCTTCTTCTACATCATTCTATATCATTGTAAAGTGGAACATTTTCCCTGGTATGGGAGTCCATTCTTGTTTTATTCTTCTATAGGGTGCTAGGCTGGTGCTAGGCTGGTGCATGAAGTCACCAACAGGTTCAAGCCCGTGAAAAATTTAGGGTGGTAGGGTGGTGCTAGGGTGAGTTGTAGCTCATTGGGTGTTGGGGCATCTGTTTAGTTGACTAATGAAAAATCTCGAGCGTTGGAGTGTCCATCCAGTGGGAGTTGGAGAAGAATGCTTTTCTAGATTCTAGGAAGTTGGAGCTTTATTTTCAATTGGAGTTGAATATTAAAGAATTATTATAAAAGAATTCAGGTGGTTTTTGTCCCAAAAGAGGGTTTCCACCTTAAAAACTGTGTGCATTTGTGTTCCTTTTGTTCATTGCTATCATTGTACAAACACTGATAATAATTGAAGATTAACTAATGCTCTAATTGAAAGGAATATTGATTCACCCCCCCTCTCAGTATTTCCAACAATTGGTATCGGAGCTTGGTTCCTTCAATAGTAGTTTAACAGCTGTAAGGAGGTCATGGAGCATACCAATAATGGTGTACCTTTGTTCAATGAAAATAATTATACACTCTGGAAAGGAAGAATTGAGGTCTATCTCTTGGTGCAAGGTTACAAAGTATGGGACACTATTCAAAATGGATTTACATCAACCGCGGATGAAAAAGGTAAGAAGAATTTGGTAAATGATGTAAAAGCAAATAATATTATTATCAGTGGACTTATTGAATCTGCTTATCATGAGGTGTTGGGTTGTAAAAATGCCAAAAATGTATGGGACAAGCTTGAGAATATATATGCAGGTGACTCAAATGTCAAAGAAACAAAGCTTCAAAACTATAGAGAAAATTTTGAGCAACTCATAATAAAAAAAGATGGAAACATTCTTGCATACTTCCAACACGTTGATGAAATAACCAATACTCTAGAAGGATTGGGAGAGCCCGTTGAAGAGAAGACTATTATACGAAAGATTCTTAGAACGTTACCAGGGAGATTCAACCCAAAGGTATCGGTCTTAGAATACAGTGCAAATCTGGATAAACTCAGCAAAGAGGAATTACATGGAGTTCTCATAGCATATGAAATGAGACTCGATGAAGAAGAGGGTACTTCGCATCTAGAAACTGCGTTTGTTGCATCTAAGAAAACCAATAAGGACAAACAACCTTTAATTGAAAAGACATGCACCTACAAGTGTGAAGAAAAGAGAGATGATGAAGAAGGTCTTTCAGATGAAGAATATGTTTACTTTACGAGAAAACTAAAAATTGGTAAGGGAAAATTCAAAGGTAAACTTCCATTGATATGTTTCGGTTGTGGTGACGTTGGGAATTTCGCAGCAAAATGTCCAAACAGAAGTGATGGAAACTCAAAAGGAAAGAAAGGATTTAAGAAATTCAACAAGCAAGAAAAAAAGAAAGGATCTGAAAGGAACTTTCTCTCTAAAGAAGATAGCTCATCATCTGATGAAGACAGTGACAGCAAAGAAGAAGCCAATAAGAGAGTATTGTTTATGGCCAAGCACAACAAACAAGAGGTATCAAACAACGAAGAAGAAGGGTTGACCATAGAAGAATTTTCTAAGGAGGCAATCAGGCTTATAAAATAGCTCAAGGCTGAGAATATCTGTTCCAATACTCTTGAAGAACAAGTTCAAGGTCTCAAAATTGAAGTTGAAGAACACAAATGTATTGAAGAGTCACTTCAAAAGAAGTTGGAAGAAAGCAACCAAGAAAGGGAAGCATTAGAAAACGAATTAGTCTCATTGCATAAGGAAGTGAAGAAGGAAAAAATGTCCAAAACTATTCCAACAGCTCAAGGGCATTGGAAGAATTCATCAACAATCAATGATCTTACAACAACAGAACTGGCCTTGGTTACAAGGAAGATGAAGCAGGACCTTCTACAACAAAATACAATTAACCTATGAGATCTGACATCCATGTAGACTTCATTGGACGAGATTTGCAAGAACATCCTTGGAAGACGATTCCTCGACGAAGATTTCCATCCAGGTACCAACATATTTTTCATGGCTATTGTTATTCATGTGGAAAATTTGGTCATAAAGCTGTAGAATGTCGCACGTATCCTAGGAACCAATACATTTCCAAGAGATCCTTCAAACCTCCCAGGGTTCAACGAAACATCAATAGATTTGAACATTTAAGAAATGATATGGAACGTTACAAATGTCATAACTTTGGACACATAGCCAGAGACTGCAAACTTGAAAATCCTCCAGAAGAATCTTCGAAGCCACATAACGAACGAACATGGAAGAAGAAGAAGACTGATAATTGTGCTCTCACTCTCAAGGCTCAAAACAACAAATATGTGTGGTATGTTGATAGCGGCTGCTCAACGCATATGACTGGAGATAAAAGGAAATATGTATCACTAAAAGAGAAGAAGGATGGAACCAAAGATGTTATAGCCAAGAATGTTATACCGTCACTCTCGGAAGAAAAGATGTTATAGCCAAGAATGTTCTATTGGTTGAAAACATGAATCACAATCTGCTCAGTGTTGGACAAATGTGTGATCAAGGACACAGAATGCTATTCAACTCCACAAAATGTGAAATCAGGAAAGGTAGGTATGGTAAAATTGTGGCTATAGCAATTCGAGCTCCAAACAACATATATGTTATGGATGAAGCAACTAAAGCATGTCTACTAGCTAAAAAAGATGAAAGTTGGTTATGGCACAAACGAATGGGTCACATAAACTTTGACAATCTTGTCAGGATAAGCAAAAAGGAAGCAATACGAGAAATGCCGAAAATCTCAAAACCTTCCAACACACTATGTGAGGCTTGTCGGCACAGCAAGAAAACAAAAGTTCAATTTAAAACAAAAGAACTCTTTGCATCACATCCATTGGAATTGATACATACTGATCTATGTGGTCCTGTGAGAACAAAAGGCTTAGATGGAGAATTATATTTCATGTTAATGATAGATGACTATACCAGGGTGACAACCGTCAGTTTCCTAAAGAAAAAATCTAAAGCATTTGAGTGCTTTAAGATCTACAAGGAGTTGGTCAAAAATGAAACTGATTTGAAAATGAAGTGTCTAAGATCAGATAATGGCGGAGAATTCACTTCCAAATTATTTCAACAATACTATGACGAAAATGGAATAAAAAGACAATTTTCAATAGCACGAACACCTTAGCAAAATGGAGTTGTTGAAAGAACAGAACAGAACTGTACAGGAAATGGGTAGAACAATGTTGAAGGACTCAAAATTTGATGAAAAAATTTGGGTTCAAGCAATTGATACAGTAGTCTTCATTATCAACTGAAGTCTTCTCAGAAATAATTGCAACAAGACCCCATATGAATTATTGAAAGGAAAACCAGCTTATGTAAAATATTTCAGAATCTTCGGAAGCAAATGTTATATCAAAAGAGAAGATCAAAATTTGGGTAAGTTTGAATCATGAGTTGATGAAGGTATCTTTGTTGGTTACTCACGCAAAAGAAAGGCCTATAAATGTTATAGTCTAAGACGAAAATAGATAGTGGAGAGCATAAATGTTACATTTGACGAAGATGGTGTTCTAGCGAATAATGATGAGGATCTAGAATCTTTGAAACTCGAGACAGAGGCTGAAAAAGACACAAAGAAAATTCTAGAACAAGAAGTAACTATCAACTAGGAATAAGTAAATAATGATCATCAAGATATACAAGAACAACAACAAGAAGCTCCTCCAAAGAGAACAAAAAAATGGATTCAAAAGAACCATCCATCAAATCAAATCATTGGTGACATAAATGAAGGTCGACAGCTTCGTTCACCACAACAAGCTCACATTGATTTTCTATCAACCTTTGAGCCTAGTAGTTTTGAGGAAGCCAGCCAGAATGAACATTGGGTAGCAGCTATGAATGAAGAATTGGATCAAATCAAGAAGAATAACACCTGGGAATTAGTTCCACGACCAAAAGATAAAAATGTCATTGGGACTAAATGGGTGTTCAGGAACAAATTGAATGAAGATGGACAAGTTACCAGAAACAAAGCAAGATTGGTTTGCAAAGGCTATGCACAAGTGGAAGGAATTGATTTCGACAAAACATTTGCACCAGTTTCCAGAATGGAAGCCATCCGAATGTTTCTCGCCTATGCATGTTCAATAAAAATCAAATTCTACCAAATGGATGTTAAGTCAACATTTCTCAATGGCGAATTAGAAGAAGAAGTTTACATCGAACAACCTGAAGGTTTTCTACTATCAGAAAAATAAGACTATGTTTGCAGGTTAAAGAAGGCTCTATATGGTCTCAAGCAAGCTCCTAGAGCATGATATGCTCGTCTTGATGAATATCTATGTCAACAAGGGTTCAAGAAAGGTACTAATCATAACAACTTTTATGTACAAATAGATAAAGATAATTTAACAATCGTTGAGGTATATGTGGATGATATAATATTTAGTAGCAATGATGATCATCTAAGTAAGAAATTTTCTACAAATATGCAAAGTGAGTTCGAGATGTATTTACTTGGTGAGCTGACATACTTCTTAGGGCTTCAAATATCTCAGCACGAGAAATAAATATTTATATGTCAAGCCAAGTACATCAAGGAAATGCTCAAGAAATTCAAAATGGAAGATTGCAAACCCATCCTTACTCTGATGGTAACAAGTTGCAAATTGAGCATAGACGACTCATCTAAGGATGTGGATCAGAGGTTGTACAGATCTATGATTGGTAGTCTTCTATATGTAACAGCCTCCCGGCCAGATGTTATGCAAGCAGTTGGACAAGTAGCAAGATTCCAAGCAGCACCAAAAGAATCACATATTATTGTTGTCAAAATAATTCTTTGATATCTAAAAGGCACAGAAGAATATGGCTTGTGGTATCCCAAGGGTAGCAATCTCATTATTCAAACCTTTACAGGTGCATATTGGGTAGGAAGCGTTGATGATCATAAGAGTACTAGTGGAGCAACATTCTATCTAGGTGGTTGTCTCGTATCATGATTGAGCAAAAAACAAACCTCAATCTCGTTATCTACAACGAAAGAAGAATACATTGCAGTGACAACATGTTGTGCTCAAGTCCTTCGGATGAAACAAACTTTGCAAGATCTTCAAGTACAATTCAATGAGCCTATTCCCATATTCTATGACAACACCAATGCCACCAACATCTCCAAGAATCCTGTCATGCATTCAAAAACAAAACACATTTTGATCTAATATCATTTTGTTTGAGAACAAGTCACTTAAAATAATATCAAACTTGAGTACGTTGGTACAAAAGAAAAAATCGTTGGTATCTTCACTAAACTTTTACCTCATGAAGCATTTGAATATCTTCGCCAGAAGCTTGGGATTCTCCCAAGTTCTCATATATTTCCTTATTCATAATATAAAGGGGGAGTGGAAGTGTGTACAGGTCTACAGGATGGTTGTGTGTAAGGGGGAGTTACCCTTTGCCATTTATGTCAAAGGGGGAGAGAATGTTGTAGAAAGAGGTTTCATGATCGTAGGGGGAGTATTTGTGTTGCCATCAATGCCAAAGGGGGGTATTTTTGATCAGTGGTTGTCATTGATGTCAACCCAAGCAACACCAGGGGCTACCCCAATATTGCTTGGGATTTTTGACCTACCAAATTACTATATTCTGGGTCAAGAATTCTTTTGATGGTTTCTAATTTTCAAGATGTTTCCGTTGAGATATGGCACGCCACGTAATTATTCACGGTTTGAGAGATATTCATGTTTGAAGTTTGTAACCCTAGTTAGTGGTCTAAAACCCCATGGGGTTGTGGTATGGGTCATTGAAAATTCAATAATTAATAATTTTTAAGCTCCTAAAATCCCTCTCACATTCACTTGTTTAATCCCCTCTCAACCTAAGCATTTATATAAATTGTGATCCTCATATCCTCCTTAGGTAGGGATTTCGCTACCCGAAACAGGTCATCGTGGAATTTGCGCTCTAACGTTTTTTCTACGAAGGTTTAGGAGCTGATATTTTTATGAGGCGAAGCCGAAATCCTGAGGAAGCTCCTGTAAAAATTTCAGATCAGGGTGTGCAATATTTTCAGAGATATGATCTTTGGAAGTCAGTGTTTTTGCAGGCCCCTTAACTTCATCTCAAAGAAGTGACCTTGGGAAAATAGTAATAACTCTCTCTCTGAGTATCGTATTGGAATTCTGTAAAAAGTGACAAATATTTCATGAACTTTAATTCTCTCTGTATCAATTTCAGAGCCGAATGAAGAAACGGTGACACGTGGCATGCCGTACAAGTTTGCTCTACTGAAAAAATCCATAATTAGGTCATTGTGAGAGATTGGGCATAACTCTCCCTTGAAGAATCCAAATTGGATAAGACCTATGGCATTGGAAAGAAGACTCAGAGTACTACTACAGAACCAAAAATCACATATTGGGGAGTTGAAGAAACATAGATACACCAGATTCAATATCGAGATCCTAGAAGGCAAGAAAAAGCTAGATCATGTGTTGTCAAGGGCTGCAAAGGACCAGACTTTCTAGGGCAGCAAAGTAAAGCAAGGTGCAAAATAGGGTAGCATTACAAGTGCAACAATCAAGGTGCATAACAACAGCAAGAAGTTCAGCACATGAAGTCTTCAAGTGGGTAGTACTGCATAGATTCATTGTAAAGGTATCATTGTACTAAGTCATTGTAAATGCATCATTGTAAAAATTGTACAAGTGTCTATCTGCCAAGAGTTAAAGATGCGGTGTTAGGAGGTCTAGGATCATCATTAGGTGGTTGTGTCATAGTTGGGGTTATGATCTAGTGTGTCTTCTTCTTCTACATCATTCTATATCATTGTAAGGTGTACCATTTTCCCTGGTACGAGAGTCCATTCTTGTTTTATTCTTCTATAGGGTGGTAGGGTGGTGCTAGGCTAGTGCATGAAGTCACCAACAGGTTCAAGCCTGTGAAAAATTTAGGTTGGTAGGGTGGTGCTAGGGTGAGTTGTATCTCATTGGGTGTTGGGGCATCCATTCAGTTGACTACTGAAGAATCTCGGGCGTTGGAGCGTCCATCCAGTGGGAGCTGGAGAAGAATGCTTTTGTCGATTCTAGGAAGTTGGAGCTTTATTTTCAATTGGAGTTGAATATTAAAGAATTATTAGAAAAGAAGTCAGGTGGTTTTTGTCCTGGAGAGGGTTTCCACCTTAAAAATTGTGTGCATTTGTGTTCCTTTTGTTTACTACTATCATTGTATAAACACTGATAATAATTGAAGATTAACTAATGCTCTAATTGAAAGGAATATTGATTCACCCCCCCTCTCAGTATTTCCAACATAACTGAGACATGGTCGAATTTCCTTTAGAGACTTCCCGTAAAGTTTCTAAGTGAACTTGGCCATAAATTAGATCATTTCAAATCTAGATCTTGGTCGTTGATTTATCAACGAGAGATTATAAAGGAAATTGATGGGAAGCCTTGGAGATTTATTGTGGTTGACACCAACAAGGGTTTCAAAAGTGAATATTTTACACGGTTTTCTTTCATAAGTATTCTTCCAGTTTCCAAGATCTGAATGAGGGATTCTTCCAGATTTTTTCTATAGATAGGGATGTCAAGTTAGTGAGGCCATGAGGATTCCAAGAGGGTTGAATTTTCTTTGAGAGGCGCTGAGATTCCTTGTGGATATCGTATTTTCTAGGAGGATGGCATACGAAATTACCGGGAGGCCCATATGAGTTTCCAGAAGAGCTGAGAGGCTAATTTCGTTTAGGCTGTGAGCACTAGAGGGTCCAAGAGTCGCATATGTGGGGTCGTACAAGTTGCATTTTCTAGTGTGAGGTCGTGTCAGGGTGCAGAGGGAGGCCATGAGTCTTCCAGGGATTAGATCGATGTGTGGAGGTGAAGAAATATTTTGTTGGAGCTTTGTTAGGGTTTGGCAAGCCATATTCCAATATTCATCAGTGGTAGAATTTGTTTAAGATAATAATAAAACCCTTAGATCTGAATAACCATTTTTCCCTTTGGGGTTTTCCCAGGGATGTTTGTTCAAAAATATTTGTGCCCATTTTGTGATTGGTTTGTCTCAAAGTTTCTATAGTTTATTTTGGTGAATATTGCAATCATATTTTTATTCAGTATTTGCAACAAAACAACTTTTTTCATAATTAATTACATTAGATAATTTTCGGTTGATTGCAATAAGTGATATTTTTCACATGGTATCAGAGAATATTTGAAATGCATAGCTTTGTCTAAGTAGAACAACGCAGGGGTTTGGAAGAGGAATCTAAGGGTTTAATACCCAAATTGATTTCTTCATTTCATTCCAAATTTACTTGGAGTAATTTTACTAGTGTTGTTTTATGCAGGAGATGCTAAGATTTTCAGTCAAGTCATGAGAGGTTCTAGAGGGTCCTGTTGCCCAGATATGGCCACATCTGAAGGCCATATTATTTTCCAAGAAAGCCAAAATTTCTCAAAGAAACAATCACTTGCAGATGGATGCCGTGAGGTTTTCCAGGTACTTTTGTTAGCTGGTAGAATAGATTTTTTATTTTTTTTCTCTCAAGCACTTCAGTAATGGCTTCAGCGGGATTGAGGAATCAAGATAAGTTGGATGGTGCATCTAAATTTGATGTCTGGAAAATATAGTGCCTTCTTATTTTGGAAGAGCATGGACTAAAGGAGTTTGTTATGACACATACTTTTGTACCAATAGATCCTATCATGTTGGATGAGTACCAGAAATATGATACCAAGGCCAAGCATATTATTCTAGATGGGGTCAAGGATCACATTGTTCCACATTTGGTGGAAGAAAATACAGCCAAGAAGATGTGGGATTCCATCAACAAACTTTTCTAAGATGAAAATATAAATCGAAAAATGATCCTTTTTAAGATAGAAGCTCATAAGCACTAGAAAAAATAAGGAGAGAACATTGTTAGTTATATTGCCCACATCAGGACAGTGAAATATGAGCTAGAAACTACTGGAGAGAAGGTCGATGAGGAAGAGCTCCTAAGAACAACCTTGAATGTGTTTCATAGGGAATGGGATGTTTTCATGCAAAGATCTTATTTTCCTACCTGGGATTGCTTGTGGAACTACTTCACACAGGAGGAGCTTTGATTGAGCTTTGTGAAAGCCAACAATGGTACTAGCAGGGAGTTCCGAGCAGAAGGGAGATGACAGCGAGAATGTTGCTCTTGTGAGCAAGGGAAAAGTGAAGAAGATATCGAGTAAAGGGTCCAACTCCAAGGAGGAAAAGAAGAAGGACAAGTGTTATGGATTTCATGAGTTTGGCCATTACCGCAACAATTACCCACATAAGAAGAAAGGTGACAAGAAGGGGGAGAAGTAGACAACGATAGTCATAAATGAGCTTTCTATATGGATAGAGGATGAGTTTGCACTCATTGTTTGTAACAAAAATCTAGGAGAGATATGGCATAGTGAAATGGGCCATGGGGTACTCAGGGTGACAGGTGTTCCAGGTGTGAGCATGGAGCACGATGGTGTACAACATAGAAGATATTCCTCGCTGAGAGAGAGTGTTGTTTGATGTAGCTCAAATAGGTGTTCTAGTCTTAGGTGGTGTAAGTGAGGCTAAGAACACAAGAGAAGAAAATATCTCCAAGCCCAAGTTATTATTTTTAATGGAAATGTCTTAATTAAAGTAATTAATCAATTTTAATCATTTTCCTAAGTTTTTATTTAGGAAAATTGATTACTTAATTAGTAATAATTGAGACATGGTCCATTTTCCTCTAAAGACTTCTAGTAAAGTTTATAAGTGATTTTATCCATTGATTAGATAATTTCAGATCTATATCTTGGTCATTGATTCCTCAACAAGAGATTATGTGACATCCCTTGTGGGTTAATTCCCCCTGTCAAATTCCTTTTAATTACGTAACCATGAATTAAAATGGTTCAGAGAAAGGGACACAAATCCCATTGCTTGAGGAGGGAGATTGCTTGAGGAATTGGTTATTTTAAATATTAGTCATGGGATGACTGAGTGGTTTTAATGGCTTGACTGTGTATTAAATTCAGTTGGAAAAATATAGGACAAGCGCATGTGTCTTTTGGAGAAAATTGTAAGCTAAGAAAGGAAAAAAATTAAAAGGAGAATATGGGTTGCATTGTCCAAGTGGGGTTGGTCTATGTAGACCACGCAAGGGAGCAGAACCATCGTGGTCAAGCTGAAGGATGGGAAATAGGAAGTGCATGCCCGCACACTACCAAGAAGACGGTTGCAACATATTAGCGAAAATATTAGAAGAAGGGGAGGTCGAGAGGCTCCTGGTAAGATTGGATTCCTCCATTCAAGAATCCAACGAGTCAAATAAGGAAAAAAAGAGGGGGAATGAAGATAGTTTCTCAGGAAGAGGCTGGTTGAAGAAGCCTACGAGGGATTGTTGGTTTAGGAATGAGAGTAGTGGCTTGTCTAAGGATGAAGAATCCACCATGTGAGGCTTTCCTTAGGACTGATGAAACCACTGGGAAGTTTGTGGATTGATGAAGCTATTGGCTGGGAGATAGAGACTCTCAGGTACTTGGTGTGGCCCTAGGTTGGGAAACTAGTGCTTGCACTCTCTGAAGAAATACCCAAAAATGGTTATCTATATGTTTCCATGGTAGTTTATCCAATTGAAGAACCTTCCCATTTTTATCTCTCATCCTCTTGATATTGAGCAGTGGCTTGCCTAAGTGTTGAAGAAACTATCAAAAGTGGTTTGCCTTAAGATTGAAGAAACCACTAGAAATATTAAGGTCTGAAGAACTTACTGATTATTCAATTGCTTGCCAATGAAGAGAGTTTCTCAGGAAGAGGATGGTTGAAGAAGCCTAAGAGGATTATTGGTTGAGGAATGAGAGTAGTGGCTTGTCTAAGGATGAATAATTCACCATGTGAGGCTTTCCTTAGGACTGATGAAACCACTGGGAAGTTTGTGGATTGATGAATCTATTGGCCAGGAGATAGAGACTCTGAGGTACTTAAGGCAGCTGAGGAAACACCAGGTGTGGCCCTAGGTTGGGAACACTAGTGCTTGCACTCTCTGAAGAAATACCCAACAATGGTTATCTCTATGTTTCCATGGTAGTTTATCCAACTGAGGAACCTTCCCATATTGATCTCTCCTCCTCTTGAAATTGAGCAGTGGCTTGGCTAAGGGCTGAAGAAACTATCAAAAGTGTTTTGCCTTAGGATTGAAGAAACCACTAGAAAGCTTGAGGTCTGAAGAACCTACCGATTGTTCAATTGCTTGCCATTGAAGAACCATCCCATGTTATGATAAGTTTTTTCTCCTGATTTAGAGATGTGATTATATGTGAAACAAGGGAACCCTATAATGAAAGATGACCAAATTAAAGTTACTGAGGTTGAAAAATTAATTGCTTGAGGCTAAGTAATACCACTAGGAAGCATGTGGTTTGAAGAACCTATTAATTTATCTGTACATTTCCACTAAGGAAATTTCCCATACAATAATGAAAATTATGTCCGTCAACTATAGATGTGATTCTCGGTGTTTATCAAGACCCTTGTGATGAGGTTGACCGAGATTAGGCCCTTTGAGAACATATGAGAACATATGAGTGTTAAGCACTCCTCTTCGAGCTCTAGAATCTAGCTCGAGGGTGACTACTGCAAGAAAGGATTCGTTATAGTGTGTTTAAGGTTGGGTGGAGAGTTGAAGTCCCAATCTAAGTTGTTGAGCGCATTTAATCAGATAAGTATTGTTAGGTCCCTATATCACTAGTATAGTCCCTTATTATTGTTAGTGTAAACCCCTTATTGTTATTATTTTACCCTTGTAACCCCCATTTTGTTATTATGGTGCCCTTAAATTATTATTGTTAGGTCGACTAGGATTACATTGTGGCCCAAGTTCAGTGTAAATACATATTGGACTCTATATAGAAAGGAGGTTTTATGAAACCATATCATCCCAAGAATTGTTCATTCATGTAATGTATTTGGAAGTTCCCTACGATAGCTTATTTATAAGGCGTTGATATCTCTTTTCTTCTCTTTTGGGTGGTTCCCAACATTTGAAATGTACGAGCTTTGGGTTCTGGGTTTGACTGTCCAAACGGGTCATCGTGGAATTTTCGCACTATTAAATTTTTTTAAGTTTCATGGCAGGAAATTTTAAGGTGCGTGAAATGCGAGAAGGTGTTTAAAGATTTCGAGCTTGGTTACCAATATTTTAGGAGATATGACTTTGTGGAAGTTAGGTCACTTTTGGAGGCTCTAGCAGAGTCATAGAAGTGAATTTGTTCTGCTTTTTTTCTTTTTTTTTAAAGTTCAGAATCGGAAATTCGTATGGTGCGAAGCTGAAATCCTAAGAAAATTCTTCAAAAAATTTCAGAGCTTGGTTCGCAATATTTTTGGAGATATGATCTGTGGAAGGTAGTGCTTTTTCAGGCTCCTGAATTTCATCTCAAAGAGGTGATCGTGGGAAAAGTTCAATAACTCTCTCTCTGGGCAGTGGATTTGAGTGCCGTAAAAATTGGTCGCAAGTACATGGACTATAGTTTCTTGGCTATCAATTTCAGAGACAAAGGATGAAACTGTGACATGTTGAAAGTCGTACAAGTTCGCTCTACTGAACCAATCCATAATTAGGCCATTGTGGGAGATTGGACACAACTCTGTCTTGGAGAATCCAAATTAGGTCAGACAGCATTCAAAAGAGTTATGGGGCTATTTGGTGCTGAATTTGATCTTGAAAGACACAATCACAGAATAATACAATTTCAATATCGAGCTCCTAAAAAGCAAGTAAAAGGTGTGTATTTTATTTTCCGAATTGCATAAGTCTTGTTTGAAGAATCAAGTTGAATTGATTCCAAGGGCATATTGTAGAATAGATATCAGTATTGGATTCTAAAATGGCCCCTAAAAGAATTCAACACCCATTAAGCCTTTAGAAGGCTCTACTATGACTCATGAAGACAAAGAATGGAAACATGACATATCAAAATTACAAGAGCAAGTGCAACAAATTTAAATAGCAAAGAGCAACAAAAAATGACATGGAAGTTTTGAAGAAAGGCATGGAAACTAAGATGGATGGTTTGAAGAAAGGCGTGGAATATAAGATAGATGGCATGGAGGCTGGCATGGAATCTAAGATGGATGACATGGAAACTAAGATCGATGAGAAAATGGAAAACATGAAGAATGTTCTAAAAGCAGACATGGAAGGTTTGACAAAGTTGATACAAGAAATGTTTCCTAATGGTGAAAAGATAGTAGAAGAACCTCATGATGAGAAAAAAATAAATGTTAATCGTGATTTCATAAACTTTAATGTTGGCGGAAGAACCACCATATTCCAAAGATGGATATGAGGAAGTTTGATGGAAAGGATCCTGTAACATGGATACTACAGATGGAGCAATATTTTGATCTCCATAACGTGCAAAACACACAAAAGGTACGCATTGCAACTTCACATTTAGAACAAAATACATTTGTATGGTATCGATGGCTTTGCTCCCGTAAAAAAATTGTCACTTGGTCAATTTTTACGGAGGAAATGATAGCACATTATGAGGATACAAAGAGAAACACCTTCTTTAGCCAATTGATAAATCTCAAACAAAAGGGTTTAGTGGGGCGACACATTGAGGACTTCCAAAAATTGAATATAAGGGTAACTGATATTCCGGAGGAACACAGGATTGACCTCTTCATAGGCACTTTAAAGGATAACATCCAACATGAAGTTCGCGTTTTGGAACCTGATTCATTGGAGAAGGCATTCAGGTTGGCAAGAAAAGTTGAATGTAAAATTATGGCGACAAGGAAGCCTACCACTCAATTCTATAAAGAAGGAAGTGTTGCTACGCTTAGATTTCCACAACCTACAAGGTTGACACCACAACAATTGGAAGAAAAAAGAGCAAAAGGGCTTTGCTACAGTTGTGATAGCAAATACACTAAAGGTCATAAGTGTGCTGAGAAGAAATTATTTTACATGGATTGTGAAGAAGAAGAAGAAAATGAACAAGAAGAGGATATACACCAGGAACCACCCCTAGAAGAGGAAGAAATGAATCCGACCATATCGTGTAATGCACTGGCAGGAATTACCACTCCTCAAACTCTCAAGATAGAAGGACATATAAAGAAGAAAAGGGTAATAGTGTTGATTGATTCAGGTAGCACCCATAATTTAATTCATTATAAGGTAGCCAAGGAATTAAATTGTTTCCTATACCCAGCACCAGAATGTCAAGTGATGGTTGCAAATGGAGGAACTATAAATTGCTCTGGAAAATGCCATAATATCAATCTAACCATGGGGGAATATGTATTGACTAGTCCAATGCTTGCCATTCCTATGGGAGGTGCTGATGTTGTACTAGGAGTACAATGGTTACAATCTTTGGGGACGGTAGCTTTTAATTTTCAAGAACTTTTCTTGAAATTTTTTTAAGAAGGAAAGGAAGTCGAATTACGGGGTATTGCAGGGAAGCCGGGAAAGATAATAAGCTCTAATGTCATGACAAAGCTTCTAAAGAAAGAACAACGAGGTGTAATTGCACAATTATGCTCACTAGAAGTTCCAACAACAAAATCATCTATTTCTGCAGATCTCCAACAAGTCTTGGACAATCATTCCAAGGTGTTTGAAACTCCCAAAGGACTCCCACCTATTCGTGATCATGATCATGCTATTCATTTGATTCCAGGAAGTGTTCCTCCAAACATCAGGCCTTATAGATATCCTTACTTCCCAAAGAGCGAAATTGAACGTATGATTGCAGAAATGTTAGAGGCGGGTATAATTCAACCTAGTCAAAGTTCTTTCTCTGCTCCTGTAGTATTGGTACACAAGAAGGATGGATCATGGCGCATGTGTCCGGATTATAGGGAGCTCAATAAGCTCACCATTAAAGATAAATTTCCCATTCTGTGATTGATGAATTATTGGATGAATTACATGGAGCAATTTATTTTACCAAGTTGGATCTTCGTTCAGGATATCATCAAATTAGAATGAAGACTGAAGATATTCCAAAAATAACATTTCGAACTCATGAGGGTCATTATGAATTTTTGGTCATGCCTTTTGGCCTTACCAATGCACCTTCTACATTTCAAGGGTTGTTGAATTCCATTTTCAAACCCTTCCTTAGAAAATTTGTGCTAGTATTTTTTGATGATATACTAATCTACAGCAGGTCTTGGAAGGATCATGTTCAACATGTTGACAGGGTGCTCAAACTATTGCAGGAGAAAGAATTATATGCAAAAACATCCAAATGTTTCTTTGGAGTACAAGAGGTGGAATATCTGGGTCATATTGTATCTCACGAGGGTGTTAAATTAGACCCTAACAAAATTAAAGCCATTAAAGAATGGAAAGTCCCCACAACCATAAAGCAGTTGCGAGTATTTCTTGGTTAACAGGGTATTATCGCAAGTTTGTTAAGAATTATGGGAGAATAGCAGCACCTCTAACAACATTATTGAAGAAAGATGCATTTTCATGGACTCCTGAAGCAACTAAGGCCTTTGAACATCTTAAAGAGGCAATGTGCCTAGCACCAGTCTTAGCTACGCCAGACTTCACAAAAACCTTTCTTGTGGAATGTGATGCCTCAGGAAATGGAATTGGTGCAGTTTTAATGCAGGAAGGAAGACCCATTGCTTTTGAAAGTCGTCCAATCAAAGGAAAGTATTTACGGAAACCTATTTATGAGAAGGAAATGTTAGCAATACTACATGCACTAAAGAAATGGCGAACTTACCTAATGGGAAGACACTTCAAGGTAAAAACTGATCATGATAGTCTTAAACACTTTTGGAACAAAGACTATCTTCAGAAGAGCAGCAAAAATGGGTCACAAAGATGTTGGGTTATGACTTTGAAATAATCTACAAAAAAGGAAAGCTTAATGTTGTTGCGGATGCACTCTCAAGAAAGAATGAAGAGGTGGAAGCATTGCTTTGTGCCATTTCTATTATCCAACCAGATTGGATAACCGAAGCAAGAGATGAATGGAAGAAGGACGAAGAAGTGTGGACACTCATTCAAAAGTTGCAGCAAGATCCTAGTACATCTGATGCATTTAGTTGGAAAAATGATTCCTTATGGTACAAAGATCGCTTATATCTTTGTAAGAATTCCCAACTAAAACAAAATATTCTTATGGAATTGCACACTTCTCCTTTAGGAGGACACTCAGGATTTTTAAAAACTTACCACAGGGTGAAGAAAGAATTTTTTTGGGATGGCCTTAAATCTGATATTCAAAAGTTTGTGACGAAATGTTTGGTTTGCCAGCAGAATAAAGTTGAGACAATTAAGACCCCGGGACTTCTACAACCTTTATCCATTCCAAGTCAACGTTGGGAGGAGATTTCAATGGATTTTATCACGGGTTTACCTAAGTCCGAAGGAAAGAGTGTCATCATGGTGGTAGTTGATAGACTTACCAAGTATGCACACTTTTGTGCATTATCTCATCCATTTAAAGCAAGTACAGTTGCTACTACATTTATGGACAGAATTCAAAAGCTACATGGAATCCCAAGGGTTATTGTGAGTGACAGAGATCCCATTTTTACAGGAAATTTTTGGAAGGAGTTATTTTCTTGTTTGGGTACTCAATTAGCTCATAGCTCATCTTATCATCCTCAATCTGATGGTCAAACTGAGATAGTAAATAAATGTTTGGAAGGATATTTTCGTTGTTTTGTATCTGATAAACAAACACAATGGGTCAAGTGGTTACCTCTCGCTGAATGGTGGTATAACACTTCCTTCCATACTGCAGCAAAAATGACCCCATTTATGGCACTTTATGGATATCATCCACCATCGATCACATCATCTTTAAGGGAAAATTTGAAGGTTCAAGCATTGGAAGATCACATCGAGCATCAGCAAGAAGTTCTCCAACTCTTAAAGGATAACCTGAATTTGGCACAAAATCGAATGAAACAACAGGCAGATCAACATCGCAGCGAGAGAAATTTTGATGTAGGAGATTGGGTATTTTTACGGCTACAACCATACAAACAAATGTCCCTCAAGCAAGCAAAGAAGGATAATAAATTATCGCCAAAGTACTATGGTCCATACAAGGTGTTGCAAAAGATTGGTACTATGGCATACAAATTGGAGCTTCCTGCTTCTTCGCGAGTACATCCAGTTTTCCATGTTTCATGCTTAAAGAAGGTTATAGGTGAAAATCTTCCGGTTCAAACAATATTGCCAGAACTTGATGAGGAAGGAAAAATCATATTGGAACCTGAAGCGGTCATGGAAACAAGAACTCGACAGCTACGGAATCGATCAATTTCAGAGTATCTCATCAAGTGGAAGAACTTACCCACTTAAGATTCTACATGGGAGGATGAGAATTTTATACAGAAGCACCCAGAGCTACTCAAGCGTTGAGGACAACACTTTTTTGAAGGAGAGGGGCATGTTAGGTCCCTATATCACTAGTATAGTCCCTTATTATTGTTAGTGTAACCCCCTTATTGTTATTATTGTACCCTTGTAACCCCCATTTTGTTATTATTGTGCCCTTAAATTATTATTGTTAGGTCGAATAGGATTACATTGTGGCCCACTAGGATTGCATTATGGCCCCATGGACTCCTATATATAGAAAGGAGGTTTTGTAAATTGTATCATCCAAGAATTGTTCATTCATGTAATGTATTGGAGGTTGGCCCCCTCGAAGTGGCTTATTTCTAAGGCATTGATATCTCTTTTCTTCTCTTTTTGGAGCTGGTTTCCCAACAAGTATACTCAAGATTTGCACCTTAATTTTCAACCATATGTTAAAAGTGTGGGCTTTAGGCCTATTTTGGTACCGTTTCAATGTGTCAATCCAATTCTTATGATATGTTGTGGAATGTGGTTTCTTGTTTTGGTAGGGATTTAATGTGTTGGTTATGCCTGTGATATAATATGGAATGTGATTTCATGCATGCTTAAGGAATGCTAATTTTCCTGTAAGGTTTCTGAGTAATTGAATGGATTCTTGTATGTGTTCCTGAGCTTATTCAATGTTTTTATCATTCCATGGGAACTATAGATCTATGAACTATTATGGTCCTAAAATTGGTCCACTGAGCTTAAGTATGAATGGAGGAATATATGTTTGTTGTATTTATTTTGTAATTAAAGGTTTAGCTATCAAGCCTTGTTTTATCAATGTTAAGCTCATGAAGGATAATGTCTTTGTGTGTGTGTATATATATATATATATATATATGGGTCAAAGCCTTTATAAGATTGGCAGAGATAATTGAAAGTATGTTATATAAGTTATACCAATATATGTATATGTTTGCATCGCATAGGTTGGGCCAAAGCTCGTAAAAGCTCAAGAAGGATAGTGTAATACATATGTGTGTGAGGTCAGATTGGGCCAAATATCAAATAAGCTCAAGAAGGGTGATGTATTAAACATATGAATGGCATTGTAACCAAGCGTCGAGGGAAAAGGAAGCCCCAAACATATACATATGCATGTGTTGGGGAGCTATAAGTTCAGGGCTTAGAGGAGCCAGGAGCCTCGAGTCGCATTATACCATGTGATCATGCGCCACACCCAAGGGCATAAGAGGAGGAAATTTGTGTGGTTGGATGCCACAAGACGATCCTCGTCGTCCATGTAACCCTAAAAGTATTTCCCCGAATATTTAAAGTGGAGGCATGGTCGGATCATGTCGGGCTTTATTAATTGGGACTATTACCACAAAATATAGCAGGTCTTGAGAGGGAAACCCTACAAGACAAAGGCTAGACTAAGTTATAACAATGGGGTGGTGTTCCACAGTCACCACAACAAAAACCCCTAGTCTTTATGGATTTTCACAGATGGGAGGAGCCTCGGTAGGAGGGAGATCACTTAAAATAGATATGCTAGGTATAAGGCACAAAGTGATCAAGCTATAACTCATTTAAGAGAGAGAATCAATAATGGTTCAAGGCTTCAAAGACGCAAAACACTCTCAAAGAAAAGCCCTATAAAGGAAGGCTCAAGACCTAGGGTTATGAGATTTTTTATGGTGATGGGTATTCACAAGGTCAAGGCCTGAGAGAAAAGGATTTTTATGATATACTTCAACAAGTATCAAGCTCATACAACCTTCAAGGAAGTCCTCAAGTTGGGGGAGGGGGAACTAGAGTTTCCCTCTTGTTGAAAATCCTAGGGCAAGAGATTTTATGGATGAAATTTGAGTGGATTCCCCACAAACATGGAGAATAGGTATCCTATACCCTAATCTTGATGGTTAGGCTCTTAAATCACCAAAAATGCACCTCCCTAAAGTTTCGCTGCAAGCCCTAGATTTTTATCTTAGCCTTAAAAGGATCGATTTTAGGAGAGAAAATGCTAGGTCCCTATAATACTAGTGTATCCCCTTATTGTTATTGTTAGTGTAGCCCCCTTATTATTATTTTTGTTCCCATGTAGTCCCCATATTGTTATTATTGTGCCCCATAGAAGCCCACTCTTGTTATTGTTGTGCCCTTACATTGTATTATTATGTCGTCTATGACTATATTATGACCCCTTGGATTCCTATATATAGAAAGGAGGTTTTTTCATTTCGATCATCCAATAATTTTTCATTTATATAATGCAAAGGAGGTTTCCCCCTCGAAGAGGGTGATTTATAAGTCATTGATTTATCTTTTCTTCTATTTTCTGAGCTGGTTTCTATAACATCTGGTTTCAAAGCTTTGGATTCTAGGGTTTTGTTGTTGCAAACAGGACATCTTGGCATTTTCTTTATAACGTTTTTTCTACGAAGGTTCATGATCGAGGTGGATATTGGTGGTTACCCGCCTATTCCACTTGGGGCTCCACCATTTTCTCTTTCAGTTTTTCAGTTTCGGCACAGTTTACTATTTTTAGCAGTTTTTCGGGTCCTGAACTTTCGGAGCCGTTTTGAGGCCCTAAACGACGTTTTTTGGGAAAACGGAAGGCAACATGGGTCCATGGACCGATGTTGCCCGTTCCAAATTTGTAGTCCTCGGATAGATCTTTCTAACGAGGTATGGTACGCGTCAAACGGAGATCGTATGCCAAAGTTACGCCCCTGGGAAGTTGAAACACCAATTTACCCGAACGGGGCCCATAGTTTTGGCGCTTCATCTCCTAGGGTTAGGGTTTTGGCTGTTTAGGATTTCCCATTGTTTCTAAATAATAAATAGGCCCTCGAGCCTCATTGTAACTCAGTTCAGAGGCCTCTAGCCGCCACATCTCTTCTCAGAGATAGCTACCAGCGCCCTAGCTAGTTTTATTTCCATTCTGTCTGTAAGCAAATTTCAGTTCTTTGATATTAATGAAATGAAGTGTTATTTCTGTTGCATCTCTGTATTTATGTTTATATGTTTATTCTGTTGCGTTCCTGCATAAATCCGGATCAGTGGTATCAGAGCGGTCTGCTTTTTCTCGATCCTTCTTTGCATGTCCCCAGCGAGGTCGGGGTATAAGGAGCTAGGGCTCGATCTGGTGGAACCTTTGCAAGATCAGCCTCGCAAACCTCGACGGACGCCCATGGGGGACGAAAATAAAGATGAGGGAGCAGGAGATCCTATCAAAATATTGCTCGAGGAGGCCCTCGAAAAACAAGGGAACGTGATGATGGATAAATTTGTTCAGATCCTTCAACGGCTACCCACCGGCGGCGCATCTGCATCCAGCAGCCACTCTGGAGGCGCGACTCCTTTTAAGGTACAAGTAAATTTTGACATTCCCATATTTGAGGGTCAAATAGATGCAGATGCCGTAGATAGATGGTTGAATTTGTTAGAAGGATATTTCTCGGTTCATGACTTTTCAGACCAGGAGAAGATTATTTTTGCACTCCTCAAAGCTACCCCCCATGTTAAGGACTGGTGGGAAACCTACTGTGAGAACAAGGACCAGACAGAACCCTCTCTGTTCTCGGCCGTACCAACTTGGAATTCTTTCCGAGACGCCGTCAAGGAACAGTGCTATCCCGTGGGGAGCTATGAGGACAAGTACATACAATGGACCACGCTGCGACAACAAAGGGATCAAGATGTGCATGAGCTGACGAATCTGTTCCATACCCTGCGCACAAAGTTGGGTATCAAAGATTCAGAGAAACATCTGGTACTAAAGTATCGCAGTTGTCTGCACAGATACATTCAAAAGGAAATGGAGTTCCTCGACATCTCCTCTCTTGGTACAGCATACCGGTATGCTGCCAAGATTGAGCAGAAATTCAAGCAGAAGAAGTGAGACTTTGGTCAACGCTTGGTAAAATTGACTCAAAACTATCCCTAAAATTAGATCTCCTCAATTCGCATTTTTTGGCACAAAAACTGAGGCTGGATGTTGACTTTGACTTGGATGCGTTGACTTTCTGCTACTATTTTGTGTTGACCGTTGACTATACATCGTTGAATTTTGTTGACTTTGGGTTGAATATTGTTGAAGCTGTCCGAGAGGGTTGTGTGACACATTCTGGTTGGCTGACTGTGAAGAGACTTTTTTGGTTGAAGCATCTTGTTGACCGCCATAACGCACCACATCACATATATTTTTTTGATCAAGTTAAGTGTATTTTTTGGCTTGTCTCCTGTCGATCTATTGGTATGTTCTATCAACATTTTACTTTCTTATTTATGTGATTGCTATTTTATATCATGTATAAGGTAAAAGTTGCATCAAGCATAGAACATCTACGAAAATTTACATGGTATCAAAGCTAAGGTGAAGACAACGCCAAAGTTTGTATTGAGAGCAATCACCGAAGAAGTAGCATTTGTCAAGGACCCATGGGTACCTCAAATTATAATGGCTTCAAAGCCGATGACAAGTTGTCTGGCAAGGCTGAATTTCATGCCTGGAAGATGTCTTTGGATTCAATGTTGGAAGACCAGGATGTCATGGACTATGTGGAGGGTAAAATTCAAGAGCCTCCATCATCTGCACCTGCTGCCACCAACTCAAAGTATAAGAAAGGAAAAATCAAAGCAAAGTTGATCATCCGGGATTCCATCCATAAGAGTCTGGTTGCCTACATCTCTGAGCTGGTCACATCTAAGGAGACGTATGATAAGTTGGTCAATATGTTCAGGGCCAACAATGCAAATAAAGTCTGTTTCTTTAAGAACCAATTAAAGAATCTTAAGAAAGGCATGGATGAATCCATTCAATCTTATTTTCTGAAATTGACTGAGAGCAGGAATAATCTTCTTTCCATTAGGGAAACAATATTTGATCGAGAAATGGTTCTCACCGCACTTGGAGGTCTCCCCTCTGAATGGCATGTATTCATTACTACCATTCTCAATAATAATGTGATACCTAATTTTGATGAAGTATTGTCGAGATGCACTCAAGAGGAGAAAATAATGATGGAATATGAAAATGAAGGTAATACTGCCTTCACCGCTCGGGCTACGAAGAAGAACAATGGTGGTCTAAGGAATTATGGAAGAGCAGGGGCCCAAGGAAAGAAAGGAAGATGTTACACATGTAACAAGACTGGCCACTATGCTATAGAATGTCCAAATAGAAGGGATTCTCCAAGGGATGACGATAACAATAACAATCGGAGGAATGGCAATCAAAGGAGCAACAGGTTCAAAGGAAATAGGAAGGCTCCCTCTGGTCGCAATGGAAATGGGAAACCTTTCAAGAAATTCCAGGTATGAGGAATCTAATTTTGTTGATGATAAGAAAAATGAATTCATTCTTGTATCTGCCCTCTCTGCTGCATCTCCACCTACCACTAAGGATGTCTGGTTGATTGATACTGGTGCTTCAAGGCACCTCATTGGGTTTAAGGAAGCGATTTCTGATTTGGTTGAGAAGGATACTAATCTGAAAATTATCCTTGGAGATAATGCCACCTATCCCGTAAAAGGGACTGGGACTGTGACCCTCCACTTATCTCAAGGTCAAGTACTCCGCTTGGAAGACGTACTATATGTACCTGATTTGAAGAAGAACCTTGTGTCTATTTTGGACATGGAAGACAAAGGTTTCAATGTGGAATTCGTTGATGGGAAGGTACGCATCTAGAAGAAGAGTTTCAAGGAAGCTATCACGATTGGGTTTAGAGTTGATACACTCTACCAGGTTGGAGGAAGTCCATTGGTAGCTATGACGTGTGATACTATCTTTCAAACTAAACTATGGCACCAAAGGTTTGGACACCTTCATTACAAAGCCCTTCCTGAAGCAAGGAAGGTGGTGACAGAGATGCCCGAATTCAAAAATGATCATGAAGGTGTATGTCAAGGTTGTGCTGAAGGAAATCATACAAGGGGACCTTTCCCCTGAAGTGTCACAAAGACATATGATGTATTGCAATTGATACATTCTGATTTGTCTGGTATGCTGCCCATGACATCTTTGGGAGGATGTTCTTACTGCATGACATTTATAGATGACTTCTCTCGCAAGACCTGGATATATTTCTTGAAGAAGAAGGACGAAGCATTCATGTGGTTTCGTACTTTCAAAGCCTTGGTGGAAGATCAAACAGGGAAGAAGATCAATATTTTGAGGACCAATAGTTGCACTGAATATGAGACGAACGAGTTCAATAACTTTTGCAGAGAATTTGGCATCAAGAGGGAGACTACAAATGTATATACTCCTGAGAAAAATGGCATTGCTGAAAGAAAGAACATGATCATTGTGGAAGCTGCCCGTGCCATCCTATGTGACCAAGGTCTTCTAAATTTTCTGTGGGGAGAAGCTGCGAACGCTGGTGTGTACATAAAAAATCGATGCTTGCATTCCGCTCTGGACTTCAAAACTCCCGAAGAGGTTTTCTCTGGTAAGAAACCTAACGTCTCTCATTTTAGAGTTTTTGGTTGTCCTGTTTATTTTCATGTGCCGAAAGAGAAGAGGAGCAAGCTGGATGCTTCTGGGAAGAAGGGAATGTTTGTGGGCTACAGTGAAACTTCGAAGGCTTATAGATACCATGTGTCTAGTCAAAGAGAAGTGGAGATATGTCATGATGTTAACTTTGATGAAGATGCTTCCCTCAGGAAACTAATAAATCTTTCCAGCTCTGTGGAAGATCATGAAGTAAGGTCTGGGAATCAGGAAGAACCTAAGGATGAGATGATGCCAAATGTTGAAGGATCGATTGACCCTATTGATCCACCTCCTTCAATGAAGAGAAGACACTCATGGCTCAGGGATACTCACGGGGATGCCAAGAGACATATGGCCCCAAGGGGGACATTCCATGAAAGCAAGAAGTCGAATAGATACCAAGGGTATCTAGTAGCCATGAGTACGATCGTACAATCTAAGCCTGGATCTTTTGAAGAAGCCATAAAGCATCAGGTCTAGAAGGATTCTATGCACAAAGATTATGAGTCCATTGCGAAGAATGATTTCTAGGATGTGGTTCTGAGACCGGAGGACAAAGTTGTTGTCACCTCGAAATGGCTCTATAATATCAAGCATGGATCCGATGGTAGTGCTGAAAAGTTCAAGGCAATATTCGTTGCCCGTGGCTTCTCTCAAAAGGAAGGTGTTGAGCGGAATTATGAATTACGAACAAATCATTCTTCCCTAAACAGATGCTAATCTAGAACAACAGGTCAAAGAATTTACGACTATCTTTCCTAACTGTAAACAGACACACAGAATGAAACAAGAATCTTACTTGGAGTCCAAGTGCTTCCAAAATATCCTTCTGTCGGTTTTGTTGTAGCTTCAAATTCCAGCCGGTTGTGCAAAATATTTCCTGCAAGAATGAACACTAAACAACAAGAGATAACAATAATATAAATGTCTATTCAAGTTATTTAGCTAAATCAATAAAGCATAAACCATATACATCAACTAAGAAATCATAATATAGAAAATCAAAGCTTATACAGATGCATATAGGGAAAAATAAGCAGTAATCTTTATTGATGATAGAAGGGGAGGTTACAACCCAGTGATTGATTTAGTTTCACCATCTCCAGCAGCATCCAAGCCTCATCACAATGCAAATATCTTCAGCAATATGTCACTCAAATCAAACCCTCAATTTAAATTCCACCAACATTTCTCTACTCTAATTATTCCTCCTCAAACACTAAGATCTATGCTCAATTTATAGAGGAGCTGAAGGTAGTTTTACAATCAATGACTTTCCAATAATAGGAAAGACATGTTCCCAATCTTGTAGATGTCAAATGGACACTTAGATTCAAAGCTTGACACATGTGAACTCTCCTAGAAGGCATTGGCCAAGTGGAGATTCCGGAACAATGAGAATTTCGCTCCCAATGTGACCAACGCACCTGTGAATGTCGGGAAGTGCTTTGCAGAGCAGCCTTGCATGGGGCTACCTGCATATGAAACACACTTAGTCCCTTTAGAGGCAGTGTTGATGAGCTCTCATATGGTATATTATAAACTTCAAGTCTTGGAAACCTTTGCAGATGAAAGTCTTGAATGATTTGTCTTGTTCTTTGTCTTAGGGCATATAGCAACTTGAAATGATAGGGGATGATAACCCCTATTCATTGGTCCTGGAGATGATGCCCAGTTAACCAAGTCATTGGGAATGGAGCCCAAATTGACCTATAACAAATTCCCCCCTAAAGCATGAAGTCAGAATAATAATTACAATATTTTGATTGATATGCTTTACACTGTGATGGGCTGGAGATGAAGCAGAGTGGCAACTTGCATCAATCTTACAACACATTAAATTATGATATATCCTTTTTAATCATAATTGTTGAGGGTAGGCATTCCCATGTTTGACACATAAACAATCTAATAACATGTACATAATTCAGAAAGTCGTCTACATTGGAATGTTGCCCAATACAGGCATGCCTATAGATATAGGCCCATGTTTGGATGACGATCTGTATGGAAGGTCACCATACAGATGATGTGTACAACAATCTTGGAATCGTAGTCTGGATGGATGAAACTAGATCCGGGGTCTTATTATCTCGTTCACTTGATCATTCGGGTACAAGTCTAGCCATACGAATATAAGATTTGTAGTAGAACATGGAAAGACATCGTTTGATTACCAACCAATGATCTGTGTTGTTAACAAACGTGAGAGAACCACCATTAATATCAATGGCCCTCAAGGTAATGCAGTACATTTCGTAAGGCGTGAATAGCTGATTTGATGTTGAACGCCAAACAAAATCTTTTGGTCAAAAGTCCGGAAGTGAGGATCTTGTCAATGTTGTAACAAGCCTCATGGTACAGGAATAAGATGTTTTAAGTGAACTTCCTGGATAATGATTTGTCATCAACAGGAAGCCATCTTATTACGAAACGGAAGTTACTAATTTCGGAGACAAAGGTATGACTTGATATAGCAATTTTCATGGATGACGGTCATGAGAATGAAGGTTTACGGGTATTGTAGAAGGATGAGTATTCACTGGATGACTTCTCTTGAACATATCTGCGACACTGAGATGAGTTGGCAGCATTGACCCAAACCGAAGTGAAGGTATGATTAACCATAGGTATAAATGAACCGTCAAGAATATTACCCAACCCAAATAGTCACGGACATGGAATGAAGGAAGTGTCATGTTCAAGAGTGACTTGCTACCATAAAAAATTCTGCTCACTTTTCCCAAATTTTCCTCGGTCATTTGTTGACTAGTACCTCTTTATTTTTTAACAAGCTTGAGGAGGATAACATTTTCTTGATCTATAATTCAACCCTTCAGGCGAATAATGTATCGCTATTTAATAATTTAACGAGTCTAGCAAAGAATGAAACTCGATTCTCACCATGATTGACAAGCTCGTCACTATTTTATGTTTTAACGAGCTTAACGATAGCGATAGCTCGGTCCTTTTTCATATTTAGAGAGTGTGAAAAAGAGGACGAAAGAAAACTCCAAAATTACTTTTTCGTAAAGTTGTCGCTCAGATCCGAAAAAGTGTAAAATAATATCTGAGAGAACCTCTTCAGTCATGTTCGACCAAGGTATTCCTTTTTCGTAAATAATCTATCTCAGTCTGAAAAAGGGTTAAACTTATACTGAGTAGATATCAATTCATTTAATTTTACGAGCTCGAAAAGACAACTGCTCGGCAATCTTTTCACATTATCAGAGTCTGAAAAGAGCTGAAAGAAGACTCTAGGGGTTCCTTTTTCACTTTTATCGAAGCTCGAAAAGGAGATAAAAGTGTGCTTCAAATCCTTTTTCATTTTTAACAAAGCTCGAAAAATAAGGAGAAAAAGTATGCTTTGTGGTCAAATCAATCTTGAAATAAATCTGCATGACTAATATGTTCGTCAGCTGTAAGTCCTATTTCAGAGCAACACCAAATGGATTAAAAATACTTGTTTCATGATAAAAATATAATAAAACTATAGTCATAGCAATAAATGTAATTTTCAAATAATTAAATGACTATTAAAAGTAGTTTTACTATTCATTTTTACCATTCCAAAGTTACCATTTGCATTTTGGAGCTCTGAACCTGATTTTTCCCTCGAACTTCAACTGTTGATTGCAATCATTTCTGTGGATGAATTTCATTGTCGTTTGATCCAAGTTAGTGCTAGGAACCCCCTCTTTCCTTTAGTATTCATTTCATTTCTAATTTCTGCAAATTTTCAGGGTTTTAAGCCCCCCTAGGGTAAATTCTGCCCAAAAAGAGGGCAACGCACTCCTGAATGTCGAAAACTGCATTGCATAGCAAGTACAGTGAAGGTTACTTGTACATGCAACACACTGTCTCTTGTTAGGGAGTGCATTGGGCGCAATCTAGATTTTTATTTCTCACATTATGCTCAAAATTTGCCTAGTTTTTGCATTGATTGGAATCTAATGGATCCTATGGTTGTATTTCAGGTTTCCATCAGATTACAATGACGATTACATGGAGGGAAAGAGAACATGAAGAATAGGATGTGATTGCCCCAAATGATCCGGGTACAGTAAGAGCCCTAAGAGATTGTGGACTGCTTAAGTACTTCAGGTTGTCAGGGATGAGGCAAAAAATATAACTCTTGGAGTTCTTAGTTCGAGCATGGGATCTAGCTATTGAGGCATTTCATTTTAAGAACCAAGTGGTTCCCATAACAGTAGAGGATGTATACTTTCTCACAGGTTTGTCAAGGAGAGGCTTGCCTATTTCAGTCTCAGGGTCTATTGTTGGAGGGGAGACTCTGAGAGATTATATTCTGCAATATTTCTATCTAGGGGCAGAGCCAAGAAAATATGGAAAGATAAACATCTGGGATGTTAGAGATTTTCCTTTGAGAACTATCCTTTTCACGATCGCAAAACTTGTTGGCACTGTTACACTACATGTAGCGAATAGATCATATATGCAGTACACGCTAGAGTGCTTAGAGCCAATAGTCTTCAACTTGTCTAAAGTTGTTCTTTCTCAGATAAAGGAACAACTGAACAAAGAAAAGGGAAGAATGAAGAAGAATTTCAGTTATGGTTCAATTCTTATATCCTTCGCTTTAGAACAGATTCCACTAATGCATCCACAACATGTGACAATGGATTTATCTAATGCTATAGATCCGCAGATGCAGAGATGGGTAGAACTCATGGGTAGGCATGCAAGCCAATCTACCATTGTGTTATCGACCGCGTTCTTCGCCTGGTTCCAGTGACAGATTGTCGCCATTGATGAGTACGCATACGTAGGCATTGATTTCTACGGAGATCCAAATCTTGCATTACTAGAAGGCGCTCAGTGGGGTGCAATGGGTAAGAATGTTTTGACCATGTTTTTTTATTTTCCTAAGGTTTATACAATGTTTTTGTATTTTTTATGTTTTTCCAAGACTAAAATAAATGTTTGATGTAATGTAGATGTTGGTCGTGTTCAACCAGTAGAGGAACCAGATCGCGAAGCAGATGCGCCAGCAGAGAGGGCTGTCGGGAGATCAGTCCTTCAGGATCTTGATATGGCTGAGACTCTGGCTGAGCTTCGGCAACACATAGAGGGGTTGACCTTCGGGATTCCGGATTGAAGAGTTACCCATGCAATTGCAGCGACACACTATTGGGGTTCCTAACTGCTGGATGCGGTTACTCCGTAGGATAGCTAGATCTATAACATGTTACCACGAGCACCACTAGTTTACTTGTGACATTTTGCATACATTTTGAGGTCAGATGAACAATGTGACTTGGGCACAAATTTTGTAAAAACCTATAAATATCTATCTATATCATTTCAGAGTTTTCCTATGTTTATTGTGCAATCCTATTCAATGATGTGAATGTTTTCTTTACATATGTTGCAAATGTTTGTCTAAAACTTGATTAGCTAATGAATCAGTCAATGTGTTCAAATTTATGGAAATGTGTTGATATTGAATAAAATCATAATGTCTTTCCAAAAGTTGAACTCTTAGGAAAAATCTATGCAGTGTTGGATTTCTAACAGTATAAACACTAGTAAGTTGTAATACCACAAGTTGTGAGTCTAACCTTATGATGATGAGGTTAATACCAAATGAAATGGCATCAAAGATAAGTTCAATCAACGCACTATAATCAACGATATTATTTGTCGATCTACTAATACAAATCCTTTGAAAACTCACTAACTCACCGTTCGGAACGAAAATGGCCCACGCTGCAGAAGATAGATTCTGCGTACTACGACTAGCACCATCAACATATCCAAAAAATGGTTCCAAAGATTCAAACATCTGCAAGGAATTGTAAAGCGTATTACTAACGTCAAGAAAACTCTAAAAACAAATTAAGATAGTGAATGCAAATCAAAAACATATATATATACAATATAATACAAAAAATTACTATGCTCATGATTAAGCATAGTAATGTTTCAGATACAACCCATTTGTAGGTTGCGCCAACAGAATTCCATCATAATCAACCAACTCATAGGCACCCTTAGCAAGAAATCTTTTGACAATATAGGGGCCATGCCATAATGGCTCAAATTTTCCTGTACCTATTACATCAACTTCTTGATCGTAAAGAAGGACCAAGTCGCCCTCTGAAAAAATGCGAGGCTAGAAATTTTTATCGTATTGCACCTTTATACGTCTCTTATGCGCTTTTTTTTCCAATTGGGCTTCACGACGCGTTTCATCAAGATGGACGAGGTTAAGGAGACGTGCCTCTTCTTCTAAGGTGTCAGGTAACAAGTCCATTGCGAGTTTTAACGACAGTATTTAACATTGGATTCGTAAGATAGCTTCCAGGCCATACATCAATTGAAAAGGAGTAAATCCAGTCACGTTTCTCACCGAGGTTCGATACGCCCACAAGGCGGAGTACAGGATCAAATTCTAGTTTCTATTACGAACTCCTATCATTCGTTATAGCATACATTTAAGAATCTTTTTGATAGCGTCAACTTGTCCATTTGATTGTGGATAATAAGGAGTAGAATTATCATGTGACAATCCTAACTTGGCAGTCAATTCAGTCGTCATGTGATTGCGAAAATACTTCCCACGATCTGTAACTATAGCCTATGGGACCCCAAACCGTGTAATAACATGATTAAAAAAAAACAATGAAGCTGTCTGTCCTGTGTTGTTGAATGTAGGCATCGCTTTGGCCCATTTGGTAAAATAGTCGACTGCGAAAATATATAACCATGCTCCGCAGATGAACGAGGGTTACAGGTCATGAAGTCAATACCCCATTTCGAAAATGGTGCCACAGAGACAATAGGATGCATTGGCGCTGGCGGTTTGTGGATTTTATGATAAAAAATCTAGCATGCATGACAACTCCTGACCGTGAGGATGCAATCTCGAAAAATAGTAGGCCAAAAGTAACCGACGTGGAGTATCTTTTGCGCGGTAGCATATGCAGATAAATGTCCACCACAAGCCCCAGTATGACAATCATTTAACACTTTTTCAGCCTCTTCATGAGTGAGGCACCTCCTTAAAATGGTATCGACACCACAATGATAAAGTGTATCGCCGACGATCAGATGATATTTGGCTTGGTATCAAATACGTCGTTGTTCAGAGCGAGAGGTATCATGTCGAAAAGTTTGAGTTTGGACTTAAATGATGAAATCCCCATACCAAGGATCAGATGATCTGATCAGAAACAGAGACTCGTCAGGAATTGATGGTTCCAACGTAGTTGTAGTACTATCATAGGGAAGGTCACAGAGAAGCTCAGCCAAAACTAAAGACTTCTTTGACTTGGATTTGATGAATTCCAAATAAAATTCCTGCAAAATGACAATCCATTTTGAATATTCCCCCCCCAGCAATTGACGTGATAAGATATAATTCATGGGGTTACAATCCAAAATGATAGTGGTCTTTCGGAGCAGGATATAATGGCGAAATATTTGGATAGCTTGAACAACTACCAAGGAAAGCTTTTCTAGTATGAGAACTTAACTTCCATATCGTTGAGATTATGACACAAATAATAGATCGGATGTTCAATTCCATCTTCTACTTGGACCAATACCTTAGAAATGGTCGTTTTAGCTGTGGTGATATATAGGAAATAACAATTTTGATAATTAGGGGGATACATTAATGACGCTCAGACAAGAGTATCCTTGACAACATCAAAATAAGCTTGCGCAACTTGGTCCCAATGGAAGGGAACCCCCTTTTTCAAGAGCCGAGTAAATCCTTTAGCCATTTCGGTGTAGTTTGGAATGAACCTTCTTAGGAAGTTAGCCTTTCCTTGAAGTTTTTGTATCTGAAGTAAATTTGATGGCGCAGGAAAATCAAGAATGGCCTGAACCTTCTATGGGTCTATTCAAATTCCTTCTTTTGAGACTACAAATCCAAGCAAATGACCATATTCAACACAAAAACACACATTTATGTGGATTTAGGCGTATTTTGTAGTGTCAGTAGCGTAAGAAAATGGCTCTCAAATGTATCGGGTGATCAATCCGATTTCATGAATGCGCTGGTAAATCATCTAGATACGGTTGAACAATGTGCTTGATTTCATTGAAATCATAATCCATTGCTCTCTGAAAAGTTTCCCCAACGTTCTTTAAACCAAACAGAAGTTTCCTATAAGTGAATTTGCCTCAGGGACAGATGAATGTTGTCTTATGTTGATCCTTTGGGCGGATATTGATTTGATTGTAGCCATAAAATCCATCCATGATCGAAAATATTTTGCAACTAGCACAATATTCAATAATCTGGTCGATAGAGGGAGTAGGATAGTTGTCTTTTGGATAAGCATGATTAACGTCCCGATAATCGATGCACACTCTAATGGTTCCTTGTTTTTTCATGACTAATGGAACAGGGTAAATGAAACCAACACGCAAAATTTTTTCAACTTATGATTTGATGGCAACGACTTTCGTTGGATGAACAGGACAAAGCCGTTAACGCACCGGTTTTACATCAGGATACATATTAATAGTGTGTTCAAATATACTAGTATCTATGCCTGGCATTTCCTCGTAAGACCAAGCAAATACATCACGAAATTCACGAAATAGAGAGCGATATGATTCGAGTTATGATGGATAACAAGATACGCCAACATGAATATTTTCTACAACGCCAGGTTTGGTCAAAATATCGATAGAAATGGTTTCTTCAATATTTGACAGATTTCGCTTACAATTGATTGCATTAATAGGTAAATAATTCGAAAAGAAATTTTTGATTGATGGGTGGTATAGCTCACTAAGATATTTTTCTTCATAATCAGGAAGATGGGAACGATGATGATAATCTTCCCATGGTTCTCCTTCTGACATCATAGCTTCCAAAATATTTTCATCTATAAAAAACATTGAGGAAAATGGATTAGATGGAGTACCAAAATCTAAGGAACGATCAACCCAAACACTCGGCGACGCTGATTTCGGATTTTCCGTCCAAGACAGATAGATTGATTGTTATGCCATCTGAATAGGGTTGGGTAGAAACTCATCCAACGTAGTAATTTCAGAATCAGCCGTACTCTCTTAAGCTAGATAAAGTGGAAGAGATCATGTAGCAGGTCTCTATACTTGCAATTTCTGCCGACGTCGTGGGCGGCGATAATGCAAAGGTTCCCATGAGAGTGGAATCCTTTAAGAGTCCTACACCAATGTTATAAATTTATAGTTGGGGTATGTGAACGAATGGAACGTTTCCAGTTACCTGTGAAGCGGAGGCAAAGAAGGATAGTTGATTGATGTCTGTGATAGTACCTTTATGTGGAAAGGCAATCATTCTGAAGTATGTAGAAACAATTGCAGTCATCGCATATACCCATGGCCTTCCAAGTAAAATATTATAGTCAAGGGGTCCGTCAACAACCTCGACATCAACATTCACCGTTTTTTCCCTTAGTTCAACATGCAGGTTATTAATAATACCACAAGGTTTATATGTCCATCCATCGAAAGCTTTCAACGTCGTTAATGATTGTGATAAGCGCGGGGAGCCAAGTGAATTCAAAAATTTAGAGACATAATGCATGTAGATGCTCCCTCATCAATAATAGTGCGATGAACAAGGTGATTGAGAACATTTACTTGTATGGAGAATACCAATTATACTGGTAGTTGTGGCACATAGCCATATGATTAAAGGCGACAAGATTAGAATCAGTCGGATCAATTCCACCAATGGCCGACAATAAAGCCTGTTTTTCGAAGGGATAATTTTGTAATACCTCAAGAGCAGACATAGCTGAAGGGGATTGAGCCAAATCTTCAACTATATTATAATTTTGTGCAGCTCTTGCTCAAGGATTATATGTCCATTTGTGAATCACTCCCTTTGGTGGCTTGATTGTAAATTTAGGAATAACATTAGGCGGTACTGATTCCGGAGACGGATTCGAAGTTGAGGTAGTAGGTTGATAAATGACCTGACTACCATAATCTTTATTACGCGTTGACACCAAAATGTCTATTGAAGGTTTTGTGACAGATAACATTAACACTTGGGGACTAGGAGCTGGATCCGTAGCAACCAAATTAGTGTCTGGATTTGGAAATGGGTCTGTCAACACAGCTGACGCATGAGAAGTCTTGATGATTTTTGAGACTTCAGTGCGGTGAGGACAAACCCTAAGAAAGTGTTCCTCATGACAGATTATGCATGGATAACAAGTTTTCCTAGGTCCAGACGATTGATCAGATGATCTTTCCTGTGGGTTAGAAGTTTGATTTTTCTTTGATTTTCCCTTTTTCTTACTTCCGGGTTGCTTATCACTTTTGCCTTTTTCAAACGACACGACATTAATTTCGAAAGCAGGAGTAGGATCAGATGCAGTAGTGTGGTGTGTTCTTGTAGTGCCTATCAATTCGTCTCCGGCATGAGAGTCCATTAACTGAGGAGGAACATTGAAATTAGATCTTGGCGTGTTAGGAATTTTTTCATAGAGCGTGCCAGACTGAGTGTAAATCAAGTCTAAATATTGGGCACGAGCGATAAATTTATCTTCTGTGAAGACACCACCCTTAGCCACATCCTCAGTTATAGATGGTAATCGGGACTTAATGAACCATTCAACAAGGAGCTGATCCGGAACAAATGTCTTAACCATTCTACGACGACGATGCCACTCATGAATATGATAAAAAAAGTGAGTAGCATTAGTCTGTTTGAAATTGGTCAAGAGTTCTGTTCCAGTTTCATATCTGATGGGTAACTGGAAATAAGTCAAAAAGATAGTAGCTAGGGCAGTGAAATTATCATAAGAAGCTCTAGGTAACTCAATGTACCATTTTGCAGTCGGACTTGTGCGCGTATGCTGGAAAAGACGTAGTCGAACATAATCATCATTCAGAGAGTTTGATGAACAGCATAAATGATAAGTCATGACATGAGTCGACGAATCTTCTCTAGGGTTTCCATTGAACTTGGGAATGTCTGAGGGTATTTTGTGAGGTATCATCGGCCACCAAGGAGCATAATTGATTGGATCATTGGTTAACTGATTTAAATCTGGTAACTCTGTTGCGACAAAAGGCAACTGTCTATTAAGGTTAGGTTGAACATAGCCAGGGTAAGATGGAATTGCTTGAGAAACATTCCTTTGAGCACCAACTTAAGGAATCTACTGTTGGTAACCTAGATAGGGGTTGTTTTGAAAAGCAAGCGCTTGAGGATTCTGTTGACCAAAACTTGGATATGATAGTTGTTGAAATGAAGTTTGAGGCATTTGTGCCTGAGGTTGCCAAGGGGTCTGTCCACCAATGTTATAACCCAAATTAGGATATCTTGGATTCGGTTGATAGGTATAACTAGGTTGCGGTTGTGACATCCCATAAAATGCTAAACCATCTTCTGAATGAATGATTCCAGATACAGGTTGTTGTAAATTAACCAAAGGATTTGGAGTGTGTGGACCCAAAATTTGAGGATATTGAGTTGAAGGACTCGCTCGATAAGGTTGGTGTACAAATTTTTGATTCTATAACAAGGGTAAAGATGTATTAACAAGTGGTAATGATGTGGGTGTAACAGGTTGAACTGGTTGATACAAGTGTATAAACGTTTGTGGTTAGATAGGCACAGTGGGTTTCCATTGACAAACATTCATTTCGGCATTAGGTTGACCAAAAAGTGACGGAGTACTGTCATATTGGGTGACCAAAGGTTGCCCCCAGCATTGGGAGGATAATAAGACAGAAAATATTGCTCTCCAAATGCCGAGAGTCCAGTTGATATGGTACTTAAAGGAATAGACCCAGAAGGACCGACTTGATATTTCCCTGATGATGTATATAAAGAATCAAGCCATTCAGTACTTACTATAGGATTATCAATTAAAATACCAGATGATGACATTGGAAAAGACCATGGTTTTGAAGATGCACCAGAGTAAATTCTATATAATGATTTATAACTTGATGGGACCATAGGGCCACCATGAAAATATGACTTTGGTGAAGTTGTGAACATCGAAGGAGTAACGAGGGTAGGAGCTAACATAATTGTAACAGATGGCCCAACCGAATATGTTGGTTCAAGCTTGGTTACCTGACCAAATGTATACCCTTTAAGATCGATGGGAGTTTGAATGGGAACAAGATCAATAAAAGCAAATGGAAACGATTGAGGAAAAGACTCGTACAGGTAAAGGTCCTCCCCAAAATGGGTTGGAGTTAAAGGTGTCTCGTCTTGTGGGATTTCTTCAATCGCAATTAAACCAGGTGGAAGTATTTCATTGTTAGGCCCAAAGTATATTTCAGGTGGTTGAATGTGTGATATGGGAGACTCAATGGCTACAGAAATTTGTGGAATGACCAAGGGAGGAACAACTTTCGGTCGTGAAAATCCAGGACTCAGATGTTCTAGAAAAGAAGAGACATGATTTGGATCAATTTGTGGTTGAACAACGTTGGGTCCAGGAGGTATGGTCTCACTGATTGGATGGATCGTGACCACGGGTAGCTGTGAAGACTCCGTTTCGACAATAGTAGACGAACCGGGATGTGTAGAAACAACTTGAGCTAACTCTAGTTTATGGGAAAATGATGTTTCACCAGAGATATAAATTGTACTTGATTCGACAGATCATGATCGCCTTCGCCTACCAGAAGTAACCTCTGGTGTTAAAGGTGGTTTTAAATCTAATCTACACGAACGACGGGGGAAAGGATTTTTTTCTTCCACAATTACTGATTTATTTTAACCCAAGACAAATAAACAAAATAAAAGGGTAATTCTAGGCAAAAGGGTTTACCAAGAAACCGTGAATTGCAGAATACTTCCTGGCGAACCAAGAAGTACGAGCAGGCAATCTCCCCGAATGCTGTGTTCGGTGTATCACAATTTATGAGGCGGCCGACTCGATTCACTATGGACGGATAAAACCTAAAATTTGTCCTCCCAAATATACTCGAAGGTACGTGGAGGCCCAAGTCCGTATTAGCGTTGTCTAATGCGAAACCACACAGTGAGAGCACCCCTTTATACTTATTGTACTATAACACCACGCGATATACTCGAAAGTACGTGGACGAGCTACGATATAATTACGTACGTGGAGTGAGGTATCACACTCGGAATGTATCGTAGACAAGTTAACGACAGCTGCAATGTTTTACGATGCTGGAACACGTCTCTAGCCTAGACCTTCTAAATGTTATTGTTTTGGTTCCAATTCTTTGTTAGGTAAATTGAGATAAATTTTAGGTTTATCTTGTTTAAAAATTTTCCTTTCAAAGGTTCACCGCGATAATGTATTGGAAATTTCTAAAATGCAAACTAAGAATGATAAACAATCTTTCACTTTTAGTTTTTCAATGAAAATTCTAGCTACTAGAGGGAAAGAGCAAACAATTTGCGAGCAAAAAAATCAATGAGCACAAAATAAATGCAGATTTCCTAATTGTTCCTTTTGCAAATCACACAAAACACTACATGAAAATGCAAGTTTTTCTCCAGTTCCTTTAATGTTATGAATGCAGAAAAGAAACCAAGTGCACTAAATTGACAAAAAACAAATGCATTTTACTTTTGAGAAATGAGGAATACAAACGACAATTTCTCTTTTGAAGGAAAAATGAGGAATTTAACAACAATTTCTCCTGTTGGGGTCCTGTGATTTGGCATACCAAGTGACAAGGCAACATCAAAACCACTTTAGAGCTCTAGGACCTAGCCTTCCTAGTCTTAGAGAGGGATCTCCAAATTTTATGCAAATATGTAGCTTGTTTGATTTTAAAGGTTGATTTTAGGCTAGTTATGAAGCATGAGTTTGTTTGATTGTTTGGTTGGGCATGATGGTCTAGGCATCATAGATAGAAAAGGGAAATCCCTAAGTCATTGGGCAATGGAGTCAAGTGGAAATTGTAATAAGCTTGTAAACAGATAAGGGGTATCAAAGGGAAAATCTAACGTGGCCAGTGGATCTACAAGGTCTTTCAGGTGAAATGAAATGGACATCAAAGGTTTAGAATGAAAAGCAGAACTAAGGGCAATGAAGAATCCTTAATTATATGTACTTCTCAACAAAGGAACTTAAAACATTATCTGAACATGAAGAGGCATTCCGTAGACAGAGCTAACCATAAATTCTAGAAACCACACTTCAGGAAATAATAATTTCAAGACAAACTTTTCAAATAAAATATAGGAGTCGAGGAACGCTCTATTTCATCCAAAGATTTCACTTTCAAGGATAAGAAAACATTCAAGATTCACAAATAACTGCATTCATAGAAGAGGGAAATCCTAGACATCTTTGATTACAGATATAAAGACCTTCAAAACAATTATTTGAGCAAGTACAAAGGGTATGATCAAAACAGACCTCTTTGGCAGACTTTGGACAATGTTACTTTGAAGGGAGGCTTTAGAAACAATTTTTAAGTAGTAGCAAGCAGGGAAAACCATAAATCATTCTTGAGGCCAACTGTATTGAATTATTTAAGAAGTAAACAAGCGTAAGGATTCTAGAGATCAATTAAGAATTCTATAGAATGCCTCAGTAGAAGAAAACATAAAGACAGTGAAGAGTAAACAGGTCTAAGGTGCTTCTAGGAGACATTTCTTAGCCTAAAATTTTTACTCTACTGTAACAGATAATGGTGAAACATAATGAAATAGGAAATAACAATAATAGATTTAGAGTACTTCACCAACAACCAAGCTCAGGGATCCAATGACAGAGCTTTCTTCATCAACAAACAGGTTAAAACATCCACAGGTTCCAAAACATCAATTTCCTTTCAACTTCAGCAGAGCTATGTATTACTTCAAAAGAGTCATCAAATGCCAACTTTACAATGAGTTCTAATGCAGTATTTATGCTGAAAATGAGGAGGTGGAATTGATCTAGGGTTCAAAATGTTATTAATTACAGAGTAAATGCATTTATAGCCTTGAAAACCATGCAAGGCATAAGGCAGAAATAGGTGCAACTACTTCTCTGTTTTAATAACTCTGTCTTAACTTCTGATAGAAAGATAGGAGAAAAGATTGACTTTCAAGGCTTATTTTTATCTTTACAATAACTGTCCTGGCAGATTCAAATATCTTTTAGACTGTGTATTAACTGCCAATTTGTCTTTGCAGGGAGAAAGTAGGCTACAGGTGGCTTTCAGATATTATGAGTGAATAACTGCTTCCTTTTGATGTATCCGAGGCTTTTTAGTCCAACTTTCCTCAATTTATCCATTTAAACTGTGTTTTGGCCTAATTCTGCTTTTAGCCTTCATAATTCATCATGTTGCCTTTAATACTTTATGGCTTTCTTTAAACCTTTTTCATCTGTCTTTAACTGTGTTTTTATCTTTTAATCTTCACAGGTTAAGCCTTTAATCTTCAGATTTATGCTTTTTAACCTTCATTCTTCATCTCTGGTCTTCATTGCTTTTTGCGTACATGTGGCTTTGGCGCGTTGGAGGGTTTCGTTTAATCAATGTTCATGATACGATGATCAAACCTTTGAATTCGAACCCTGTGAACTCATTTTCCTCGTGATTTTTCCCTGAGGATCG
The DNA here is from genome assembly GCA_034641835.2 of Pinus albicaulis. Taxonomy (NCBI): domain Eukaryota; kingdom Viridiplantae; phylum Streptophyta; class Pinopsida; order Pinales; family Pinaceae; genus Pinus; species Pinus albicaulis. Next base: position 54,245,980 of record CM076569.1, on the reverse strand, counting down.
TCATCTTGGGCCTTTCTTGCCACTGCTCTGGCTTGTGAGAGGGTTGGCTTATTTGCCTACCATTAAACCTGCAAATCAACATAAAATATCAATAAATCCTACGTTTTTCGGATAAAACTGCTTCAAAGGCTCGGCGGAGGTGAAGGAGCTGTGTAGAGGGGAATGAATGTAGCGAAAGGAGATTCCACGGTCGAAACCATAATAAACAGGGTTTAAAATTGGTTTATGGCGCGAGAGTGGAAAGGCGGTTTTGGGGGAAAATCAGCGGTTTTCGCATAAGGATTTGGTGGTAAATGGTGTGGGCCATTTTGGACGCGATACCACATAGACGGTGATGCGTGTCCAGCCCAAAACCACCTCTTTCACGTTAAAAATGCGTGTTAAAATATTTTGGTGAAAATGGGCGTGAAATCAATTATGGGCTGTCAGATCTGGAGGATTGACGGTTAGGATTTAACACGATTATGCGCAGATTATGGACGGACGAGAACTCTAATGGAAATTGCGAAGCATTGACAGCCATTGGATCTGGTAGATCAACGGCCCAGTTCTCCTCGCCATTTTGCGTGAACAAAGGATAGGCAAGAGGGGGAGTAAAAACGCGATTGAGCGCCAACTGTCCGATCAGGAGGATTGACAGCTGAGATCAACTGCGGGGGGACCATGGAGGTACAAGGGGGAGAATGGGGAGAAGTCCCGCTGGCCGTTGGATCTGAAGAAGATCGATGGCTGAGATCAACTGCGGGGGGACCGGGGGTGTATAGAGAGATCTCGGGGCTGGGTGCCTCCGCAGTGAACCTGCGTCGTTGATCTGGGAGGAATGGACGGTCCAAATTGAATCGGGAGATCGAAGATTAAATATGGTGGATGAGGGGTTAGGTGGATGGCAAAGTTGCGAGGAAGCGAGGGCCGTTAGATCTTGAGGATCAACGACGGAGATTAAATCGGAGAATGGTAGGCAGAAGGGGCTATCGCGGAGTGAAATCATAAATAAAACAGTGCGCTGGCCGTTGGATCTGAAAGATAAACGGTCCAGATTATATCACAGACGCGCAATAAGAATGAATGGGGCAGAGGGAGGCAAAAATGCGAAGGAGCGATGACCGTCGGATCTGATGGATCAATGGTCAGGATTTCATCGCGGGGGGAATGAGAATGAAGGGAGGAACGGAATATTGCGATGCGCCAATGCAATGGAATAATGCGCAGACTGTCTGATCTGGGGAGAATGAATGGTCCAGATTGAAACGGGATTTCGCATCGGCGACAAACATTTTTTAAAGGGAAAAAAGGTCGCGGGGACCAGCGGAAAGCCGAAATGCCAATGTGCCGATGGGCCTAGCGCTCGGTCACGGAGTGGGTCATATGACGAAAAAAGGGGGCTAAGGCTAAGCGGAAAGGCGCTTAAAGCCTTATGCTAAAATGAGCGGAAAATAGGCCGAAAAGTGGATTTTTTAGCCTTTTTTTTGGTGTTTCGATAAGTATAAAAAGGAGGTTTAAACCATTATAAAGGGGTTTTAATGGTTTAAAGGGGTAAATGAAAGGGTTTAATGGGATTTTTTCAGAGAAAATGATGGATTTGGATAAGTGAGAATGAGTGGGAAAAATTAATGAAATAGGCTTAGGAAATGATGGAAAATGGCTTAGAAACAGTCTCTTTTGGTAACAACAGGGCAAACTTAGAGGCTTTGATTGAATATTTTATGAGAAATGGATAAATTAGGGATAATGAACACAGTGATACTTCCGAAACTCATAGATTTCGATGAAAATATTGTTTTTGGAAATCCATGGACTAATCTATCCATCATCAGATATAACATAATTTATAGATGGCTAATAATGGCTCCACTTGGGGAGGACAACTTGCTCTTCAGGTGTCCAGAACCTTAGTTTATCAATCCCTGGCTTTCAACAGACCAGTGTCTTAATCCATTGGGCAGCATTCTCTCCTTTCTTTTGTTGTCTATCTTTGGATTTGAGAATATTTCAGCAATCTGCAACATATGACATTCTTTAAAGCAACATCACTACCTACTCAATCCTACTTGTCCTAGCATTTTTTCTTCTCTTGAGTGAACTTGAACTAGAAAACTCCTTTGACATTTTATTTTTTTATTGAAAGCATAAAACTAATCTAAATCTACCCTTATAAATTCCATGAGTTCAAATTAAACAGTTGAACTCAAAAATTCTCTACCTAAGCTACTATCTGTCAAGATTAAGCTTTTTGACAGATTTGCATTCTCTATATTTTAAAACATAAATTTAAATACAGACAAACCTGGATTAAGCTGTCTGATTTGCTGTAAGACTATGGCATAAAAGTAAGCTGCACATAGACTGAAATTTACAGAAATTCAAAACAAAATTGTGAAGGCTTAAGATCTGAAAATTATGAATATCCTTCCTTCTTTTTCAGCTTTGATTTTGATCCTTTTGAGCTGTCCTCTTCTTCTTTTCCTAGTTCAAGTTTTTAGCATATTAGAATCGGTTCTTTTTCTTCTCTTTGGCTCAGGTTTTGATCTGATTTGGGCCATTCTTCATCAAACTTATAGGTTTAGGATTTAAGCTTGTTTTAACCTCTGTTTTTCTATCCTAATCTAGTCTACTGATAAGCCAAGATTGAACAGTTTGGAAAATCTCCTTCACTGACCTATCAGCAGTAAATTGAAATTTATCTAGTCATGATTAGGCCGTATGACCAAATAACAGTGTTCCTTTAAAGTAGTGGCATTTAAGCTTGCACACTTTCAAATTTTCTTTCTTTTTTGGTATGGGGCTGTACCTTTCTTCTTTCCATCTGCCCTCTTTTCTCTTTTCTATTGTTTTTTTGTATTTTTTCATTTTTCTTATGTAATGGTATGTATAATGGATGAAAAAATATGAAACTAAGATTCTTGATAGAAATAGTGTTTGAGCATCCTGCCATTGATAGGACCTCAAAACACCTCTTCTCCATTCAGCTCTTGCAGAAAAAATGCATTGTGGCCCCTTATGGAATGAATGATGTAGGGCCCTTTCCACAAATTCTCAAATTTTCCATGTTTTCCCTTTTCTTCCCTTCTAGAATCCCACTTTAGAACTATATTTCCAACTTGGAAATAATTTGCTTTAGTCATTTTGTCAAATAATTTCTTAATGCTTTCTTGGACTGTTTGTGTTCTCTTGTACACTTCCTCTCTGGACTGCTGTAAATGAATGGTCTGATTGATCCTCCTTTGCATATCATTCTCTTCAGTTTGTACTTTTTTAAGGAGTTTAATGACTGGAAATCCTAGAGATGTTGGGAAAATTGCATCCATGCCATAAACCAGCTGATAGGAAGACATATTTATAGATTTCTTGGTACTTAATCTGTCAGCCCATAAAGCATGAATAAGCTTACTATGCCATGATTTCTGATTCTGCTCCAACAGTTTTTTGATAATATTGACAAGACTTTTGTTGGAGGATTCAACTAATCCATTTCCTTGGGGATAGTAAGCAGTAGAATGACCCAATGTGATATGATATTTATAGCATAAGTCAACCATTCTTTTAGACTTGAAAGTAGCAGCATTAGCTGTGATAATTTTTCTAGGAAAACCAAATCTAGATAGTATGTTGGTTTCAAGGAACTTGATAATGATAGAGTCAGTAGCATTCCTAGAAGGTATGGCTTCTATCCACTTGGTAAAATAATCAGTGGCAGTGAGGATCCACTTATGTTGAGTTGAAGAAGATCGGTGAATTTCCCCAATGAAGTCCAAGCCCCATTGTTGAAAGGGAGCCTCAACACTGATGGGATGTAAAGGTAAAGGTAGGAGTTTTCTCTTGCCATCAAAAATTTGGCACTTATGGCAAGACATGACAAGTTTCTGAGTGTCTGGGAAAAGGGTGGGCCAATAGTAACCAGATCTGAGGATTTTATTTGTTGTAGTCTTCCAGTAAATATGTCCTCCACATTCTCCCCCATGCAGCTCATGCATGATTCTTTCTGCATCAATCGCAAGTAAACATTTAAGGGATATTCCAATAGCATTCTTCTAATATAAAACCCCATCTAATATGCAGTAATTTAAAGCCTCCTGTTTCAAGAATATAGCTTTAGTTTTAGACATAGAGGGAGGAGTATTTAGATAAAGCAGCACATATATGATATCAACATACCAAGGTTAATTCACAAAAGTTTCTTCAATAAATGGAGCTGTGAATTATTCTGTTTCTTCTAAGGCATCAACCATATTCATATCTAGTGCTTGGAAGTTTGACTCAGCCATGAGTTTTGCTAATCCCTGCCCTTTTATTAGTTTGGTGGACCTGATTTCTAAGTCATATTCTAAAATAACAACAATCCATTTTCCCCTTTTACCATCAGGGTCTTGACTTAGAATATCCTTGACAACTGTGTGTGGGACAAAAGCAATGATATGAGAATGCAAATATAAACTCTAAAATCTTTCAATGCTTTTACTAAGGCTAAAGCTTGTTTTTCCATGATGTTATATTTGAGTGGTGCATCTCTTAAGGCCCTACTAAAAAAGGATATTGGTTGTTCTTGCCCCATGATATTCTTCTATAACAATACTGTAGCTATTGTATGTTCGGATGCAAAAGAAAAGATATAAAAATCTTTGTTAAAATCAAGACTAATAAGAACTGGTGTTTGGGTTAGAGCTTGTTTTACTAGTTCAAATGATTGTTTAGCTTGTATTGTCCATTTAACAACTATCTCTTTCTTTAGCATGTTTGTGATATTTCTTAATAGCTTAGCAAGGTTTGGGATGAACCTCCTTAAAAAAATTATCTTCCTAATGAAATATTGTAATTATTTGAGGTTTCTAGGATTGCTGATCTTCAATATGCCATTAATCCTTTTAGGGTCTACTTTGATTCCCTCTTTAGAAATTATGTGGCCAAGAAGCTTTCCTTCCTGGAGACCAAAGAGTCTCTTTTTGGGATTCAAAGATAGGCCATATTTTCTACATTTCTCAAAAACTTTTCTTAAATGAATCAAGTGTTCTTCATCAGTTTTAGATAAAATAGTAATGTAATCAAGGTAAATGATTATAAAATAGCCTATGTCTTCTAAGAAGGCTATGTCCATGGCCCTTTGGAAGGTGGCCCCTGCATTCATTAAACCAAATGGCATTTTGACATACATGAATGTACCCCAAGGTGTAGTAAAAGTAGTTTTATGTTGATCACTTGGGAGTACTAATACTTGATTGTAACCTGAGAACCCATCCAATAGTGAAATTATTTTAGACCCAACCACCCTTTGTAGTATATGATCCATTTTTGGCAAGGGATAGTTATCTTTAATGGAAGCTCTATTTAGATTTATGAAATCAATGCAGAGCCTGATTTCCCCATTATTTTTCCTGACAGATATTAGGTTGGAAACCCATTGTGAATATCCGAGGGGAACTATGATCCAAGCATCATACATTTTATTGATTTCTTTCTCGACTAAAGGAAATAAAACATGGTTTATCCTTCTGAGTTTTTGTTTGAAAGGTTTCTGATTTTCCTTGAGAGGAATTTTGTGTTGAATGATGGTGGTGTCATATGATTTTAGATCCTTGTATCCCTATGAAAACACATCTCCAAATTCTTTGAAAATTTCTATGTATTGCAGCTTGATATGGGCTGGGAGAGTGCTGGATAACTTGATCATTTTGGGTTCTGCTAGGCTGCCTATGTTATGTTCTTCTACATTTGTTTCTATAGGCTCCATTCTTGGTTCTTTGGCTACATCATTGAAATAAAAAAGGTGCTCTAATGGTGTAAGACCTCTTGGAATTGTATCATTTTTACATTGTAAAACTTTCAGGTCCTTTTGGTCTATATTGTCAACTATTTCTGACTTAAAAATATGTTCGAATTGATTTATATTAGCAGAAAGTGGCTGCTCTGTTTCAGGGATTTGTTCTTGTTTTAAACAACTTTCTTCATGATTGAGGTTTGGTGTTGGTATAGCAAAATCATTCCTTGATTGTAGGAAATCATCTATGTGTTTGTCATATTCAAACACTTGCCAATAGTCTTCATTGTCAGGTATTGCAGGTCTGTTTTTTATCTTGATATTAAATTGTTCATTTATCTGTGGTATTTGACAATTACTAGCAGCAAAGGCACGTTCATTTGCTAGGTGATTTTGAGCTCTTGGAATGAAAATGAGTTCATATTTTTCAAAAAAATTTAGGAGATCAAGGGCAGCATTCCTATATTCTCTGAGTCTTGAGTTCTTAGTTGAATATTCCCCTTTAATTTTTCTAATTATTAGCTCGGAATCACCTTGGACTGATATTTTCTTGGCTTCTAAACCTTTGAGCAAATGTAGGCCAAGGAGGAGGGCTTCATATTCAGCAATGTTGTTTGTGCATGGAAAATCTAGTTTATATGAATATCCTTGGTTTGTATTGTGTATCCACGCTCCTGCCCCTACACTTGTTCTGCTATAAGAGCCATCAAAGCTCATTCTCTAAGGTGTTTCTGTCTCATTTTCATTTTGTTTATTCTACTGAAGGCTGCTGGAGTTTGGGTTGTTTTGTATTTGAATGGAGGAAATATCTGATGGTTCTGGTGGACTGACTTCTTCTTTGTTTCCTTTTTCCTGTTGAATGATTTCATCTTCATTAAATAAGATAAAGGAATCTAAGTTTGAATGGATGGAATAAATAGGAGTGTTGTTTGGCCTATCTATGTTGCTCGCCATGTATTTCATATGAGACTTCCTGTATAATCTTCTAGTTTGGCTAAACACTGGGATGGTGGCATAAGACATGTCCATTTGAAGGCTTCCCTACAGTTTGGCTCCCCATGATCTAGATAAAATCATGCCATACTTAGGGGGAATGTCAGCTACTAATATGTCCATGACTAGACCTTTAGCAGGAATCTGTGCCAAATTGACACATAAATCTTTGATTAGGCCCAAGCATTTGACCCTTCTTGAATCAAAGGAATACAGGTCTTTATATGGTTTAGTAATTTCCAAGCCTAAGCTTTCCATTACTACTTTGGGGATAAGGTTATGTGAAGCTCCAAAGTCTAACATGGCATTGTGTAAGATCTTATCATGTATATTCAGGCTGACATAGAAGGGAGGGACAACCCCTTCTCGGTATTTTCCTTCAACTTCAGGACCAAATAATAATTATGGTTTATCATCTGTCAAGTTTAAAGTATCAGTGTCACTGCCTATATTCAAAGCTTTCAAAACTTGATTTTTATATACATCCTGAGTTACTAGTTCAACTAAGGGTATGGTGATTTTGATCTTAGCAATTTCCCCTTCAAGGCTGAAAGGAACTATTGCTCTTTACATATTTACATCTGTTTTTTCATTTACAACTCTTTCAGCAATCTTGATTTGATGAACTTTATTTGGACTGTTATATGGGACAGATTTGTTAGGGCCACTAGCAGAAGTACTAGGGTAGCTTTGTTCACCACTTTGCTGACTGTTTTTGTCTTTATTTAGATCAATTTTCTTGGTCATAGTGTTGGTGTTACTGGCTATCTTTTTAGGCTAATTTTGTGAAGTTTTCCTAAGAGCAGTACTAGTGTTTTTGTCATCGGAAATCTCTGGGCTCCCTTTACTTCTAAGATTATATTGTTTGTGTAGCTCCATGATTGCATTTTAAAACCCCAATCTATAATCTTCAGAATCTTCATGGTTGTTTTCAAGTTGTTCTGAGGAGAAGAATCCTTGTTCTTCTTCAGTGAGAAAAACATTTGTCTCACTGTCAGTTCCTATCAAGTTTACATGATTTTTTTCCAACCTTTCAACTTCCCTTTCTTCTTCTTGATCAACATAGTTTTGTTGAAAGGGAGGCCTAATCTGTTGGTCATTGTCTCTTTGCCTATATTGATTAGGGTCTCTTCTTAGATTTGGGTTTCTATTTCTATTTTGGGAGTTTTTTTGGTTTTCTCTAGGAGGCACTCTATGATTCAGATTTATCTTTTCAAGCATCCTCTCCATTACCCTTACTAGGTTGTCAATTTTGGCATCGAATGATGAGGTTGATGCCATTGTTTCATCCTTGTATGTAACTCTTTTTTCTTCTTTCAACCTAGCTCTTTTCTCAATTAGATTTGCTTCTACACCTAAGGCTCCCCTCTGCATATCTTCTAAAGTTGAGGGGTCTCTTTCTCTTAGCTGGTATGCCATTTCAGGATCAAAACCCTCCGAGAATTTAGCTAAGGCTAGTCCTAGTGGAGGTTTCATGTCTAGGGGAAGCGCATTGTAAACACTATTGAATCTGGTGCAATAGTCTTGGACACTTTCCCCAATGTTTCTTTTGAGGTTGGTATATTCTGAAAGGATTTGGAAAGGGTTCTTCCTAATTTCCCATTTGTTTATGAATGTTTGATATAAAGAAGGGAGATCATTTATGCTATTAGGGGTTAAACCCTTAAACCATTTCTTGGCTTCTCCTCCTAAAATTTGGGCAAAGTTTCTCATCTTAATGGTCTCTTCTTCTATTTCCATGTAATCAAAAGCATCATTCATTTTATCTACATGTTTTTGGGCAGTAGTAGGTCCATTTCCAGTGAAATGGGGAATTTTGGATTGGTAATCATTTGGTAAAGGAACCATAGGTTGTGGTAACACTAGTGGACCATACCATGCTGCCATGATAGGAAATAATGGGGTATTTACAAGAGGTGGATTTACAAGATGGAAAGTGGGCTGAGTTGGAGTGCTTTGAACAATGTATGTGTGTATAGGAGTAGAAGAAACACTTGGGCCAACAAACTGATGATGAGAAGAATTGTTATGGAAGGTGCTAAAATGATGGAGAAGCTGAGAATCAGGTGGAGTAGAAGGTGAAGCCTCTCTGCTAAAGCTCTGTTGCAAATCTGTGGTTTCAAAACCAGCTTGCTTTAAATCACTTTGAGACTTATTTCTAAATAGATTCTTCGTGTGAGGTAAGTAAAAGCGAGAATATTTCAAGACTATGAGATTTTCAGGGACATATCTTCTTCTTGGGATGGTTCTATCAGTAGTTGTTTTCCAGATCTATAAGTTTGCCACAAAATCTTCTCTGGATTGTCAACTATGGCAGGAGGGTTAGGATCTGGATGGGATCTAGTATTGACCCTATCTGAAGCCAGATTTCAGTTTCCAAAATTTAGAGAGGCTAAGGTTTTTGGACTGTTTTCCTCTCACAGTGATTTCTATAATAGGGGACTATGTTTCTAAACTTCCTCAGTGTTGGTTAACACAATCCTAGGGAAATCTAGACGTCTAGAGGAGTAATAGGCCTACTGGGGCTAGTGGAGTCGCCAGGTGGAAATTCTTAGCTTTTCTGAAGGTAAAATGTTTTATGGTCCACCACCAATGATTTATTTGAAAACCATTCTGAAATGTTTTTGGGTTTTCTGAGTTTTTGTAGTTCTATGGTTGTGGGAGTGTCCTATACCTGATTCAACACTTATCTAAGGTGGTGAAACAAACAGAGTTTACTCTATGGCTTACTAGCTGATTTCTTCAAGGTTTGATAAGGGTCTCTTAGAATCCCAAGGGTTACTTAGATTGCCACTGATTCAGACAGGTCCTATCATGATCACCACTATGCTGGTAGTGCTTGAAGGAAGCTATAGTTCACTTGATGTTCTTTGATTTACTGAGGGTGTAATGAGTTTTTAAGAGGTATTTATGTGACTATATACTCAGAATTCCCACCGTGATCGCCAAAATGTTGGGGTCCTGTGATTTGGTAGATTGGCATGCCAAGTGACAAGGCAACATCAAAACCAGTCTTTAGAGCTCTAGGACCTAGCCTTCCTAGTCTCAGAGAGGGATCTCTCAATTGTTTGCAAAGATTTAAGCTTGTTTGCTTTTAAAGGTTGATTTTAGGCTAGTTATGAAGCATGAGTTTGTTTGATTGTTTGGTTGGGCATGATGATCTAGGCATCATAGATAGAAAAGGGAAATCCATAAGTCATTGGGAAATGGAGTCAAGTGGAAATTATAACAAGTTTGTAAACATATCAGGGGTATTAGAGGGCAAATCTAACTTGGCTAGTGGATCTACAAGGTCTCTCAGGTGAAATGAAATGGACATCAAAGGTTTAGAATGAAAAGCAGAACTAAGGGCAATGAAGAATCCTTAATTATATGTACTTCTCAACAAAGGGACTTAAAACATTATCTGAACATGAAGAGGCATTCCGTAGACAGGGTTAACCATAAATTCTAGAAACCACACTTCAGGAAATAATAATTTCAAGACAAACTTTTCAAATAAAATCTAGGAGTCGAGGAACGCTCTATTTAATCCAAAGATTTCACTTTCAAGGATAAGAAAACATTCAAGATTCACAAATAACTGCATTCATAGAAGAGGGAACTCCTAGACATCTTTGATTACAGATATAAAGACCTTCAAAACAATTATTTGAGCAAGCACAAAGGTTATGATCAAAATAGACCTCTTTGGCAGACTTTGGACAATGGTACTTTGAAGGGAGGCTTTAGAAACAGTTTTTAAGTAGTAGCAAGTAAGCAGGGAAAACCATAAATCATTCTTGAGGCCAACTGTATTGAGCTATTTAAGAAGTAAACAAGCATAAGGGTTCTAGAGAGAAATTAACAATTCTCTAGAATGCCTCATCAGAAGAAAACATAAAGATAATGAAGAGTAAACGGGTCTAAGGTGCTTCTAGGAGACATTTCTTAGCCTAAAATTTTTACTCTACTGTAACAGAGAATAGTGAAACATAATGAAACAGGAAATAACAATAACAGATTTAGAGTACTTCACCAACATCCAAGCTCAGGGATCCAATGACAAAGCTTTCTCCATCAACAAACAGGTTAAAACATCCATAGGTTCCAAAACATCAATTTCCTTTCAACTTCAACAGAGCTATGTATTACTTCAAAAGAGTCATCAAATGCCAACTTTACAATGAGTTCCAATGTAGTATTTATGCTGCAAATGAGGAGGTGTAATTGATCTAGGGTTGAAAATGTTATTAATTACAGAGTAAATGCATTTATATCCTTGAAAACCATGCAAGGCATAAGACAGAAATAGGTGCAACTAATTCTATGTTTTAATAACTCTGTCTTAACTTCTTATAGAAAGATAGGAGAAAAGATTGACTTTCAAGGCTTATTCTTATCTTTACAATAACTGTCCTGATAGATTAAAATATCTTTTAGACTGTGTATTAATTGCCAATTTGTCTTTGCAGGGAGAAAGTAGGCTATAGGTGGATTTTAGATATTCTGAGTGAATAACTACTTCCTTTTGATGTATTAAAGGCTTTTTAGTCTGACTTTCCTCAATTTATCCATTTAAACTGTGTTTTGGCCTAATTCTGCTTTTAGCCTTCATAATTCACCATGCTGCCTTTAATACTTTATGGCTTTCTTTAAACATTTTTCATCTGTCTTTAACTGTGTTTTTATCTTTTAATCTTCACATGTTAAGCCTTTAATCTTCAGATTTATGCTTTTTAACCTTAATTCTTCATCTCTGGTCTTCGTTGCTTTTTGCGTACAGGTGGCTTTGGTGCGTTGGAGGGTTTCGTTTAATCAATGTTCATGATACGATGATCAAACCTTTGAATTCGAACCCTGTGAACTCTTTTTCCTCGTGATTTGGCCCTGAGGATCGTCATCCTGGGCATTTCTTGCCACTGCTCTGGCTTGTGAGAGGGCTGGCTTATTTTCCCGCCATTAAACCTGCAACTCAACATAAAATATCAATAAATCTTGTGTTTTTCGGAAAAAACTGCTTCAGAGGCTCGGCGGAGGTGAAGGAGCTGTGTAGAGGGGAATGAATGCAGCGGAAGGAGATTCCATGGTCGAAACCATAAGAAACAGGGTTTAAACTTGGTTTATGGTGCGAGAGTGGAAAGGCAGTTTTGGGGGAAAATCAACGGTTTTCGCATAAGGATTTGGTGGTAAATGGTATGGGCCATTTTGGACGTGATACCACACAGACGGTGACGCGTGTCCAACCAAAAACCACCTCTTTCACGTTAAAAATGTGTGTTAAAATATTATGGTGAAATGGGCGCGAAATCAATTATGGGCCGTCAGATCTGGAGGATCGACAGTTAGGATTTAACATGATTGCGCGTAGATTATGGACGGATGAGAACTCTAATGGAAATGGAAAAGCATTGAAATTCATTGGATCTAGTAGATCAATGGCCCAGATCTCCTCGCCATTTCGCGCGAGCAAAGGATAGGCAAGAGGGTGAGTAAAAACGCGATTGAGCACCAACTGTCTGATCAGGAGGATTGACGGCTGAGATCAACTGCGGGGGGACCATGGAGGTACAAGGGGGAGAACGAAGAGGAGTCCCGCTGGCCATTGGATCTGAAGAAGATCAACGGCTGAGATCAACTGCGGGGGGACTGGGGGTGTACGGAGAGATCTCAGGGCCGGGTGCCTCCGCAGTGAACCTGCACCGTTGATCTGGGTGGAATGGATGGTCCAGATTGAATCGGGAGATCGACGATTAAATATGGTGGATGAGGAGTTAGGGGGATGGCGAATTTTTGAGGAAGCGAGGGTCGTTACATCTTGAGGATCAACGATAGAGATTAAATCGGAGAATGCCAGGAAAAAGAGGCTATCGTGGAGTGAAATGAGAAATACGAGAGTGCGCTGACCGTTGGATCTGAAATATCAACGGTCCAGATTATATCGCAGACGCGCAATAATAATGAATGGGGCGGAGGGAGGCAGAAATGCGAAGGAGCGATGACCGTCGGATCTGATGGATCAATGGTCAGGATTTCATCGCGAGGGGAATGACAATGGAGGGCGGAATGGAAGATTGCGATGCACCAATGCGCAGACCGTCTGATCTGGGGAGAATGAATGGTCCAGATTGAATCGGGATTTCACATCGGCGGTGAACATTATTTAAAGGGAAAAAAGGTCTCGGGGACCAGTGAAAAGCCGAAATGCCGATGGGCCGATGGGCCTAGAACTCGGTCACGGAGCAGGTCATATGACAAAAAAAGGGGGCTAAGGCTAAGCTGAAAGGCGTGTTGGGCCTAAAAATAGTCCCTATTTTCACTCCATTATTCATCAATATCTTCACATTTTACCTTCATGTCACCTCCATTCCACCTCCATATCATTACATTCACCTCATTATTGGGTCATAACTATGTTTTTCCAAAGTTTATTAATTTCTTAACATTTTAAGAAATTTAATTTATGGCTAAAAACTTGAAAATAATATGTATACTTATACCTAACAATTAGCATGAGTTTGTTGACATGTGTAGAATGAAATGAAGCTTCCGGGGGCATCTTCTCTTGGCCTTGAATGATCAAATTAATTCCAGGGCATCTTTATGTGGCCTTGAATGATCAAATTCGAATTTGATAAGATAAGCCTCATGGAAAAGATTAGGGAGGAGATCATGGAGGATAGGGTTATGCGTCTAGATGGTTGAGAAATGTATGGAACTAAAAGAGAGATTAGTGGATCATCATTATGAGTTTGTTATCTCATCTCATTGTATAAATAGGAGTACCTCCTCCATTCCAAGGGGAGGACTCTTAGAGCATTGTATCAATTAATGATGGAATAAGAATAAAGCTTCATTTTTCATATATTTTCCATTATGTAGTTTTAGATGTAAATTGTGTTAATGTAGAATATGAATTTATGGAATTTATGTAGTTTTAGATATAAGTTTCCTTAATGTAGTATATGGAATAATTTGTCTTGTTCTTAAGAGAATTGAGCTCACTCTAAAAGGATGAGAGAAACATTTTATTTCATATTAGATTTTGTTTCATTTCATTGCTTAGATGTTTAAGGATTTGTTTGTGATTGATGAATGAGTTTTAAATTAGAATCTTATAAACATGTGAGAGGATATCCAAGGGTCTAAGTTAGGCTCTCTCTCTATTTGATTTGCATGATAATTGAAATTCATTCTTTTGCTTTTATGTTTCAAGTCATTTCATTTCTTATGCTTATGAATGAATCTTAGTTTAGTTTGGATTAGTACATGAGAGGACAATCGAAAGACTAAGTTAGTCTTTCTCTCTCTTTGAATCTGAACAACAATTAAAGTTCATTCTCTTGTCTTTATTTCAAGTTTCTGGTTTTATGAATGATTTCTCTATGATGCTGTAGGGAAGGACAACCAGGACCTCCTTAGTTAGGAGCCTCTTCCCTTGCATATTATATTGAATCATAAATAATTTAGTTAGACATAGAGTTAGTTGCCTACTCTTGCATATATATTGCTGGCACCATCACAAGCTCACGAGTTTCCCTGGTCGATAATTTAATGCAACAATTTGTTCAAATAAATTGCCCAACATTTTGGCGCCGTTGCCGGGGATGGTGCTAAGGGATTAGGCATTAGAAATTTAATTTAGTATTAGCATTTTTCTTTAGACAAAATAATTTGTGAACCCTGGTGACAGCAGGATCCTCACAAAGGAGTTTAAGTTTGAATTTTCTGATGTTTTAATGTTTAGCTAGTTTTAAATTTCATCATTTCAAAAACACCCCCCCTCCATAAATAAAAACAAATCAAATGGTGAGTATGCTCTCTTCCTGCGCTTCGTGCGATCAGGAAGATCAGAAAATCTGTTGATTTTGTTCAAATAAAAATACTCTTGCTAGAAAATGACAATAAAGAATTTTGTGATAAAAAATTTAGTTTTCTTTTAATTTTAGTTTAAAAAAAAAAAAATTAAAAAAAAAAAAAAAAAAAAAAATTCCCATATAATAATAATATATATATATCATATATATTATATTATTATTATTATTAAAAAAAAAAACACCTTTTGAATAAATAGCATTTTTTTATAGGTTACATTTCATTTTTTTAATAATTTTTCTTTTCACAATAAACAAAACATTAAAAAAAAACAAAACACAACAAAACGAAATCATAAAAAAAATAACAATAAAAAAAATAAAAGAATTCAACCAACACAACGAAACGCTGAACATACAAGCTGCCAACAAAATTTTTGAAGTGACCGCACGGCTTCGCAAGAGACCAGGCGCTCTTTACACAAACATTTCAATCTCATCATGGACGAAGACCACGGTCACAACAATGCCTCTGTTGCTGCTACTGATAATGACAACGAGGGAGTAAATAGAGTGAAGTTGAAGGAGGCACAGGGATGGCATGTTTATCTCATCATTTCTGCAAACATGCGTAAGACATATGTGGGTGTTACCACAGACTTTGAACGCAGGTAAAAGCTCTGTCGCGCGCTGTGTCTGCATCTGCATCTGCATCTTTATGAGCTTAATCCTGGCCAAATTCTATTTAGAAAGGTGTTGCAGATCATGAAAACGAAATTTAACAAGCAGTTGGGGAAGAAATTTCGTTTTCTGGTTATGCGTCTTAGGTTGATAAGATGAGTACTAACCAGAAACAAAACGATTATTTGTATCGATCCAAGCTTCCTGATGTTCAGATTCCAGACCATCTTCCTCTTCATGAGTATTGCTTTCAGAGATTGATAATCGTAAATAATTATTTTTGGTATTCTTAAATCTCTGTAGTGGATGGCTGAATAAAGATTTTTGGTATTCTAATAGGCGATGGAACCCTCAGTCCCGGGTATGTCAGAAACGAACTCATCAGATAGACTACCTCCCGGTTGAAACGGACTGAGGGCAACTTCATATTAATACTGAGATGTATTCTTAGACGCGCACCCAGTGATAATTTGCGGAATTTTTTTTAAGTCCCATTCATCATGAAGCGATACAAGGAGAGACTGAAGGCGATGAATCAAAGCCAAGATAAACAAGAATCCAATACAACTAATTTTAGAGAAAATCATTAGTTTGGATTTGCTCATCAAAAACCGCGATTTCCCACAACGGATTGTTTGCAGGATTTTATGATCATTTTACGATTTTATGACTATACTGGCAAGTCGTGGAGATTGAGATACGTGGAGTTGTGGTATTCATGGCGCCATCAGATTTCCGTGCTCGCAGCAGCGGGAGACCATGCAATGGCCCCAGACATGCGAGGATATGGAGACACAGATGCCCCTCTTGGTGCTCACAATTACACTTAATTCCATATTGTTGGGGACCTGATCGGCTTGCTTGATACCCTTGGCGTAGAGAAGGAATTTGTAGTTGGCCATGATTGGGGTTCTATGACTGCTTCACACATTTTTCTTTTTCGCCCAAATAGAGTGATAGCATTAGCCAAACGATACCCATATAACAAGTCTTTAAAAGCTGGCCAGAACCACGTACGCAATAGAAAAGTGCAGTTGTTTCCAATTTTTTTTTTTTAATGGATTATAAGTGGAAGACATCTCACAGAAATATTGCAATGGTAATCTTTTCAATCACTCATATAAGTCGGATGGTAGTAAATTTCATAATATGGGCAGGCTTTAAACCACAGATCGACCAACATCTGATCAATGTCTTTGTCTTTTTCTTTATGAAAAGCTCACAGAGAAAGTAGGTCTGGGGTGTATTTGCGACATGGAGAACATATACATGTGGGTTTTCAAGGAGTGCCGAGAGAACACCTTGCAGCTGCGCAGCTACATGAATGGCCATTTACGAGAAGGTGAGGCCCAGTTTCCGTTTAATATAAACAAATACCCCAGCAAACTCTGAAACCCTCCACTGCTCAATGCCCCAATATTTGTTTTTCAAACATTTACAGCTGCTTGATTTAAAAACGTTGATGAGTTTGGAAAAAAATCGATAAAAAATTTAGTGTTAGTTTATTTTTAGGATTTTTCTTTATTAGTTTTTTTTAACAAATAACTTTTTATCGATTTATTTATTAAAATATATATATATATATACAGTAAAAAAAAAAAACTCAATTTAAACAATAAATTAAAAAAATTTATATTTTTTTTAATTTGTTGTTAAAAAAAATAAAAATAAAAAAAAATCAACATAAATCATTAAAAAAAAAAATCTTTATTTATTTGTTATTTTTGATAAAAAAAAAATCAACAAATTAAAAATTTTATTTTTAATTTTGTTGTTAAAAAATAAAAATAAAAAAATTTGTTTTTTTTAATTTATCATTTAAAAAAAAAAAAAAAAAAAAGTATTTTGTGTGTTGCTTCGAAAACATTTTTCCCACAAAATTCATGCAGATTTAAAAATAAATAATGGAACACTTGGAAACAAATTTCGAGAATCTATTTATCAAACATTTGGAGGATTCTATGGATGATGATTATCTTGTTTCAATAGCTTCAAGTTGGCATTAAACTCATAATACTTTCTATTGAATGCTTTTATGTGACATACTAATCTGCAGGACACAATAGAGCTTTCCAATGCCAATCTTTTTGCGAAGCACATTTCATGAGTTATCTGACAGGGAGTATTATTTTACATGGTTATTTTTAAGAATGGATTGAAAATGATCTCATGAATTGAGTTACTTTCAACGCTTTGATTTTTCTTAAATCTGTTTTATTTGGTATGAAATTTTTG